>VBSK01000310.1:0-14783 GCA_006112555.1 Tuber indicum
AACTTCGGAGATATCCTTCCAGCACTTGGTTGGTTCTCTTCTGTCTGTCCATCCGTCTGTGGATGATATGCCGTCGACATTCGTCGTTTTATCTCCAACGCCTTGCACAATGATTCCCAAAACTCGCCAGCGAACTTAGAGTCCATATCCGAAATGATCTCCGTTGGTAAGCGTGTAGCTTCCAAACCTCCCTAAGAACGTATTTGCGACATCCTTTGCCGTAGCCGTAGTCTGTAGTCCAAGAAAGTGTGCCATTTTTGTAAACCGGTCAACAACTACCATGATTTGTGTACAACCTTGTGACTCTGGTAGTTGGGTGATGAAGTCTACTGATATCGACGACCATGCTGTGAACGGCGTCTGCAGCGGTTGTAACAGTCCGTATTTCGCATGTCGGGGTGACTTGTTGTGTTGACATTCATCACAGGACCGCACGTAGTCGTTGATCCATTCGGCTAGCCCTTTCCAATAAAAATCTCTCATGATGATTTCTAGGGTTTTTTCTTGTCCGAAGTGTCCGGCTATCTTTGCGTCATGGCATCCCTCGGCTATCTTGGTGTACAATGCTTGGTTGTCTGGGACGAATAGACGATTCTTATAGTATAGAAGGTCGTCGATCAGTGTCCAGTTCTTAGGGAATTCTTTTCCTTCATTTCGGAGCTTTGACAAGTCCTCGCGTCGTTTCAAGCCAGTCTCTATCCGATAGCGTCGCCTCAAGAAGTTGTCCAAGGAACTCGGGGTTAAACTTCTTCATTGTCTTTTGTTTTAGCATGGCCGTTGATATTATATTTTCTCTGGTACTTCTTCAATGTCGTACCAGGACAAATTTTCGGCTGCCGATGCTTCTAGCTGACATATGATGGGTTCTTGTTCCTTTATTATTAGACTTCTTGTAGCGATGTCGGTGCTTCCGAAACCTTGGGCTCCTCTTTCAGTCTCGTCTAGCTTATCGACCTCCATTAAATCGGATGTGTCGATTTTTTCCACTATGAGTTGAGCCATTCTGTCTCCTTCTCGGATTTGGCAATCAACATCTTTGTGATTATATAGCAAGACTTTGAGTTCTCCCGTATAGTCGGCGTCTATTGTCCCTGCGCCGACCGAAATTCCGGAACGTACTGCCAGCCCACTACGGGCCGCTACTCGTCCATATTCCATATCCCTGCTGGTAGGCTTATTGCTATTCCAGTATCGAGTAGCGCTTGTCCTCGTCTAGGGATAATGGCGTCGCTTATGGCGTAGAGTCATGTCCGGCTGCCATTCTTGAACCTTTAGTGGGTAACCTTGCCTTGTGGTTCAAGCGTCTTACTCGGATGTATCTGTCCGAGGTATTCGTCTCTGGTTTCAACGCCAGGTCTTTCTCATCGCTCCAACCCTAGTACTTCTTTTCCTACCCTTCTTCCTTCTCCTCCTGTAGTGCCAGCAGCATTACTTGGAAGTGTTCTGGCTTTAAAACGGTTTGCTCGCGATGCGTAGCTCCCTCCTCAGGACGGTACTCCGGCCGTCTACTTAGAGCGTCAGGCTTTCCGCCCTTAGTTCCTGGTCGGTAAACAATCTTAAAATTGTATTCTGCCAGCTTCTGAGCCCATCGAATTTGGCGTCCGCTCCAAACCTTAGAAGTAAGGAAGTATTGTAGGTTTTGATGATCGGTGTATACCGTCACAGGTTTTTCCGTGCCTACTAAGTATGTCTCCATTCTTTGAACGCTTCTAGGATTGCAAGTAGCTCCTTGTCATGAATCTCGTAGTTTCGTTCAGCCGAGTTCAACTTTCGTGAGTGGAAAGCAACTGGATGTAGCCTTTTTTCCACAAATTGTGACAAGACACATCCTAAGGCAAAGTCGCTTGCATCCGTTTCTACCACCGTTTCCCCCGGTCTGGGTAGAAATGTTGTAGAATGGGTGCAGTCGTAAAGCGATGCTTTAACTCTTTGAACGCTGATTCTTGTTCAGCGCCCCAATGGAAATCCTTTGGATTTCCTTTTAGTGTCTCCGTTATCGGTTTACACACTCCGGAGAAACTTCGTATAAATCGTCGGTAAAAATTGGCAAATCCAATAAATATCTGGACTTCTTTTACCGACGCCGGCGATTTCCAACTCAATACGGAATCGACTTTCCTCGTGCTCATAGCCACCCCTTCGACAGATACCATATATCCCAGGAATTCTACCTCTTGGACATGAAAGACTGACTTTTTCAAGGATACAGCTAGTTGGTAGTCGGCGAGTCTTTGCAAGACTTGATCGACTAACTCAACGTGACTCTTTTCATCCTTTGAATATATCAAAATGTCATCCAAATAGCAGACCACTCCTCCGTAGTCCAAAAATTCATGCAGGACTTGGTTCATCATGTCTTGGAAGGTTGCCGGAGCATTAACGAGCCCGAAAGGCATTACCTTGTATTCGTAATGGCCGTATCGAGTTCGAAAAGCTGTCTTCCACTCGTCTCCTTCTTTAATTCTTATCAGATGATAGCCGTCTTTCAGATCAAGCTTTGTGAAAATCTTAGCCCCAGCTACCCGATCTCTGAGCTCGGACATCAGTGGCAGTGGGTGCTTGTTCAAAACCGTAATACGGTTGAGGTTTCGGTAGTCTACAACTAACCCGAAGTTTGCCGTCGGGTTTCGGGACGAACAGCACTGGTGCGCCTGCGGGGGATTTGCTCCTTGTGATTTTTCCTTGATCCATCATCATTTTAAGGTATTCTCTTAATGCGGCAAGCTGTTTTTTCTGACAAGGGGTAGATTGGACCCCAGGGCGCTTTCGCGTCGTCCTTTAGTTCGATTTCATGATCGAACGTCCTCCGGGCGCCAACTTTTCCGCTGTTTGTGGCAAGAATAGGTCCTTGTGTCGCCAATATTCTTGAGGTAGCGATCCCAAGACTATATCGTCGGGACTTTCACTAGCGCCAATTCTTCCAATATAGGCAGCGTTTTCGTCAAAGACTACCGTCTCATCGTATTCGAACATGTCGGCTATTCCTTCGTCTTCCTCCACACATTTTTCGCAACATTTTGCGTCGAACGACCCCTTTTTTTGGGTCTTCAATGTGGGATATAGGATGTTCCTCATGCCACCAGCCGAATGGTATGATCATCCCGTATGATCCAAGTTCTGCTATTTCGCAGGTTATCTCAGACAGATGTCTATTTCTTCCTATTTCTAACCATAAGGGATGGGTGTAAAACTTCCCTCCGGAGACTGCTGCGGTCCCATCAAACCCATAAATTTTGACCGCGTCCGACCGTTGTGTGAACGGTAATCGGTGTTCCTGTACCAATCTTTGATTGATGACGAACACATTAGAGCCTGAGTCCAATAGGACTTTAATCTTTTGTCGCCTATAGTTTAAAAAGAGGTAGGCGTCTCCCTCAGGGCAGGAATATCTTTTAGGTAGAGACGCGTAAAGCTTGCGTCGTCGCGGTTGTCCGCGATCTTCTTCTGGCTTTCGTTTTGGCATTGTGTAACAAGGTGTTTGTTACCATGCCCGCACGGTTTCGACCATTGAGGTCTCCTCAGACAAACTGAATTTTTCTTGGTATATCGGGCAGCCCACTACTAGCGGTCTTTACCTCCTGCCGAGGAGTTCCCATACCTTCCACTTTTTCTACCTGTGGAACCAAACTTGGGGGTCTCTGCCATCGTCCAGATATCATGGGGACAAGAGCCGGGTGCGTAGGGCTGGTCGGCTGTCCCTTTGATAACCTTCCCGGGCTTATTATCCACCCTCGCTTAACCGTAGACAGTGTCCTCATTTTATCGGGTGCCCGTCCAGTACCAGCGCGGCACCTAAGAAGTAATAAATAGAGGTGAGGTCTAGAGCTCTTGTACCTAGTGGTCGAAGATACGCCTCGCTCATCCTCCTAAATCTTTCATCTTAGCCCTACTGTCGCTCCTGTCGGTACCCTTGGTGCTGTCTTTTCCTGTCTAGGTTTGGTCCTTATCGGAGACCTTTCAGATTCCAGGTCACGTGCCTGACTACCCAAACAAGCATGTGTCCGGGCATTGGGGCGAAACATACGTTATTACCTTGGGAAGCATAGAGGCGCCGCCAATGTCACCATTGCTCTTTGTTAATCCTCTTGTCTTAGCAAGAGGGACGCGTGTACTCCCACTCAGGTCGTCCAGCATGGTTGCTTGCCTCGCTTCGGTCTTTGTTTTGCCGTTGATTTCGATTCCTAGAGACCATGTGTCTACTAGACTACCCGAACACCGTCGTTGTCGGTACCTTGTGAAAACTTATGTGATTTCTTCGTCTTCACCTAATTCCCACAACCGGCTGGTGGTTCTGACCTGTCCAGCTTGTGCGGGTTTTCGAGTAGGTCTTGGTGGTTTGGCGGACCTTGCTCGGTTAGGGCCCATTCGTAATGGCCTTCGGCTGACTGTCGCTGCCGATACTTGAATGTTCCCATAGCACGTCTTATATGTGTGGTTCTTTTTTCCACATCTCGTGCAGTTATTGTCCTTTTTTCTCGTATCAATGACGCTTTGCGAGATTCCTTGGTGTGCTTCCGACCAATTCGAGTGTGTGATCGGAGCACTTCCTCCTAATTTCTTAGTTGGCCGTTCCGACTTGTGATCTTCACGTTTCCTTTTTCGTGAGGGTCCCCACCTCCTTTTATATAAGCCTTATCTCTTCGTGGCTTATCCGGCCTTTCATCTCTTGAGGATTTGTCCTTTGTATCCTTAGAGGAGGTGTGTCGGGAACTGCCTTCTTTCAGTAACTTTTTTCGGTACTGAAGGTCTTCTTCTGCCCGGCCGCCTCTATTACAACATCCTCCCATTCCTCGTCGGTATCGAACTTCTGGAAGGAGATACGGGTGAGAATGTCTTCGGGCAAGTTTCTTTCAACTGTCTCTCTCCATGATTCACCTGTCATATTGGCTTTGTTATTCAGGTTGTGCATGATTCGGAGGTAGGTTTGAATGTTGCCCTTGTATTTTACTTCCTTCATGTCCCGCAGGGCTTGTCGTCCTCCTGTAGAGGCGCAAAGGCCTTTCCTATTTCGTACGAGAAGCGGGTCCATCTTCGAAAATTCCGATTTTGGGTTTCGCCCTGTAGCCCGTCCATCTTCCTTCTCTTCTCCGTACCATATCGTGTATGGTGTTACTATCTTTCCCTTGGTACGGTTGAGGGCGTATATGACCCGTTCCCGGTCATCTCTCCAAATGTGAGGATTTCGGTCGAAGTAATCGATACATTGCTGAAGCCAAATGTGCACATCCTGGTGCTTTTCTCCTTCAAAAGCGGTGGTGCCTCCGCTGGCCGTTTTGTGTTTACCACGAAGGCTTCCGCCAGGACATTCGCCAGGTCTGATTGTTCTGGGGTTAGACCCCTGCGGCGCCTTTCTGGCCCACCGCCTTTTTTTCCTTCCTTCAGCGTCATGGTCGCTGTCGTCACCGTCGTCATCACTAGGGTACCCCCCTCCTTGTCCAGGTGGTGGAGTTGCGTCTGAGGTCCCTTCCCGACTATTTTGAGGTTTCTCAATTTGTTTTCCCTTTTCTTGCCTAGTCGGTCTGGAATAGTACTCATCATCATCTTCCACCGACTCCATCCTTACACGCTTGCTAGCTTCCGGTTTTTCCTTCGGAGTCTCTTTTCTTCGAGGAAACGAGAAGTTCTTGGACCGCTTCACCAATCTTTTTGAGTTCACTCTGTTGAGACGAGAGTGCCTCACGAGTCTTCTTTGCCTCGTTTTGAAAGAGCGCATCTCTTTCCTTGAAGGCACTATTTACCTTCCGGTCTCGGTCCTTCATTTCCTTTCTGATTTCTTCTACTGCTTGTTGTAGAAGAATGTCCCGTTCAAGCGTGGTCTGGTGTAACTGTGAGGTAACCCTTCGTGATGTTCTTGTCTGGCAGCTTGTTGTGCCAGATTTTCCGCGATTTCCCTTACTATTCTTTCTTGTAGAGACTTTACTTCGGTCTCTACTCCCTGACATTGCATCAACAGGACCCCTATGTCCTGATTATGGATTTCCTTTCCTTCGGCAATTTGTTTTGAACTTCAAAGTCGAAGGGCGTTTTCCTGTTGAGCTCCCGTGAGCTGGGCAAACGCTATGTTTGCAGAGTCAATAGAGGAAGTTATGTCCCTCCGGACATCGCGTAATACCACTCCTCCTACCCTTGCAGCTGCCTTGCCAAGTCGGCTGCCTGATCCCTTGGCCTCGGAGTAGATGAGCGGGACGAGCTGGGGACACTTGATGCCCGTGATCCATCTCTTGGGGGACGCCTTATTCCCGGGGGGAGCGATGAAGGTTGGCTCGGTGCATTTTCTCCTTTCGCTCCCGGTGTCCATCGCATCTTTATCTTTTAATTTTTGGGAGGTTCTCTCCATGGCACCGGCGTTCCCGGACCTTCAGGGAACCACGATGACGATGGTTCTGTCATCTTTTCCTATAATGGGACTCGGTCTTAATGAGAGTTCGGGTGGTTCCCGAGCCTCCACGCCAAAGGTATAGTAGGTGTAAAACTACTATCAAAGGATCCCTCTTCACTGGTGTCCCAGTCGAGGAAAGGTTTCCAAACGAATTCTGGCCCGTACCAGGTTTCGTAAAGCTTTTGAAATTTTCCTTCGTAGGAACTAGAGTTGGGTCGGTATACCACGAGGGAGCTTCTTGTTCCAGAAATGGTATTTCTCGGGCTCCGACAGACCGGATAACACTGACCTAATAGTAGGGTAGTGTACCTTGGTCGGTGGTTCGAATATTGAATTGGTTCGGAGAGTTCCTCAAGGGTGTCTAATCCGACCGTATCATCAATCGCAGGGTAGTGTACCGTATCATCAATCGCAGGGTAGTATACCGTGTTTCAACGGACTCGTCGTCTGCGTGACTCGAACCCATGCGCTTGCTTAGCGCAGAGTAGTGACCGACTTATTTAGTGAGCCTTGGTAACAAGGAGAGCTAACAATATAGTGTTAGGCGGAAGCCGACTCTGAGTAATTGTCGAGAAGACTTAGGCCTGAATCTTTCGTAATAGACGGAGATTTGTCTAGGAAGGCTCGGAATCGTTCTTTTCGTTTATGACTACTAAGAACTCGCTTAATCGATAAGTGAAATAATTTTATAAAGATTCGTAGGTAAAACAATGTTATATTGTTAAGGTCTCTTCTCCGTTGCTTGATGATGTCTAAAAGCTTGGGAGGCACTTCGATATTTATATCCCGCGTCTGAGTGTTCGCGGACTACTTCTAATCCTCCTATAACTAAGTACCTTTCCCAAGATTGTACGCTAACGTCTCATAGTCTTAACAAGTGCGAACACTGTTTGACCCTGAACTTTCACACACCATCTTCGTTCTCATAAATTCCTTTTCCGTCTAGTCGTAGGATGCGACATTATCCTCGAATGACCGGTCTTCGATTTATAGAGACGAGTAGACTTATATTTGAAACTTCAGTCGACTTGACTATCGTTCCAGTAGTCTCTTCCGATTTCACATAGTGGCCAACGTATGTGTCGGGTACCTATGCATAATGCAGGCTGCATAGACGGTGTGCCAACACTCTTAAGTCTACCGCCTATTAGGTCTTCTGAGTCTGAGCAGCTTCCCCTCGGTCCGCCTCGCCTCAAAGAGAATCACCTCTCGAGGGATCCCGTCTCCAGGACCAACCAACATACAGCGGCCTTCAGATAGGTATTGGTGTCATATTTAACCCCTATGGCCTCTGGGGCACTGTAGGAGCAGTTGCGGATTTCCGAACCGAAAACGTCCCGTCACTTTCGGCCCATAGTTAGGATGCCCAACTTTGAAGCCTAATAACTCAATGCGCCTCCGACGGATTTTCCTCCGTTCCACTTCTCAGAGGTACCCATTTTTTTTTTTTTTTTTTTTTTTTTTTTTTTTTTTTTTTTTTTTTTTTATATCATATATTCATTGTTTGGTTAAGGTACAAGAACGTGCATGCAGCGCTAGCTATGGCAGAACAAAACCCAAAATCAATCAACAAACAACGAAAACCAAAACCAGATCCTCCTATGGCGTCCAATAACCGACGCAATGCCTACACAGGACTTATAAGGAAAACTACTAACTACCTAGCATCGTAACGGAACAAATCAAAAACTCATAATAACAACAAGTAAATGAAATCAAACAGGAGACCTTCCACCACTTAGACCACTTGGCGACCCAGCCAACGACACCGAGGCGAGGCAGGAAGGAAGGGGAGGGGGAGAGAGAGGGCAGGCGGGGGGCATAGTGTGCATACATGTCAGGGGGGAAACCAGTCTTGGTAGCAGTGAGTAACGTCCGAGGCCCAAAGCATCGGAATCGAGGTCCACAGAGAAGAGTCAGGTCCAATATCCGTGATCCCCTGGAGGTGGCGACCGCGGGCTGCAGACTTGGCAGGGCAGAAAAAGGAGGGCATGCTGAACGTCTCGTCTCGTCCCCTCCTCACACCAAGGGCAGAGGCGAGAGGGGTCGGCGTCGTGCCAAGAGGGATGGGCGGCTAGGTAGCTCTTGCCAGCACGCATCTGGTGGAGCCGGCCCGAGAGGAAACGCCCCAGGCCCATGAAGGGGTGTGGGCGCAGGGTGGGGCCAAAGAGGTAGTAGGGGTGGGGGCGGGGGAGGCGACAGGAGGCGCCACGAGGTGAGGAGTTCCTCACGGCAACCGGGCCTTGAGAGAAGCGTAGAGGGCGGAGCCCCCAGCGGGGCTACCTGCAGCGGAGGCAGAGGAGAGGGTTCGCCGGAGGAAGGGGGTCATGGCGGCCGCCGATGATGGAGTGAATGCGGTGGCCACCGCATCGACGGGATGACGCCGATTGGGTGGGGAGGGTGGCTTGGTAACCATCTGAGGGGCGGTAGTTGGGGCCCGTCCATGGGTGCCGCCCTTGACAGACCCAGGGGCGGAGGGTCGGGAGCCCTAAAGGGGGACGTAGTCGGACCGAGTGGTCCAAGCGGGCAGTAGCCGGGTTGATTTCGGGCGGGAGGCAGACCAGGCGGACCGCCGCCAGGCGCTGAAGGTGTTTGATAGAAGGTCAATGGGTGGGAGCGATGCTTCACAAGGAAGAATGGCCGTATTGGTGGAGGCAAAGCAGTTCGTAACCCATCTCTGTACCCGGTGTGCCAGAATGCCCTCATCTTGTCGAGCATCCTGGAGTTGGGGGAGAGAAGGTCGCTGCCGTAAAGAAGGATGGGGCGGACCAAGGAGGAGGCGAGACGGTGACACAGGTGTGGTGCGAGACCTTTGCCTGGCCGGGACAGGCGGTCTATTGTAGCGAGGGCAGCTTCAGCCAGGGCGAGTCGCCTGGTGAAATGAGGGGTGGTGGCGCGGTCCAACGAAGGTTCGCGGGTTCCAGCCAGTAGCCCAACCACCGTAGTACTTGGGCCGGTTTGTAGGGGACTGAGTCCACTGAGACGGGGAGGAGGCACGGGCCCTCTCTGTTGGGGCGTCCTCCAGTGCATCAGTTCTGTTTTGGGAAGGGAGAAAGCAACGCCTATGCGCCTCCCCTTCGATGTGAGAGAGGAAGCGACTGCCTGCAGCTTCTGGACGTTACGTCTGTAGGAGGCGAGGAGACAGTTATAGCGAAGTCGTCAACATAGGAGAGGATTAAGCCGTTGGGGACTGGAAAGTGGAGGGAGGAAACGTAGATCAGAAAAGAAGGGGGGAGACAGGTGACCCTGGGGTGCCGACCTGGACCGGCGAGAGGACCCTAGGGGAACCCTGGTATAGGAGGCGGCAGTGTCTGCCGTGCAGGAAGGATCGGACCCATGAGACGAGGTAGGGCTGAACGCCCCTTTCCCGAAGTTTGCCGCACATGGCAGCGGAGTCGACTTGTCAAAACCTCCTTGATGTCAAGGAAGAGCGTGGAGGAGCAGAGGCCCATGCAGTGCGAAAGACGGACTTCATGTGAGAGGTGGCAAGGGCGTCAAAAGTACCCATACCCGATAGTGAACCACATTGGTTGGGTGGACGAGGCCAAGGGCCCGAGCAACTGCGGCTAGCCTTACAGCTACCACACGCTCCAGGATCTTGGATAGGGTTTGGAGGAGGACGATAATGCGAAAGGAGGCCGGGGTGTCATAGGAGGCCTTGCCAGGCTTGTCGAGGACAATACCGTTGGCCTGTTTGAGGGAGGACGGGTGAAACCATAGAGCAGGAGGGGCCCAGGAGGGACGTGAGGATCTTTGGGTTGGTGCCGTGGACTCTCTTCCAGACTGAGTACGGGATGTGGTCGGGGCCGGGGGCGGACGAACTTGAGCTGGATGCCAGGGCTTTAGATACCTCCTCTTTCGTGAGGAGTCGAGGTCCCGGAACGGCCGTAGGATAGTTGGGGGGAGGAGGACTCCCTAGGGGGAAAAAGTGGGTCAGGAGAGCGGTGTTTGACAGCGATCGGGTGTCGGCTTCTGGGAAAGATGGGAATCGGTCCGGGGGGCGACCTATCGCGAAGCGTTTGGCTGTCCATACAGTCTTAGGGGTTGCAGAGGAGAGGAATTCGTCCCAGTGCTTCGCTTGGCCTGCTTGATGGCCTTGAAGTAGGCGTTGCGGGACTCCGGGCCTCAGCCAGGAGTCCACACAAGGGGTCCTGCGGGCACGACGAGTAGCGGCGTGAAACGAGATTCTGAGGGAGGAGAGGAGGGGCGACCACCAAGGTTTGAATGGGTCGACATACGGTTGAGGGGGGTGTGCAGGAGGAGGGTAGTGCGGAGGCGGTTGACGTTGCTGTCGAACCAGCTGTGGCAGAGGACAAGGTCGGGAGGGCGGGAGGCGGAGAGACAACAAACAACTTGAGGGCGTCACCAAGGGCGGACCAGTCTGTCTTGGCCCAGGCTGGTGTGGGGGCAGGGGGGCGCAATAAAGGCGTGGAAAGCAAGATGCAAATAGGGATGTGGTCAGAGCCAGTGGACGGGAGCGGGGTGGCCCACTCAGCAAAGAGCTGGGCCGCTTCGCTATTGGCAAAGGAGAGATCAAGGACAGAGGGCCTGTCCTGGGGGTAAAGGAAAAATAAGTAAACACACCGGGGTGTTAAGAAGGGAAAAACCATGTAAAGAAGCCAATTGAAAGTAAGGAACTGACGTTCTAAGTTCGGTGGATGAAATGGCCCGTAGTGGTCAGAGAGAGGTGGTGGAGGTTAAAGTCCCCCAAAACAAAAACAGGAACCTAAATCTAAATCAGGAAAACACAACTCGGGAGAAACAATGCGCGTTTGGGAAGAGGTGCCCTTGGTGTTGTACACATTGTACACCCTAAGGCGAGTCTGTGAGGAGGAGCAAAAGCCCAAATCGGAGAACAAGTCACCGCCATCACGTTGGGAGACTGGTCTACCCATACGGCAAAGAGAAACAACTTCAAGAAGACAAGAGAGCGTAGCAAGCCACGCGGGGCTTGCCAAAAGTGGAGGTGGGGAAAAACATTATAGCCAGGAAAGGAAGGTAAGCGTGCTCTCCACACAGGAGGGTCCTGTATGGCCACAATCGCCGGCAAGGAAGACAAAGCAGAAAAACTCTGAAATAAAGAAAGAAAAACATCCCAGCTACCCAAGCTGTTATGTTGAACGAAGGAAAGATTCAAAAGACCAGGATCCCTGCCAGAGGGCCCGGGAGAGGTGAGTCGGGGAAAGGCATCTACCCGGACAAGCCGGATGGATTTTCTGCGGTACGGGCTGGGTCGTAGTCCCCATGGGTGGGGGGGACGTTGGCCCTGGAGGAGGAACGAGTTGCTGTCTGTGGGGTTTCGGGCGGACACGAGGACGAGGGCGGCGGGGGGTTGCAAAGGCAAAAGGCGGGGCAAGAGTCTGTCTCGGGTGGAGGGGCCAGCATCAGCGTCGGCACCATCAGGGCCGACATCCATGCCATCCTCATCACTTTGGCCTAGTGGTTGTGAGGCGGAGGGGTCTTTGGGGGTTGGGGCGGGTCGTTCCGGGCAGTCCCTGTCAGTGGCCGCGTGTGGCTCCTTACAGTTGGGGCAGGAAGCAATTGAGGAGGGGCAGCAGTTGACGACCGCCTTGGTGTTGCCCGCCTTAGGGCAGGTGGGATTCTGGCAGCGGTGCGCCGAACGTGTGTGCGAGAGGGAGCAGATTGGACATATCGGGTGATCCAACTTACATCTAGGGGCCTGATGGCCGAACTTCCAGCAGTTGCGGCACTGGGTGAAGCGGTTGGAGGAGAAGGCGCGTTCAACACGGCGTCTTCTGGAGAAGAGGTGGATAGAGGTTCCCATGGCATTGATGTCCTCGGGAGCGATGGTGACGACGACAGAGGTAGCGGACTTGGACAACCTGGAGTCCAGGTCTCGATTGAGGTATCGGGCCGAGAAGATGGTGACGCCCGGCGTTGAGGATGGACTCCTGGAGGAGTGGGAGGAGGGCGTCTTGGTCTTCTGGGAGGTAGGCGAGGGGGAGGGAGTGGATGGCGAGTTGGGTCTCGTTGGGGGCAGGTCGGAAGGGGAGGTAGGCATTATCGCCTACCGGGGATAGTTGATTGAGGCGGTTGGTGAGGGCCTGGTAGTAGGGGGCGTAGGAGGTGGCGGGAGTGTAGGGGTCAAGGACGGTGAGAGTGACAGAGCCTCTGTCGTTGACTCGGGCAGAAAGGGAGAGAGGTAGGAACAGTTGGCCTCACGGAGAACAGAGGCAGCGATGTCAGGGAGGGTCGCGGAAATCCTATCAGCTTCGGGGTGGGGAGCAGGAGAGGAGCGAGGAGCGAAGAAGCGACGTTGTGCTGCTGGCAGGACAGGAGCCTCCTTAACAGGAGACGCCGTGGTGCCGGATGCGACTTGCGCAGCAGAGGGTGGCTTCGACTTAGGCCCCTTGGACTTCTTCTTGCCCCCGGCAGCGGCAGCCAGGGCGAACGAGCGAGGAGGACGCAGGTAGGTAGGATCCATGGCCAGGGGTCCACTCAGAGAGGGGGGGGTACTTGCCGTCACGGAAGGTTCGGGCTTCCCATGAGTTGGGGGTACTTGACCGCGTAGGCCTCGGGTTGCCGTAGTTCTTGCCCGTAGCGGTGTCAAATCTGGGGGTGTCGAGGTCAAACCCATTCACTATCGCTCCGGCCTGGTAGAGGGGGGTGCGGGAGGGGGCCTGTTGGGGGTGTGGGGCGGCAGGAAGTGTGCCGTGTTGGTTTGGGGGGCTGAGCTGAGGGAGGGAGTTCTTTCCCTTTCCGGGTGGGAGGTGGGGCTAGAGGCGCCGGGCTGGCTGACGTGGGGGCGGTGGTTGGGAAAGCCTTTGTGACAGGTCACGCAGGGCTGACTCGATAGGGGCTAGGGACGAGAGCGAGGGGGCCTGAGCGGCGGAAACACCGTCAGCCAACCCTTGAACTCTGGCAGCGAGGAGGTCGATTCGTTCGTTGGTGGTGGCGAGCCCGTTGAGCGTAGCAACCAGTAGGGGGATGAGGATGGCCTCGCCTTCACTGAGTTCGCGAAGGTCCGACGCGATGAGAGGGGGGACAGAGGAGAAAGCATCACCAAGAACTGGCTGCAAAGACTGTAGGAGGGCCGGGATCGCAAAGACCGCGGGGTGGATGGGCTGAGCAGAGCTCGCCCTAGATTGGTTGGCAGAACCGATGTCGGACATCGGTCGCGAAGCAGAGACTTGAAGCCTAAGCAAGAGGGGGAAAAGCGTGCAAAAGTGAGGAGTCACACCAGATGCGATGGTGTTGAGAGTGCGTAAGAAAGTTATGGTCAGGAAAATAGGGGGCGCGGAGCATGTTCTCAGAGGTACCCAGAGGTGCCCTCTTATATATCCTGCGAACAGCTTCCGGTCGGACGGACGGCATGACGTATATGGTGTTATGAAGTGGGCTTCATTGGATGACATTTTAGTCATAGGACGCAACTCTTCGAAATCTCGCTAAGGACGTGCGGGCCCCAGAACGGGGCCGGAGGGGGGTGTTAGGCTCTCGATAAATGAGGGTCTGTGCGCAGTTACCCTACCGAGAGGTCTGTGCATTTTCTTTATGCCTAACACTTTCGCAAGATGGGCCAATCGCGAAAGAGAACAAGCTACCAGGGAAGCATGCAAAAGCAGAATCCCCGGCGAACAACAAAAATACCCAGAAGCGCCGACGGAAAATAGTGGCTAAGACTACCACTCTGGAGGAAGCGGAGGAGAACCGATGGACCTGGATGCGGTAAGGGGAGGAAAGAGAAGTTTCAAACGTCCAAACCAATTCGGGATGCCGAAACTATCACCCTTGGAATATCGGAAGAGAGAGAAGAGAACGCATGCCTCAGATGCGGAAAGAAGGGACACTTTATTGCGCAATGCGGGAGAAAGATGTCAGATCCAAGAGGACGATGGAAAATCCCAGGAGGATTTAAACGACTCGGGTCCCCAGTAAATGGTGGTCGGAGGGACCAGCCAAAGGGAAAAACCCACCAGGATTACACAACTATCGACGGCTTTTGATAACTCGGCACTATCCAACACACGGACAACAAAGAAGACCAACGATTCCCGATCACCTCATGCTCAAGATAAAGATATCACGAACAATGGAATAACGGAGACCAACGCAATGCTGGATTCAGGGGCAAACGGAAAACTTCATCGACCAAGAGTTTTTGCGACATGAACCAAATACCCTGATCGGATCAGCAAACCCAGAGACATCTATGTGGGTCAATGGGGAAAAAAGCAAAGCGGACCCATTACCCACGAAGCGGAGTATCTATGGAGATCGGAACACACAAAGAAGGTGGTTTTCCAAGTGGCCATATGGGAAGCATACGGCCATACTGGGAACACCGTGGCTCAAACGACATAACCCAAGGATCGACTGGAACGAGAAAAGATACATTTCGACAGCGACGATGCACGGCAAACTGTGTCGAAAAACCACCAAC
>VBSK01000311.1:0-14782 GCA_006112555.1 Tuber indicum
GACTGGGCTGCTAAGGTCAAGCTGCTGAGTGCTGTAAAGCTTCCTGGCGGACCGGCTGGTTGATGGCCACGCCTGTGCGGATAGTGGGGTTGCGACCTCTGGGTTGGACTTGTTTGGGCTTTGTGTGCTGGGTTTTGTGGGGCTTGTTTGGTTTCTTTGGTTTGGTTGTGGGTACGGCGGGCGGGGGGGCATGGCACCATGGGTAGGAGATAGGCCCTACTGACCTTCTCGGTCTGTCACCACCTCTATGTATTTCTTTTGTTTATTTGTGTTTTGTTTGGGATTACAGGCAGCGGGTACAGGTCCTCCTCACCATTACGCTCTTCGGAGGCACTCGGCAAAGTGGGTTCATGGGGTCGATGGCCTGGCATGCAGATGCGAGTTGTGGAATATTGGTCGCGACCTCTCTGCCTTGGTGCCGCCTGTGTTGACAAATTGTTGTTGGTTTTCTATTGTGCAGGAGGGTTTGCGGGACGGTATTCAGACCGGGCGGGGTGGTGGATTGGTGGTGGATTTTTGTTTTTGTACGGGGAAATTTGGGGACTGGTACCTGCTCGGCTTCAGCTACGCGAGGAGCCTTGCGGCTTCGGCTGTTTGGCTTGGTTGGGCCCATACCAGAGGTCTACGGTGTCGCTTCGAGGGGGACTTTCTTTACTGTTGATGGCTTTGTACTTAGTGTTCGTGTTGTGGGCATGGCGCGCGGGCATGTTTGAGGTTCGGGGCCGGAGGAGGTTTACATTGTTCGTAGTTAGTGGTAGTTCCGGTTTGCGTTAACCCTGTGCCGGCGGGGACTTGTCGTATGCCGGAGTCGGCGGTACAAGTATAAATAAATTAGATTGAATGTTCTAAGTAATTTCCTTACCTATTACTTTACGAATAAACCATCTTCACGCTCTTTATCACGTTTGCATATCCGACACATTTCTCACGAGCCTACGTAAGGCGAAGCTATCTTATTTAAGATCTAACAGGCGTTATCCAACGAATGGTGATAACGTAGATCAACGGATCTAAGAACTGTTACATCTATTAAGATTATAACGAAGGAGAGAAGTATCGTTGCCCGTCGCTATTAGTTAACCACGAGCAAGGAACGTTACATTACAAAGCGTCACCCAAGCGACGCTCAACCATTTCAACACGGCAGATATAAACCCTCAACCTGAGGGACAAGACCACGAAGGAGATATCGATCTCACAGAAAACGAAGGAGGACTCGGAAAGTTGAAGAATTCAGCAACGCTCTAGAGAACGCCTCCCAAGCTCCTTCAAGGGCAACTAGCCCTGTTACACCCGAAGGAAGATCGTCAAAACGAAAATTCACCTGAAGGTACACCGAGACCAAGGAGGAGGATGTCGGCATCACAACCAGCAGCCCTCCGGCACAAGGGGATGCTGGAATATCCCCAGCGCAGATGCAAGCTATCGTAGCTGCGGTAACAGCAGCCCATGTTACCAGCAGCCCCGGCGGCACAAGTGGCTCCAGCTCGAACAATGCAACAGCCAAAGGTCAAGGCACCACCCAGATATGGGGGGGGGGGAACAAACAAACTACGCAACTTCAATGTCCAAATCGACAATTATTTCGAAGCGGTAGGATGGACTATCGGATACGACCAAGAGAAAAAATCCTATACACCTGCACGTTGTTAGAAGGAACAGCACTGGCTTGGATACGACCTTATACAGAAGGAACTATCGAAAGACCTTGGAGAAATTGGGATGAATTTCGTACCGAGTTCACCCTACAGTTCGACGACCTTGACAGAGAACAAGAAGCGAGGAACAAGCTCGAAGTGGGCTGAACAAGGAAATCGTGGCGTAACCGAATACTGGTACGAGTTCAGGCTACTCATGCAAGACGCCAACGTCGACGACACGACAGCAGGAAGATGGTTCACACGAGGATTAAAGAAGATCTATCGCGATGCTATGATCCACATGCCAAAGAAACTGACTTGGCAACGGAATTAGCAGTCTGGGCGATAGACAAGGAGAACTGGATAAACCAGTGCAAGGCAGCAGAACGAAATTACCACCCACCAGTCACAACCAACAAGACATACACATCACCAAGGAACCAGGACGGAACCTGGAAAAGACAAGAACAAGACGATAGAGGGAAACCCATGGAATTGGACGGCACAAGGAAGAAAGGACGGCTCGACATTCCTCAAGGCGTCTACGACCAAAGAAAAAAGGATAACCTTTGTTTCAATTGCAGAATCAAAGGACACGGAATCAAGGATTGCAGAAGGCCAAGATCGAATGGAAATGGAACACAGACGAAGAAACCTTTCACCACGCAAAGGTTCCAACAATTCCCAAAGAGAACGAACCTGAGGGAGATATCTATGGACGAAGGAGATGACCAATCGGAAAAGACGATGGTCCCCAGCAATAGATGGTCTGAGGGACAAGAATCGACCGAAACCATCAAGTTATCGAACACATACGCGGCACTGCAAACGGAATCAATGAAACACACAGAGATCAGTTAATAGTCAAAACAAAACTACAAGTCAACCAACAAGAAACGATCGAGATATACGCAATGATAGACTCAGGAGCAACTGAGGATTTCATTGACAAAGGAATCTGTGACAAGCACAGAATCAAGACCAAGAATACGAACAAGAAAAGGACGATTTACCTCGCGGATGGAAATCCAAGTGCAATGGGGGATGTTACCCACATCGCGCAAGTACCTATGGAAATTGGAAACCATAGGGAAACGGCAACCTTCCAAGTGGCAAATCTCAAAAACCACGAGATAGTGCTGGGAATGCCCTGGCTAAAGAAGCACAACCCGGATATGGACTGGACAGAGAATAAGGTCACCTTCACAAGCGGATTATGCGAGAAGGAATGCCTAAAAGATCCACCAGTCGTGTACGGAACCCCAGAAGTTGAAGTCGAATACGAGCCTCAAAGCAAGATACGAGAGAGGCCAAGTTATCTGTCAACGGACAGAAAAAGAAAAAGAACAAGAAACAAGGAGTTCTTGTCAAGAAGATGGACCCGGAGGCTCGGATCTCTTAGAGGGTCAGCAAAGGCTGCAGGACACGACCTGTATGCACACGAAGATACCACGATACCAGCAAAAGAACAAGCCACGATACGAACAGGAATAGCCATTGGACTACCAGACGGCACCTATGGACGGATCGCACCACGGAGTGGACTATCAGTCAAACACAAGCTAATAGTCAACGCCGGGGTAATCGATGCCGACTATACTGGTGAGATAAAGGTGGTCTTGGCCAACCTGAATGACAAGGAGTATAAAATCTCTAAGGAGATCGAATTGCTCAATTGATCATCGAAAAGATCAACGACGAAGAACTTCAAGAAGTTAACGACCTCAATAACACGACAAGGGGAAACCAAGGTTTTGGGTCAACGGACCAATATGAGGCTACCGAGAGCCCACACAACAAGGCGCAGATATGCGAAATAACGGCGGAAGAATTCCGCGACGAATATAAGCAAGGAGCATACACCGGCATGCTCAGATGGAACTTCACCACAAAAGACCTAGAATGGGCCAAGATCAACATCAGCACGGAACTGGCCATACGAGACAAACAACAACGAAAGCAACAAGACTGGAGGGATACTATACCCAAACAGTATCACAAGTTCCACGACCTCTTCAAAGAAGACAACGCAACGGAACTACCCCCGCATCGACACGGGGTAGACCTGGCGATCGACCTCGAATTGGACAAAGACGGAAAAAGAACACAACATATACCATGGAAAAAGGTATATGCACTCAGTGAACACGAGTTAGAAGAATTAAGACAATACATCGAAACCAATTTGGACCGAGGATGGATCCGAGAAACGAAAGGAGCATGGGGATCACCCATCATGTTCATCAAAAAGAAGGACGGAAAGCTAAGACTGTGTGTGGACTACCGAGCCCTCAATTCGCTCACGAAGAAGGACCGATACCCGCTAACCCCTGATAGGAGAAGCCCTGGATCGGTTAAGAACAGCACAATACTTCACCAAACTCGACATCAAGGACGCATACCACAACGTCCGAATCAAAAAGGAGTTGAATGGAAAACCACTTTCGCATCCAAATACGGAATGTACGAATACCTGGTTATGCCTTTCGGGCTAACCAATGCACCGGCGGCTTTTCAACGATGGATTAACCAAATATTGAGTCGGTTCCTCGACAGATGCTGCATCGTCTATCTAGACGATGTGCTCATCTATTCCGATAACCTGGAGCAACACATCAGAGATGTTAGAGAAGTGATGGAATGCATCCAGAAATCCGGAATGAAGATCAAGCCGACAAAATGCGAATTCCATAAGGAGGAAACAGAATACTTGGGATTCATCATCAACAGACAAGGAGTCAAGGTGGACCCAGTCAAAACAAACGCCATATGGAAATGGAAACCGCCAGGAACGAGAAAGGATGTTCAATGCTTCATTGGATTCTGCAACTTCTATCGGAGGTTCATAGAAGGGTTCAGCAGGATTGCTAAACCTCTCTATAACCTAACAAAGAAAGAAGCCAAATGGAGATGGAACGAACATGAACAAAAGGCATTCGACGGCATCAGGAAACGACTCACGAGTGCCCCATTGCTAGTTCATTACGACCCCGATAAAGAACTAGTAATCGAAACCGATGCCTCGAAATACGTCTGTTCCGGGATACTTTCACAGAAATGCGAAGACGGAAGGTGGAGACCGGTGGCCATACCGGTCAAAGAAAATGACACCCGCCGAATGCAACTACGACGTTCACGACAAAGAACTATTAGCCATAGTTCAAGCAATGAAGGAATGGAGACGATACGTTTGCGACACGAAAGGTGTTGTGAAAGTGCTATCAGACCACAAAAACCTAGTACCGTTCATGAAGGACAAAGTACTAAACGATCGGCAACTACGATGGATGGAACAACTAAGTCAGTTCAAGTTCCAAATCGAATATCGACCTGGCAAGGAAGGGGGCAAACCAGATGCTCTCACAAGGATATCGAGCGACAGACCACAAGACGATAACGACGAAAGGATTACCAGAAAAATCCAAACACTACTACCAGTCGACCGATATTTCAGAAAAGACAGAATCGAAGCCATGGAGGTGGTTGAAATTACGACGGAAAACGAAAGAAGAAAGAATACGGGAAGCAAGCAAGGAAGATGGAACTATTAAACGATAAAGAAGCATTGGAGGAAGGAAAGAAGGAAATGAAGGGGATAGCACTGGGTTTATGCCAGTGGAAAGAAAATCAACTATGGTACGACGGAAAGCAATGGATTCCGAAGAAGAAGAAGAGATAAGGACGGAAATCATATGACAACATCACGATTCACGAATATGGGACACGGAGGAACGGCTAAAACAAGAACTCATCACGAGGTCATTCTATTGGCCAGGACTGCGCGAGGAATTCAAAGATATGTCAAGAATTGCGATATATGCCAAAGGACGAAAACAGCCAAGCATGCGCCATACGGATTACTCAAATCAAACGAAGTTCCGGAAAAACCATGGGAAACGATAACCATGGATTTTATTACAGACCTTCTGAATTTGGAAGGATGGAACGCCATCTTGGTTGTGGTGGATCGCCTGACCAAAATGAGTCATTTTGTTCCGGTAAAAAAGGATATGACAACAACAACCTTCATACGAACAATCTTCCACGAAATCTTTAGATTACATGGACTACCAAGAAATATCATCACGGATCGAGGATCACTATTCACATCCGGAGCATGGAAGAAGGCAACAGGAGAAATGGGGATCTGGAACAGGCTCAGCACTGCCTTTCATCCACAGAAAGACGGACAGACCGAACGGGTAAACGGAATATTGAAACAATATCAGCACGCATATATCAATTATCAACAAGATAATTGGCGGGAACTACTTCCGATGGCGGAATTTGCATACAACAACAGCAAACAAGAAACAATTGGCACGACACCATTCTTTGCCAATTATGGACAACATCCGAGAAGTCAGGCCACAAATCATACGAGTGGTGGAATGATAACAGATAAGACGGAGATGAGTCAACGGCATGACACATTACGATACGAAATGGATTACGCCAAAAACGACAAAAGGAACAATACGATAAGCACCGAAGACCCGATCCGAACCTACAATCAGGAGATATGGTGTGGCTGTTACCACGCAACATCAAGACCACGAGACCATCCAAGAAATTGGATTACAAGAAAATCGGGCCATTTCGGATATTGGAAAGGATTGGGAATCGAGGATATAAGCTCGATCTCCCTCCCTCGATGAGTAAACAACACATTCCACATCTCACTCCACGAAATCTACAATGACGACAAGTTTCCCTCACAAACAATAACTCCTCCTCCTCCGCTAGAACTAGACGGAGAATCCGAATACGAACTCGACGAGATAATCGATTCTCGCTTGCGCTACGGAAAGCTCCAATACCGTGCCAAGTGGACGGGTTATTCTCGGGATCACGATAAAACCTGGTATCCAGCGAGCAACTTCACCAACGCTCAAGATGCCAGCGAACTCTTCCACCGAAGCTATCCCGACAAGCCCCACCGGGATAACGATCACCATCAATCCCAAGAACGAAGAAGGCGCTAAGTCGCCAATGAAGCCCCATGAGGGCTGGGACGACTGCTCCCGAGCAGTCACCCCGACCAGCCCCGAATACTCCTATATAGGGCCGACGATGAAGAACTCGCAAGACGCGAGGAAGAAGCTCGGAAGAATGCAGAGCACAACGTCATGAGTTGGACGGTGTGCTACGACGACGGATGTCCCGTACATCTAAGGGACAAGGAAGGTAGCGGGTGGTTCCCGCGACCATACAAGAAGGGAGGGCCAAGGCCCGAACATGCTGCAAAACCATGAACTGAATGCTATCGCATTCAGTGCCAGGCACATAAGGCAGCGAAAATCGAAGCAGGATACCATCCGAAGAAGGATGGAAGCAGGAGGCCGCTCGGGAAGAAAATGGCCCGAGACCACTGCAAGGCCATGGGGACATGGCCTGAGGAGAGGGGGGCCCAAAACTCCCCTGCCGAAACCGAGCCCGACTACGAAAGCCTACAAAGGCAAATCTCGGGACTACGAAGCCAACTTGGTACGGCCGAAGCCACAATTTCGGCACATGCACAAACGATCGCCCAACAACAGCGGACGATCGAAACGGCCAACCTCACGCTCGAAATAGTGAGGACGAGGGCCAGAGAGTGGGAGTCGAAGTTTCATAGACTTCGAAGGTCCGTCCGCACGTACGGACGGGACCTGGTAAAGATGGGGGAGAACAGATAGAAGCCTGATGGGACTCAGGCTTAAGGAGGGGGAGCTAATGTCACGGATGTGACAGGTAGCTCAGGATTCCGCACATGGCTCGATTTTGAGTCATGGGTCTTGCGCATATGACTAGCTTGAGTCATATGACTGGTTTATGTTATGATTTGTTATGTTTCGCACATGACTCGATTACGAGTCATGGGTCTCGCGCGTATGACTTATTTGAGTCATATGACTTGTTTATGTTATGATTTGTTATGTTTCGCACATGACTCGATTATGAGTCATGGGTCTTGCGCATATGACTCATTTGAGTCATATGACTTGTTTATGTTATGATTTGTTATGTTTCGCACATGACTCAATTATGAGTCATGGGATTTCGCGCGTATGACTCATTTGAGTCATATGACCTATGTAAGGCTTTTCGCGAGGCTCACACTTGTGAGTCATCAGGGTTAGGGTTGAGTGAAGAGCACTATATAAGGAGGCCGAGGCGGCCGAGGAAGATAGGCTCTTCACGCTTTGTTCTAAGTACTTTCCTTACTTCTATCTTCGCTCCGCCTCGGTAGCGAGTTTCGACCTCACGTAACGCACTTTCGCCTACTCACGATAACTTCATCGATACGATCCATCGTTTCCATCTTCGTTTGTCGGGCGGTTGGGTGATAGAATAGTTGTTCTCGCTTGAGAAGGTGTTCCAGAGGGAGATATCCGTGGTTGATCCCGGTAGTCTCTGGACACAGGCTTGAGTGAGGATGGCGACTTCGTCTGCCTCCTCCTCCTCGGACTCAGTCCCCAACTCGCGGATGTCGTCCCGTTCGGTTCGGCTCCAACCCCACTCCTCCTCGCTTGAGACGGCTCGCGTCGCCTTGTCTCTCGCGCCCGTTTCTGAGGCTGTCCCTGGCCTTATCCCTACAACTACACGGTCATACGCTGCGCCTGGGGGGACTACAGTTTTCTGTCCTTCGCCCATGAACATCGCTGCCCCAACGCGGTGAACCCAGCGTTGGATAATTTGGTGAGAGGGTCGGTTGCCACAACCCTTGTTACGATGAAAGAGGTGGAGTCTTTTGTGAAGGGTTGCCTGTTTGGGAAGGGTTGTCCAGCCACCTGTGGCTTGGACAACGCCTCTACCACGGGCCTCTTCAATCGGTTCAACTCCGATCACGGCTCGGTGTACACACCGACCGTGCCCACCCCCTCTCCCCCTACCGACTCGCAGGTTATCATCCCGGAGTCGTCCCTCCTCCCGCCGGCCAAGCAGGCTCGACCACTACCACGGTTGAGGCCAGCTCATGGTCCACATCTCCCTCCGCCCATCGAGCGGCGTTCGATAAGATAGTGGCTCGGGATCGCGCTAAGCGAGCCTCCACTGCCTCCACCCCCTCTTTCCTGTCTGGGCTGTCTTCTGGCGAAAAAGCCCTCTACACTACTGGGAAGTTCAAGCTGGACAATCCTGCCGACGAGGACTATGCCCCCCGGCAAAGGGAACGCTACGCCGTGCCCGCTCCTCTTCCCCCCGCAAACGCGCCGCCCCGGCCCCCAGTCCCTTCTTTGAGCCCCGGTTCATGAAGGCGATTGATGTTGAAGAGGGTCGGAAAAAAACAGATTGTCCCGGACGAGGAATTTTCCCATCTCCTGGATACCCACCGGAAGCGCCTGGCCCCTCCTGTGCTAGTTCCTTCCACTATTGAGGACTCTCCCCCCTCGTCCCCCCCCTTGCTGATCACCCAGGAAGTGGTACCCTCGGCGGAGGTAATTGTTCGGGACACCCCCATGGCCCTGGAGGAAGGACGGAACTCGGAAGCGACCGGTTTGGGCGACAGCATTCACGCCCCCAGCCTTCCAGGCACGCCTGTCCCTGGCTCGTCCCCTCCCGACTATGATTCTCTACCTCCCACGTCGCCTGGGGGTATTTTGGAAGGATCCCTGGGCATCCCTCGCAGCACGGGCACTCCCCTGGAGGTGTCGTTGCCGGAAACCCAGCCAGAGGATGCTGATGCGGCCATGGCTAGGGCTGACCAGATTATGGCCGATGTGGATGAGATGATGGTGGCTGGTAAGTCCCCCTCCCCCGCTCCCAGGTCTGGCAGTATTGTGGGGTCCATGTTGGAAGGCCTTGAGGATATCCGGTCCGGGAATACCCAGCCCCTCCTGTCGCCCCTTCCAGCGCGGCCGGGTCTGAGGAACCTGATACGGTGGAGGATGTCCGGACTTGGATGAAAGATGAGATCGTGGAAACGGTCCCCATTATGTGGGTAGGACGTCGGTTTCATCGCTTGGAAAATGCGGTCCGGACCCTGACGGAGATAGTTGGCCGGCAGGAGGAGGAAATTGCCACCCTGAAAGGTAGGTTGGCCCCCCGCCGTCGTTCCCCTCTGTGACTCCTGAGTCCTCAGGGACACTCCTGTTCCCCGCTCCTCGTCAGAGGGGTCTACTGAAGTCCCTACCAGGGCCAGAGTACTGCTCCGGGGCCTTTGCTGCTAAAGCGTCCTTCGTGGACATGGTGAAGAAGATGGCACACGTGCCCAAACCCGCCATCCCATTGAAGGACAAGACAGGCCCGGTTCGGCCCGCCTCGGCGGCCTCCTCCCACAGCACCAGCAGTGGCAGCTCCTCCAGCGATGGGGGGGTAGTCCTGAAGGCGGGGAAAAGCTGCGGAGGGGAAGAGGGTAAGCTTTGACGATGAGGAGGAGAAGGAGGATGGAAAAAAGAGGGAAAAAAGGAGAGGTAGGCGCCTGAGTGGTGCTGCCAGGAGGAGAAGAAAGATGGCGGCTCAGGCCGGCCAGGAGACATCGGCGACCCCGGCCAAGACTCAGGGGAAGACTACTACTGACGGACAGGCTACACCCCCCGCTGCTGCCGCCCCAGTACCCACAGTGCAAACCCTTTCGTCGGGACCGGGCGCCATCAGGAGGATCTACAATGTGGTGTCTAATTTGATCCCTCGCGACGGCCCTCCTCGCAGCGCCAGTCAGCAGGGGCCACCACCAAGGCCGGCTCCACCCCAGTCCTCGCCTACCCCGGATGCTAGGGGAAGGCACATCACAATGCGGTTCGCCACCCGCAAGGAAGTGGCTCTACCAGAGGGTGTGACGATTGAGGCCATCCGTGCCCGCATTAACGTCACCTTGTCCAACTCGCTGAAAATTAGGGGTACCTGCCCTTATGTTCGTGCTGGACATATTCGAAACGAGATCGGGTGTATCTTCCTCACCCTGGCGGCCCATTCTGCTGCTGAACTTGGAAACCGTCTTGACAAGGCCCGGCTGCACTGTTGAAGGAGCTATCACTCCCGGAGTTTGTATTCCAAAGGATGTTAAGAAGGTCAAGATCATGGTTACGGGAGTTCCTCTTTCCGACACTGGCCGTGGTTCCATCTGGAAGGTTGATGGATGGATTGGGGAGCAGGCCTCGGATGGCTTGCGCACTGACTTGGAGCTAGGGAATCCCGGCATAGTCACTGTGTCCCGCCCTGACGTTATGGGGTCCATTCATGCCATGAGGCAGGCTAACGCGGTGTCTTGCGGTATTCGTTTTGTGGTGGAGGAGAATGAGGCGGCTAAGGCTGCTTTGGAGGCTGGGAGGATCTTCCTTCGGGGGGGAACCCGGAATGTTAGGGTGTTACCGAACACCGTACGGCGAAGGTTTGCGTGGTAAGTGCTTGCAGGTGGGCCACTTTCAGGCCACCTGTGCCCTTCCTTCCCGGTGTCGATTTTGTTACGGGGAGCACCTGTCTAGAGAGCACATGTGTAAGGCTCTAGGGTGCCCCGGGGGTGGTGGGGGAGGCATGTGGGCACACCCGCAGGAGGATGTGTGGTTGTGCGATAGCACCGATCACTTTGCTGGTATGAGAGGTGTCCTGCCTTGAAAGCTGACTCTAGGACTCCCGTATCCTCCCCGCACGACGACGACGGCCACCGCGCAGCCTCGTCTTCCGAGGTGCCTGACGCTGCGAGTAGGGGACCTGAGAGGAGAAGACGGCCACGGCGCCGGAGCAGGGGACGGTCACCGACTCCCAGGGTGGTGGAGGTGAGTAGTGATGAGGAAGAGGAGGCTGTCCCACGGGAAAAGTCAGCCAAGGCTAGGGGTAAGGAGCCTGAACGACCCCCTCCTTCCCCCTCCCCAAGCGGGGTATCTTGAAGAAAAAACCCGTTCCCAAGAAGGGCGATACCATGTGGTTCGCCCAGGATTCTGAGGGTTTTTTGAGTGACTTGGCCCCTGTGGCCTGAGAGGATCTGTCGAGGCCCCCGTTTAATGCGTATCACGGCGATAGATAGCATTGAACGTGGGGAGGAGTGGCAGGAATCGGGCGCTGGCGTTTGATTTGTTTTCTTTCGTTGATTTATTTTTTGTTTTGGAACCTCCGGTTGATTCGGAGGGACAGCATGTGCCGGTGGAGGTTGATGGTTGGGATTTGTTTTCCTTTGTCGTGGTGGGGGGGTGGGTGGAGGGTTTGTTCGCTCGCATTTGTGCGGGTTGTTTGATGTTGTTGGGCATGGGGGCGCTTGTGCTCAGGTTGGGTTTTGGGAGAAGGGTGAGAAGAGGGTGCTCGCGGGCGTCTACATCCCACCTACACACACCAAGGCCGAATATCAGTCGGGGCTGAGGGACGTCGGGGAACCGGATATCGCGTTTGGAGATTTCAATGCCAGACATAGAGATTGGGACCCACGGGCGGAGATGGCCAGGCAGGAACATTGCGGACGATGGTTGCGGGAATGGATAGCACCACGATTGCTGAACATGACTCCACCTGACCGGCCGACATTCCGCGATATATCAATGATAGACCTCTGCTTGTACCGACGGCCGTACCTAAAGCACCGATACTTAGATGTGGTCGGCTGCGAGCACGCCGCCCAGACTATCCGGCTCCATGTGGACCTACCTGACAATCTTATGAGAAGGAGGCCTGCTTGGAAAAAGGCGGTGTGGGGAAAGGTTGGGAAAGAGCTGGATACCCTGAAAGAGGTGGATGATGGGCAGTTGTGGGGAGGAGTGAGAAGTGTGGTGGACGCACTCCCACGGGCTTCCGTTGGCAGAAGTCGGTGCGAGTGGTGGACGCCTGAGTTGGAAAGGATGAGATTGGATGTGGCCAGGCTGAAGAGATACTCCAAGCACACGGCGGAGCGGACGGAGGACTTTAGGCTGGCAAGGTGTGTCTACCGGGCTTGCCTGTTAAGGGCTCGTTTCGACCACATTAGGACCAAGCTGGCAGAAAGCAAGGACCCCGACATCTTCAGGCTGGCAAGAAAGTTGGAAGCCAAGCGCACGCTGCCCTCGATGGTGCGGTCCGATGGCTCTTTGGCTACCACGCACGCCGAGATCAGCGACCTGATTGCACAACAGCTTGATCCTGGTGATCCCGCCCGGTGGACAGAAAGTGTGGTTGAGATTGACAGTGCCCAAGAAATGGAAACGGCACTGGCAAGATCTCCCACAAACACGGGCCCCGGCGAGAAGACGATATCGGCTATCCCTTCCTAAGGTTTTGGAAGAGAAGGGATGCCGCGACACTGCGACGCCTCGTTGACTATGGGCTGCGACTTGACATTCCGGACTGGCATAGGGCCGAGGTAGTGCTCATACCCAAGCTCGATAAGCCGCGGTATGATGTTGTCAAATCTTGGCGCATGATACACCTACTCTCGACCACGGCTAAGGTGGCGGAGAGGGTGGTGTTGCTCAGGCTGGCCGCTTGTTTGGACCTCGGAGAGACACAGTTCGGTTCCCGTAGGAGGCGGGGTGTCCACGATGCCATGGCGGTCATCAGGAATTCCTCCGCCATAGTGAGGGATACAAGCGTTTGATCCTGTCAATGGATGTGGAAGGGGGGGTTTGACAATATTGACATCAACCTCCTGTCGGATTTCCTGGTGGCTCGAGGGTGCCCCCCCAACCTGTGTCAATGGGTTCGGCGATGGACAGGATGTCGGTCTGTTCGCTTCCAGTTTAACGGGTGTGTTTCCCGAGTGTACCATGTTAGCAAGGGGGTCCCCAGGGGTCACCACTTTCCCCCTTTCTGTCGGCGCTTACGTGGCTGACATTTTCACACCGCGTATGTGATATTCCCCTGGTGTCGGCATTTGGTGGCCTCATACGTCGACAACGGGGTTGTCATGGTTGCAGCTGACTCTTTTGATGCTGCCCGATACCATGCTGGGGAATTGTTGCGCGACTGTGACCGTATTGCACGAGACAGGGGAATGGGGTTTAGTGCGTTGAAGACGCAGTGGATTGGGTTTGGTGATAGGGCATGGGAGGGAATGGAATTGTTGGGAGAAATGGTGTTGCCATCTGAGGACCTGCGGGTTCTTGGGTATAGGTTCAATGTATTTCTTAACTTTTCTTCTCATGTACGTTATTGGTTAGATAGGGGGTTGGGTGTGAGGAGGAGGATTGCGGCGCTGGGAAGGAGATTGGGAGTGTGTTGGGGGATTGGGAGCGTGGTGAGACTTACCGTTTGGTGCAGGCAGCCTACCTTCCGACTGTCTACTACGGACTTGAGTTTGTAACCGACTACCCGTCGTATGTGAAGCAGATTCAGGTCCACGTCAACGATTGCCTCCGCTCAGTGTTTCGGACCCCAATGAAGCTAGCTAACAACATTTTGCTGGCAGAGTACTGGGTGACGCCTGTCGCTATACAGGCAGGTACCTACAACGGAGGTGTTACAGCCGGTTCGTCAACTACCGGTATTGCGAGGATCATCCCTGGTTTGGGCAGATCAGGCTGGACTGGAAGGAGGAGGGCATGGTGGCCCACCGACAGCATTCGGACAAAGTGCTTTCCTGTCGTCCCACGGTTACAATCGGGAAGGGGAAGGTAGCCATGGCCTCAGGGATGCCGAGGAAGTCGAGGAGCTCAGTAGCGGCTCGGATCTGGTGGTGTACACTGATGGATCCAAGATGGCCGAGGGCGCTGGTATCGCTTGGGCTGTGTTCGAACGGGGAGCCTCGCTTAGGACAGGGGGGGGTGTTCAGTGCCACCATCCTGGAGCATCGTCGAATGCGAGCTGTTTGCCGTGGTCTGTGCCCTGCGGGGAGGTCGAGGGTATGTGTGAGGGAGGACGAGGAGTACATGTGTTTCTGGATTGCGTCCCCGCTCTGCTTTTGATCGAGAATATGTTGCCCGAAGGGGACTCGGCTGAGATGTGGGAAAGTCATGGCGCCTTGATGGAGGCTGTACGTCCACGCTTTGGTTGGTTTACGGGGCACATGGGCATTCTGGGCAACGAGCTGGTCGACAGGAAGGCCAAGGAGAGTACGCGCCTACCGCTGCAGCCATTCCGGTGGGAAGGGGTCGCAGTTTGGTATAGGGCACGCTGCGTTGGCGTGAGTTGAGAAAGGAGGAATGGGAGGCTTGGCATGTTAATGAAGGCCATGGGTATTATGCTCGTGGGCCTAGGGCCCCCAGATACCTTCGCGGCCTGACAAGGATGGATTCCTATGGTGTTGACTAGGATTCGCAGTGGTA
>VBSK01000312.1:0-14653 GCA_006112555.1 Tuber indicum
AGAAAAAGAAGAACGCTATGACCGCGGAGCACGCAGGTTGCTACGAGCTTCTCTGGAAGGATAGTGGGAGCAGCTGGAGCTAGTCAGCCAGCCGGTAACGTCCGACCCCTTCCCAGTGGGAAAGCCAAGAAGCCTCGAAGTTAGGTGATGTAACTCCCTTCAAAGGAGATACAACGATACTCAGCAGCGTTTCATTAGTGATGTGAAATCAAGTTCGAATACTTCCGAGAATCAGTCACGAAGATATGGACAAGATCAGCTTGGTTATCCTCTCTCTTCAAGGCACTGCCAAAACTTGGTACATGGGCCTACACCGGTACGTCAGCGAGGACTGGTGCCACGCCGGTGGGGTATGCCGTTTGACCCCAACCATGAGTTTCGTACATGGGAAGGATTTAGGGAACGGCTAATGGCAAGTTCGGTGCCCATGTTGATCTGGACCACGCGCTCTAAGCGAGTGGACGAAGCTGCAGATGAGGCCTGGTCAGGTTGACCATACTACTAGACTCGGTAATGGATCTGATTGTCCAATTGGGTTATCGGACCCTACGATGATCAAAGACAAGATCCGGATGACAATGACATCCCAACTATGGAATGTCTGGGCACAAAAGACACCTCATCCTACCGATGTGTCCGAGTACATGGACCTTCTGCGGAAAGACGGGCCACGCCCTCCAAGACAATATCACTTTCAGCGAGACGTTACGAAAAGCCGAAGTGATAACCAGGGCAAGAGCGAGGAGAGGTTGTCAACCTCGAAGAAACAACCGAAACGGAAGGAAAAGGGTTCGGTTAAGCCCAACCCTAGGCGCTCCTTATCTTCTGCGGGTACATCCCAGAAGCAAGGGAATTCTGAGCATGCTAATGCCCATAAGAATATCCTGTCTACGCTTATCGATAAGCGCAAGAAGGAGTCGCAGTGCACACGATGTGGAAAACCAGGTCACTTTTGGCGGAAATGTTTCTCCACCGACCCTGTTGTTAGTTCAGCCAAAGGGGTTAAAGCGATAACCAAAAGAGGAAGGCTGAAGATGCAGAAGTCAATGAAGCATCAAACAACAAAGTCCGTCGCATCGAAGCACCACCTTCAAAGAAGTTATTGGAAATCCGAAAGTCATCTCCCGAGATTATGGAGGTTGATACGGATGCTGAGGAATAGGTAAGTTCCTTTCCTTGCAGCGAAATAACAAGACACTGACATAACTCTAGGAAGTTATGTGAAGGGCTCCGAGAGTAAGCATGCCCTGAGAAATCCTGCAGTCAATACATAGACTGACCAGGCCTCTTAGATGTTCTGGGCCGCAGCGGTCTGCGAAGGAACGAGGCGGTGGAGGATTTGGGTCAGCACGGGAATTCTCTTTGGGTGTTTGTTTGGTTTATTTCTCCTTTTTATTCTTGTTATGTTACTGCGGGAATATATCATTTCCTTACTTCGATGGATTTTCCTTAGTATTGGAAGCGAAATTGTTTTCTTTTGTTAGACTAGTTCTTTTCACATCAAGCAGGCCTTGATTCGAGCAATGAAATTTTGTTATCAAGTTTACCTGAGGAGGGTTCAGTACCCGAAATCATGCTGGCTGATAGTAAACACCCTAGCTATTGATATACCGTGATTTGAAACCTTAACATTTTGACCCGTTGTGGCCACTCTTGTGTCGAAAGGCAAGAGACTCCGTTAAACATGCTTCTAAAAGAAAACTCAAGAAAGAAGGCGCGGCTTTCAGGCCCCCCAAAACATATAAAGTCTATCCGAGTTCGAGTTAGACTAGAATGGCGTTGTGGCGCGAGAGACAGTGCAGCCGAGGCTGTGTTATTGTTGGATAGTGGCGCTACTGGCACAGTGCTTAGCACACGATGGCTAAGGAAACACAAGTTCCTTGTGTCCGGAGAAAGGTTGCTGCTCCAATAAAGGATGCTAGCGGGAATGACATTCCTCACTCAGGGCTTCATTACACTAAGACCCTAAAGATGCGTATTGGCGATCATGTCAATGACATGAGATTTGAACTGGCGGACATGTCCGATAAGAAGATTGATGGTTATCTTCCAATGTCATGGCTCATGAACATAATCCCGACATAGACTGGGAAACACGCAGCTTCACTTGGAGGTCTGTATTGTGTAAGGCTAGATGCCTAGTAGGGCAGAGACGGTTAGAATTCATAACCGAAGAGGAGCTTTTGGCAGAAGACCAAGCTCAGGTGTATCTTCTAGGATATGCGCAGTTCACTGGTGAAGACGGGAAAGACATTGCCCTAAGTCTTCTACCAGAATATAAGGACTATGGCGATATATTTAGCCAACAAAGGATAGATGCATTACCGGAACACTCTGAATATGATCATAAGATCGAGTTAATGCCCGAAACTGCACCTCCCTTTGGTCCTATATATCCCTTGTCTGAAAAGGAGCTCAAGATTCTGACGGAGTATCTCAATGAGATGCTGGCAACGGGAAAGATACGGAGATCTAGTTCCCCTGCCGCAGCCCCCAATTCTCTTTGTACCCAAACCTGATGGGTCATTGAGGTTATGTATTGATTACCGAGGGCTTAACACGATTACGGTGAAGAATAAATATCCTTTACCACTGATGAATGAGCTGCGTGATAGACTTGGAAAAGCCACTGTCTTCACTAAGTTGGACTTGAAGAATGGCTATTATCTCCTCCGAATGGCAGAAGGAGAAGAATGGAAGACAGCTTTCCGCTGTCGTTATGGGTTTGTATGAATATACGGTAATGCCGTTTGGGCTATGTAACGCCCCATCTACTTTCCAGAGTATGATAAATAAAATCTTTCATGATTTATTAGACGAAGGAGTCATCGCCTATATAGATGACATCCTAATATACTCAGAGACCATCGAAGAACATGTCTCACTCGTTAGGCGAGTTATGGAAAGACTGCGCAAGGCTAGGCTTTGTGTAAGCATTAAGAAATCTACATTCCATCAAAGAGAGGTAGAATTCTTGGGATACCGTATATCCGATCGTGTATTATGATGACCACGGAAAAGGTGAAGTCTATTGAAGTTTGGACTCCACCAAAGACAGTTGTTGACGTTCAAAGCTTTTTGGGTTTTGCAAACTTCTACCGTCGGTTTATTGAAGGCTTCAGTAAGATAACAAAGCCGTTAACTGACTTAACGAAGAAAGATTCCAAATGGGGATGGGGTCCTAGACATGATGAAGCCTTTAGTCGCCTTAAAGCGATGTTCATGGCAAGCCCCATTCTAGCTCATTTTGATCCAGAACGGTTAACCAAGTTGGAAACCGACGCAAGTGATTTTGCATGGGTGCTATACTTTCACAGTTATGCGAAGATGGTAGATGGCATCCTATAGCCTACCATAGTCGGAAGTTCTCGCCAGCAGAGATAAATTATGATTGCATGATAAAGAGATGTCCGCAATTGTTGCTGCTTTTAAGGAATGGGATCATCTCTGCGCTCAGTATCTGATCAGATAACTATTTACACTGATCATAAGAATTTGGAGTACTTTAATAGTACTAAGATACTGAATCGCCGACAACATCGCTGGGCGGAATTCCTTCAACCATTTAATTTTAGGTTGTCTACCGTGAAGGGCGCCTTAATGGGAAGGCTGATGCATTATCCAGGCGTTCGGAGTACCGCCCTGAAGGGGGGAGTAATTCTGCGAAATTGGGTCAAGAACAGATGTTTTTCCGTCCAGGACAGTATTTGGATAGTCAGGAGCGGGACATCTTGCGACCACAGTTGTTGCAACTGTGCCAAGGCTTCCGGTTGAAGTCCGGAATGCTTGATGACATGAAGGTCGCTATAGCAAAGGACAATACTTATCAAAGTATTTACAAGTCCATTGTCCAAAAGGACAATAAGGTTGACCCTAATTTCTCATTAGAGAAGGACTTCCTACTTTATAAGAAGCGATGGTACGTACCGGAAGATCAAGGGCTAAAAGAAACGGATCATGCAAGCGGAACATGATTCCCGTCTAGCTGGACACTTTCGGGACTTATAAGACAATTGGCAAGGTTAAAGCCAACTTCTACTGGCCAAAGATGGAGGCCTATATCGAAGACTATGTTCGGTTTTGCGACACCTGTCAAAGGGTAAAGACAGTCAGACATAAGAAGTTTGGGCTATTAGAATCTATAGATGTTCCTATGAGGCCATGGAACGCAATATCAATGGACTTCATTGTGGCGTTACCAGAATCCGAGGGTTTTACGAAGATCTGGGTCATTGTTGATAGATTCTCAAAAATGGCGCATTTCATCCCCCTCGCTAAGGAGGTACCTATCAAGGAACTTGCTCTTATATTTCTCAAAGAGATCTGGAGACTGCATGGACTCCCAGAATCGATTATCTCTGATGGGGATACTCGATTTACTTCTAAGTTTTGGGTTAGCTTAATGGGACTACTTGAGGTAAAGCTCAATGTCTCTACCGCGTTCCATCCCGAGACCGACGGCCAGACTGAGCGGTGAACCAGACACTGGAACAATACCTAAGGAGTTATTGTACCTACCAGCAGGATGATTGGGTTTCGCTACTACCATTAGCGGAGTATGCCTATAATACATCCACCTCTGAGTCAACCAGGTTATCTCCTTTTGAGATTAACTATGGATTTCTCCGAGGACAAACTGGTCTGGAATTGTTCCTGACAATAAGGGGATTCATCCAAGTACGGAGCTGTTAGTAAAGGATTGGAGGGTACATGGCAAGACATACGGGAAACATTACAAAGTGCTCAAGAGAGGCAACGGAAATGGCATGACAAGAAACGATTACCATCTCCAGAATATGCCACACTAGAAGATGTCGAAGAGGGCAGAGCGATAAAGGCTGATCGGGTAATGCTGAATCGCAAGAATATCCGTACAAGAGGCCTATGGAGAAACTAGACCACTGAATGTTTGGTCCCTTTGTGGTCAAGCGACGTGTTGGTACTAGGGCATATGAACTCCAGTTGCCTGCGCGTTGGTCTATCCACTCGGTATTCAACGTTGGGTATTAGATAGAGCCTACCGAGAGGATCAGACCGGGAGAAGGGTTAAAGATATCCCTATCCCTGACATAGTGGCAGACGAGCCAAGTTATGTTATCTCGGGAGTGTTAGACAGCCGGTGGTATGGAGGAGTTAAACAGAAGTTCCCTCATCGGTTTGTCCAGTACCTGATATCGTGGGATGGCTATGGACCTGAAGAAAATTCTTGGGAGCCGTTTGAGATGCTGGAAGGAACCGGTATACAAGCCTTAAGCGATTTCCACAAGAGGTATCCATCTAAACCTAGGGACCATAGGGTGTAGATGTACCGAGTAGCGGAAATAAGAGACGTCGTTAGATCGGCTCGGGTCGAGCCTTATAGAAGAGGGGAGTGATGTAACGAGACCCACTGAGTACTATTACAAGTAGCCAAACCTACACCCATACCGGAGTCAAGAGACTACCGCGGTAGGGCTGGCGGTAGACTTAGGTCTACCAGGTGGAGGTACCGGTGGTTAGGTACCTCAGTCGGGCATGCTAGGCCATACCAAAGGTACATAGGTCCTAGTAATGGTTGGGGGTTACCCTACTCTGTACGGTAACCCAAGTAGTCAATTTGGGAGTTACCCTGAATTACTCGACGGAGAGTCCAGATAAAGTTACCCTACTCTGTAGGGTAACTCGGGGTACAGTTACCCTACCTTCGGACTAGGGTTACCCTGCCTTGGGCCACGGGTTACCCTGCTATGGAGTCAAGTCACCCTACCTTGAAAGTAACTTGTTACGCAGGACTTGGGGGAAGTTACTAGATTGTTTGTCACGCGAAACTACATAGGGTGTTCGATTCTCAGGTTGTGCGAATCACTCCCGCACAACCAGTTGAGCTCCAAACAAGCTGTAACTTGGAGGTGTGGTTGCTAACACCCCCCTCCGGCCCCGTTATAAGTCCCTAGCGTCATGGGCTACAGCCTGAAGAGTTGCTGTAAGTCTAGCAAAAGTCTCCAAGTGGAGATGTTGCCGTAACTCCGTATGCGCTCACGCCGTCCGTCCGACGGAAGCTGTCCGCAGGATATATGTGGGGGAAGAGGAGAACCTGGAGAATAGCCTCCAGGTGGTTTCGTGTAAAACGGACCAAAACTGACGGAGTAATACTGCTTTGAAGTCAAGAGTAGTATGTGAGGTTACCGGAGGCCAGTAGGCGAGGTAACCGAAGTCCGTTGCCCCGAAAGAGTAATAGTATTGGAGAATCGTTAAGGACTCTAAGACACTAGTCTGGGGCCACGATATGACCTACTTCTAGGAGGGTTGACTTGTGGATAGCGCCTATTGGTAGTCAACCTCCGGAGTGGTCTCGGGGGAGCTACGTGGCTATCTTCCGGAATGATATGGAAATGAGTAGAACCGGATAGATGTTCAGGAGCCGCGAATGCTTGCAGAAGACTAAGTGTATATGGGTAGAGAGTTCCATAGTTGGTATAGTATCCACACGGGCATGACAGCTCGCCACTGGCATGACTACGATATGAAGAGTTTTTACTCCTGCGGTTGCATTGGAGATGCAGCGGCTAAAACACTTCTATCGGGCAGATGTTAGAACACCACCGAGTGGTCTAGTTCGCTACAGAGGATCGTTGGTCCGACCCGTAGAGGTTGGCTAGACAGCCCACGGGAGTTGGGTGCTCGCGAACGCAGAGTAGTGATGGGGAGTAACTGGCAGCATACCAAACCTACTTAAGTATATGCGAGTTCTCCTCTACTCTGGCAATCAACTACCTCTCGAGATCAGGACTTAATTGAGTAAAGCTGTGGCTTAACGATATTAAGTTTTACCGTTTATTTTTTCAACTCTACTGTTGATTATCTTTATCTTTACTTCTGAAAGAATACTTCGGTGCGGTCGCAACCTCGGGATCCATCTTCCCAGAGGGAGCCCCCGTTACACCAACAGCTTCCCCCAAGCAGTTGTGTTGAACGATGGTGATAGAGTTAAAACTCTGGGGAGGGGGGCTGTTCCAGGGCAGTGGGGGGAATAGAGTGGTCGAGCGCCATCTCCGGGACTAACCAGGTGGACTTCCGGAACGGGGTGGGAGTAGCTTCCTCCTGGGAACGGGAGGCGTTGTCTCCTTGGTGACGGGCAGGGGTGCTGGGGAAGGGGGTTCCCTGGGGGGGGCGAAAGGGGTGTGAAAGGGGGGTCGGGGGCTGACTCGGCCCTGCGGGCCTATCTCCCAGGTCCAGGGCAGGAGCAGGCATTGGGCCGTACAGGTCCGGAGGAAGGAGCCCTCCTCCATCGTCCTGCGTATCCATCTCTTCTTCATCTGGCGGGGGGGGCATCTGAGGCAGGGAGGGGGACCGGCCTCTGGGGGCAGGTCTGGTCGTAGGCGGGGGTGAAGCCCTGAGCAGTCGGTGCAGGCGGGGACGGAGGTGGGGCAGCAGTTGACAACCGGCTTGAGGTGTCCCCCATTGGGGCAGGTCCGGTTCTGGCAGTGGTGGCTTGCCCTGGTGTGACGGAGGGCGCATATCAGGCAGATGGGATGGTCGACCTTGCAGCGCGCCGCTGGTGGCCGAAGCCCCGCAGTTCTTGCACTGCGTGAACCTGTTTGCAGAGTATGCTCTCTCTCGACGCGGCACCGGGAGGCGTAGAGGACGGTCCTACCCACCATCTTGTCCCGTCCGACGGGGCCCACCGTGACGATGCAGGGGTGTTTGCCTTCGAGAGGCGTAGCTCCTCGTCCCGTACGAGGAAGCGGGCTGATAGGATCTGGACCTCCTTGACATTGAGGATAGTTTCCCTGAGGGTCTGGAGGAGGGCTTCGGGGTCGTCGGGGAGGAACGAGACTGGAAGGGTGGATCACCAGTTGCACCTCGTTGGGTGCTGGGCAGAAGACAGGTAGGGTTTTCTCCCACGGGGTAAGCCTTGTTGAGACGTGAGGCTAGGGCTTCGTAGTAGGGTGCGTACGCGGTAGCGGGAGTGGTGGGATCGAGCGCGAGCAGGGTGACAGCACCACGGTCATTGACTTTGGCTGTGAAGGCCTTGGGGAGGGGGCAGTTGGCCTCTTAAGAACTGAGGCTGCAACGTCTGGAAGGAGGCTGCAATGTCACCCCTGTGGGGTTGGGGGGCGGGAGAGGAGCGCGGGGCAAGACCGTCTTTCCGCAGCTGGCAGTGTCCTAGGCACGGGTGGACCCTCCCTACTGGTGCTGTTTTCGCGACTTGAGCCGCGGAGGAGACGTTTGTTGAACCAGACTCTTCTTTCTGCCCTGAGGTTTCGAGGAGACGCGGCGGAGAATAGGAGGGCTTGGATTGTGCTGGGGGGGCGTCCGCTCTGTGAGCTCCTGGTAGGAATTCGGACGGTCGGTATTTGCCGTCCCTCCACTGCTGCGCCCTCCCAGGTCCTGGGGTACTTGGCAGCAAGGCCGCGGGGTTGCCGTGAAACCTGCCGGTCGCAGTGTCGTAAACCGGAATGTCCGGGTCATACTCTCGCAGGGTATCCTGACGGGGTAACCTGGGGTGGGGTGGGGGCTGTTGTGTTGGTGGCTGGCTCTTTACCCTTCCGGGATGGTCTCGGGAGAGGGAGCGTGGGGGCTAGCGTGGGGGGCTGTGGGGGCGGGACGGGATTGGTCGCGATACTAGTTGACAAATCCCTAATCAAGGCCTGGAGGGACGCCACGGCGCTTGTAGAAAGACTGGTCGTATTGGGGCCGGAGGGGTCAGGGAGGGTGTTAGCCAGTTGGAGGAGAGGTCGTGCACACGGACGGTGAGATCTCTGACTGTGTTGGATAGCGTCGTTACCCCTTGGACGAGGGCGCAGACCAGTGGAATGAGGAATGTCTCTCCGAGGAGAAATTCAAGAGGTCTTGGTGGGAGGGGTGGGGAGGTGGTCGGAGGACCAGTTGAGGAGAGCCCTGGAAGCTTCGACTAGCGAGGCAATGTTCAGCTGAGCTGGGTGCAGAGGGGCAGTGGAAGAAGATCGTGATGAGGGTGTGAGGGGGCCTCCTGATGGGGAGCAGGAGTGCTCGAACGTGAGCAGTGGAGAGTCCATAGTCCTGGATAGGAAGGACGGACGTTCCTGAGGCCCATGCAAGGCGGTTCGTGAGCGTTAAGGGGCTTTTTCACCAGATGCTAGTGGTGTTGAGAGTATGAGCAGAACGTAGGGGCAGGAAAATAGAGGGCGCGGAGCATGGTCTGTCCCGAAGGTCCTTTTTGCTCTTTTTTTTTTTTTTTTTTTTTTTTTTTTTTTTTTTTTTATCGTCATGTATTCTTTGTTTAGGTACAAGAACTCGCATGCAGCGCTAGCTATGGCGTAAACAAAACCTTAATCCCAAACAAACTTAACAAAAGAAACCAAACCAGTGCCTCCGAAAACGCGAACAACCCATATCGCAAAGCAGCCTTAAAGCATAAATATAGGGAAACATTCAAAACTAACTATCATACCGTTTAAACATAACCAAGGAAAGCCCCCGAACAGATACCGAAACATTCAAGACACGGGGTGGCGAGGGGATGGTGGGGGGTAAGGAGAGGGGGACCCCGAAGGGCGGGCATCTCAGGGGGAAAACCGGTAGCAGTGATCGAGATGTATTTTGCCAGGCCGTGAAGCAGGGCCGGCGTGTGCCAGAGTGGATCGTCCTCCCGTAGGCCGTCTACTCCCTGGAGGTGGGAGTTCCTGGCTTCGAGTTTGGCCGAGCAGTTAAGGATGGCGCGGTGGAACGTCTCGGGCTCCTCCTCACAATAGGGGCAAGTGGTAGGGGCGTTGGGATCCTTCCAAGAAACGTGTGCTGCCAGGTAGCTTTTTCCTGATCTCATCTGATGGATACGCCCTGCCATGAACTTCCCAAGCCCCATAAAGGGGTGTGGGGTTAGAGTAGGCGTGTACATGTAGCGGTGGGGGGGCGGGTATTGGGAGGACCACGTGTGGAGCAGGAGCTGCTTGCAGTCCCTCTTGAGTCCAAGGAAGGTAGGGTCGCCGGGGGCACCAGGTGGCAGGGCGGTTGGCAGGAGATTCTTAGAGGCGGGGCGGCCATGCGCAGATGACCAACTAGGTTGACCACCTATGGGCTATCGCGTCAAGCGGCAAGTGGCGATGGACCGGCGGCGAGGGTTCAGGTGTTTCCAGTGGAGGGGCCTGTAGCCCGGGGTGAGGCCCACGGTGAGGAGCCGGTGGTCTTCCATGGAGCGGAAGGTCGAAGTTGTTGGGAAGGTGCTGTGGAGCCTCGCCGTTGCCGGATTCCTTTCTGGCGGGAGGCATACAAGGCGAAGAGCCGCCAGGCGCTGACGGTGTTCAATTAGACACTGAATGGGAGGGAGCGCAGATTCACAAGGGAGAATCCCAGTGGGGGTATCACTAAAGCTGTTGGTAATCCATCGTTGAACCGTTCTCCAGAAAACAGCCAGACGGTCCACCATTGCAGCAGAAGGGGAGAATAGGTCGGTGCCTTATAAAAGTATGGGCGCAAGAAGGGAGGAGGCGAGACGGTGACAGAGGTAGGGCGCCAGGCCCTTGCCAGGGCCCGAGAGCCTTTTGACCATGGAGAAGGCCCCTTGGGCTAGGGGGAGCCGTTTGGAGAAGTGCGCATTGTTTGACCACCTGAGGCTGCAGGCTGCAGGCTCGAACCAGTAGCCCAGCCATCTCACCACCCCAGAGGGTCGGAAAAGGAGGTCGTTGATCACGATAGGGAGTGTGCATGGCGGACCCTTTTGCCTCGCGGTTCCTCCAATGGATCAGTTCCGTCTTGGGAATAAAGAAGTTCACCCCCAGCCTGCGACCCCTCTGGGTGAGAGCTTTGACCAGGTGCTGTAGGCGTTGGATATTCCTCCTATAGGAATTCGAGGCGACCGTGACTGCGAAGTCATCGACATAGGAGAGGATGAGGCCACGTGGGACTGGAAAGTGGAGCGAGGACACGTAGATCACGAAGAGTAGTGGCGAGATGGGGGACCCCTGTGGGGTGCCCACTTGTACTGGTTTGAAAACCTTGGGGGAGCCTTGAAAAAGGAGACTGCACTGCCGTGCCGTAAGGAACGAGGGTACCCAGGAGCAGAGGTATGGGGGCACCCCCTTGGAGTGGAGCATGTGAAAGAGGTCGTTGGGGGAGACGTTGTCAAAGCCTCCCTTTATGTCCAAAAAGAGGGGGTGGAGACCTCCAACCTTGGTCGTTGCAGGGTCTGGACCTCGTGTGCGAGGGTGGAGCAAGCGTCGAAGGTGCTTAGGCCTGGGAGGGAGCCACACAGGTGGTGGTTCAGGAGGCCGAGGGATCGGGCAATGGGAGCGAGTCTGTTGGCCATGACCCTCTCTAAAATCTTGGAGACCGTTTCCAGTAGGACAATGATGCGGAAGGAAGAGGGGAATCATACGAGGCCTTGCCTGGCTTGTCCAGCACCACGCCATTGGCCATCTTGAGCGAGGAGGTATGGTGGCCAAAGGCCACCAGGGGGGAGAGGAGATCGGTTAGAAGAAGGAGAAGGACACTAATTGGCCTTCTTCCAGACGCCATACGGGATCTGGTCAGGCCTGGGGCAGACAACGGGGATGCTTTGCGCAGTGCCGCAGCGACCTCTTCTGGCTTCAGTGGGGGACAGTCTTTAAAACGGCGCAGGATGGGAGGGCAGTGGGCTGGGGGCTTGGGGGAAAGAAGTGGGATAGGAGTGTGGAGTTTAGCTCCTCCGGCGATGAGGCTCCCGGCAGAGAGGGGAAGCGTTCTGGTGGTTTGCCGAAGGCGAACCTTTTGGCAGTCCATACATTCTGGGGTGGGGCACCCTCGAGGAAGTCCGACCAGTGTTTCTTCTTGGCCTGTCTAATAGCCTTGCAGTATGCGTTCCTGGCAGTTTTGGCGGCTCTCAGGCAGTGCTGTCTGAGGACAGACGGGCTGTCCTCGCGCAGGCGTGGTGGACCTTCGCAGGTCAGTGAGGGCATCAGACCACCAGGGCTTGGAGCGCAAGGATGGCCTCTTTGTTGGGGTGTGCTGTGCCAGGGTACTCCTGATTCGATTCAGGTTGAAATCCAGCCACCTGCCAAGGGCCTCCTGTAGTGGAAGCGTGGGTGGGCTGGTGAGCTTGAGGGCGCGGAGAGCTGTGTATGTCGCAGGCCAGTCAGTTGCCGACCAGTGCGGGGACACCCCAGGAGGGACAGGAACGGGGAGGAAAGTGTTATAGCTATGGGGATGTGGTCGGAGCCAGTGGACGGAAGTTCCGCATTCCAGGTTTCCAGGTAGGGGGTCAGATGTTCGTTTGCGAAGGCAGGTCCAGCACAGAGGGGGAGTGTTGCTGCCCAAGCGAGAACCGGGTGAACACGCCAGGGGTTTTATGAGGGCAAACGACCTTTCCAGGGCCATGTCCGCGTACGGAGCTGAGGCCTTGATCTCGTTGTCACGAAGGAACGGAGGGGGTCCCAGGAAGGGTGATGGAGGTTGAAGTCACCCACCACTAGCAAAGGGTGTGGGAGGAGAGGAAAGGCCTCCCTGGAGATACCGTTCTCGTAAGAGAGGAAGCAGTCCATAAGGAGTAGAGGTTAAGGACCCGAAATTTAACATGAGACGAAGAAAATAAACCATTAGGAGTGTGTATATCGAGCGCCATCACGCCCGGGTTGTCAAGAAAAACTGGCACCACCGAGGTGGAGTCAAGAAAGGAGCGTAGGATGTAGAAGGCCACCTTTGGCCTATTGTGTGGTGAAACTGGGGGGCAAAAAACTTAAAAACCATTCTGTCCCAAAGGTCCTTTTTTTTTTTTTTTTATCGTCATGTATTCATTGTTTAGGTACAAGAACTCGCATGCAGCGCTAGCTATGGCGTAAACAAACCTTAATCCCAAAACAAACTTAACAAAAGAAAAACCAACCAGTGCCTCCACAAACACGCGAACAACCCATATCGCAAAGCAGCCTTAAAGCATAAATATAGGGAAACATTCAAAACTAACTATCGTACCATTTAAACATAACCAAGGAAAGCCCCCGAACTGGTACCGAAACGCTCAAGACCCGGGGGTGGCGAGGGGATGTGGGGGAAGGAGAGGTGGAACCCCGAAGGGCGGGCATCTCAGGGGGAAAACCGGTAGCAGTGATCGAGATGTATTTCGCCAGGCCGTGAAGCAGGCCGGCGTGTGCCAGAGTGGATCGTCCTCCCGTAGGCCGTCTACTCCCTGGAGGTGGGAGTTCCTGGCTTCAGTTTAGCCGAGCAGTTCAGGATGGCGTGGTGGAACGTCTCGGGCCCTCCTCACAATAGGGGCAAGTGGTAGGGGCGTTGGGATCCTTCCAAGAAACGTGCGCCGCCAGGTAGCTCTTTCCTGACGTCATCTGATGGATACGACCTGCCATGAACTTCCCAAGACCATAAAGGGTGCGGGGTCAGAGTAGGCATGTACGTGTAGCGTGGGGGGGGGCGGGTACTCTGGAGGACCACGTGTGGAGTAGGAGTTGCTTACAGTCCCTCTTGAGTGCAAGGAAGGTAGGGTCGCCGGGGGGGCACTAGTGGCAGGGCGTTAGGTAGGAGATTTTCAGGCGGGGGGGGGGCCCTGCGTAGATGACCAACTAGGTTGACCACCCTATGGGCTATCGCATCGAGTGGCAGGTGGCGTCGGACCGGCGGCGAGGGTTCGGGGGTTTTCCAGTGGAGGGGCCTGTAGCCCGGGGTGAGGCCCACTGAGGAGCCGGTGGTCTTCCATGGAGCGGAAGGTTGAGGTTGTTGGGAAGGTGCTGTGGAGCCTCGCCGTTGCCGGATTCCTTTCGTGAGGGAGGCACACAAGGCGAAGGGCTGCCAGGCTTGACGGTGTTCAATTAAACATTGAATGGGAGGGAGCGCAGATTCACAAGGGAGAATCCCAGTGGGGGTATCGCTAAAGCAGTTGGTGACCCATCGCTGAACCGTTCTCCAGAAAACAGCAGACGGTCCATCATTGCAACAGAAGGGGAGAATAGGTCGGCGCCGTACAGAAGTATGGGCGCCAGAAGGGAGGAGGCGAGACGGCGGGCAGAGGTAGGGCGCCAGGCCTTTACCAGTGCCTGAGAGCCTCTTGACCATGGAGAAGGCCCCTTGGGCTAGGGCGAGTCGTTTGGAGAAGTGCGCGTTGTTTGACCACCTGAGGCTGCAGGCTGCAGGCTCGAACCAGTAGCCAGCCATCTCATCACCCCGGAGGGCCGGAAAAGGAGGGTCGTCGACCACGATAGGGAGTGTGTGCATGGTGGGCCCTTTTGTCCTCGGGGTCCTCCAGTGAATCAGTTCCGTCTTGGGAATGGAGAAGCTCACCCCAGCCTACGCCCCTCTGGGTGAGGGCCTTGACCAGGTGCTGCAGGCGTTGGATATTCCTCCTTAGGAGTTCGAGGTGACCGTGACTGCGAAGTCATCGACATAGGAGAGGATTAGGCCCCGTGGGACTGGAAAGTGGAGCGAAGACACATAGATGACGAAGAGTAGTGGCGAGATGGGGGACCCCTGGGAAGGTGCCCACTTGCACCGGTTTGAAGACCTTGGGGGAGCCTTGAAAAAGGAGCCTGCACATGCCGTGCCGTAAGAAACGAGCGTACCCAGGAGCAGAGGTATGGGGGCACCCCGTTGGAGCGGAGCATGTGAAAGAGGTCATTGGGGGAGACGTTGTCAAAGCTCCCTTTATGTCCAAAAAGAGAGTGGAGACCTCCAGCCTTGGGCGTTGCAGGGTCTGGACTTCGTGAGCGAGGGTGGA
>VBSK01000314.1:0-14629 GCA_006112555.1 Tuber indicum
TTAGCCGTCTTCCCCTCTCAGGCCCCTTGTCCGCAGCGGCGGGAATTTTGGATGATGAGGCTTCGGCCGTGGCCGCCGTCGTCGCAGGTGGGGGGATCCGGGAGTCCTAGAGTCATTCTCAAGGCAGGACACCTCATAGCCAGCAAAGTGATTGGTCCTTCGCACAACCAACACATCCTGCGGGTGTGCCCACATGCTCCCCCACGCCTCCGTGGCAACCCTAGAGCCCTACACATGTGCTCCCGGGACAGGTGCTCCCCGTACCAAAACCAACACCATGTAAGGAAATGGCACAGGTGACCTGAAAGTGGACCACCTGCAAACACTTACCACAAACCTTTGCCGTGCGTTGGTTTCAGTAAAGTCCTGACATTCCGGTTCCCCCCCGAAGCCAGATCCTCCCAGCCTCAAAGCAGCCTTAGCCGCCTCATTCTCCTCCAACAATCGAATACCGCAAGACACGGCGTTGGCTTGCCTCATGGCATGAATGGACCCCATAATGTCGGGGCGGGACACGGTGACGATGCCAGGATTTCCTAGCTCCAAGTCAGTGCGTAGGCCATCCGAGGCCTGCTCCCAAACCCATCCGTCCACCTTCCAGATGGAACCACGGCCGGTGTCTGAAAGGGGTACACCCGTCACCATGATCTTGACCTTCTTCACGTCCTTCTGGAAGACAAACTCTGGGAGTGAAAGCTCCTTCAACAGTGCCAGCCGGCCTTGTCAAGACGGTTTCCAAGTTCAGCAGCAGAGTGGGCCGCCAGGGTGAGGAAGATGCACCCAATCTCGTTTCGGATATGCCCAGCCCGAACGTAAGGGCTGACACCCCTAATCTTCGGCGAGTTGGACAAGATTCGTTGATACGATTCCGGATGGCCGCGATCGTCACTCCTCCTCCGGTAGGGCACTCTTCTTTGCGGGTGGCCGAACGCGGTTTGTTGTCCCCTTGAATGTGCCTTCCCCTGGCATCGGGGTAGGCGAGGACTGGGGTGGAGCCGGTTTCGGCGGCGGCCCCTGTTGACTGGCCTGCGAGGAGGGCCGTCGCGAGGGATCAGGTTAGGCACCACGTTGTAGATCCTGCTGATGGCGCCCGGCCCTGACGAAAGGGTTTGCACCGCGGGTACTGGGGGCAGCAGCAGAGCGGCGGTGTAGCCTGTCCGTCAGTAGTAGTCTTCCCCTGAGTCTTGGCCGGGGTCGCCGATGTCTCCTGGCTGGCCTGAGCCGCCATCTTTCTTCTCCTTCTGGCAGCACCACTCAGGCGCCTGCCCTCTTTCTCTCCCTCTTCCTTCCATCCTCCTTCTCCTCCTCATCATCAAAACTTACCCTCTTTCCCTCCGCAGCTTTTCCCACCTTCAGGACCCCCCCCAATCACTGGAAGAGCTGCCACTGCTGGTGCTGTGGGAGGAAGCCGCCGAGGCGGGCCGAACCGGAACTGTCTTATCCTTCAGTGGGACGGCGGGTTGGGCACGTATGCCATTTTCTTCACCATGTCCACGAAGGACGCTTTAGTAGCAGGAGCCGCCGGAGCAGCCACCTGGCCCTTGGTAGGGACTTCGGTAGACCCCTCTGACGAGGAGCGGGGAACAGGGTAGTCCCTGAGGACTCAGGAGTCACAGAGGGGGAGCGCGGCGGGGGGGGCCAACCTACCATTCATCAGGCGGCAATTTCCTCCTCCTGCCGGCCGACTATCTCCGTCAGGGTCCGGACCGCATTCTCCAAGCGATGAAACCGACGCCCCACCCACATAATGGGGACTGTCTCCACGATCTCATCTTTCATCCAAGTCCGGACGTCCTCCACAGTCTCAGGTTCCTCGGACCCGTCTGCACTGGGAAGAGGTGACAAGAGGGGCTGGGTGTTCCCGGACCGGATATCCTCAAGGCCCTCCAACATGGACCACACGATACTGCCAGACCTGGGAGCGGGTGAGGGGGACTTACCAGCCGCCATCATCTCATCCACCTCAGCCATAATCTGGTCAGCCCTAACCAAGGCTGGGTCAGCATCCTCTGGCTGGGTTCTGGCAGCGGCACCTCCTGGGGGGTGCCCATGCTGCGAGGGATGCCCAAGGAACCTTCCAAAATACCCCCAGGCGACGTGGGAGGTAGAGAACCGTAGTCGGGAGGGGACGAGCCAGGGACAGGCGTGCCCGGAAGACTGGGGGCGTGAATGCTGTCGCCCAGACCGTCGCGTTCCTCCGAGTTCCGTCCTTCCTCCAGGGCCATAGGCGTATCCCGAACCATAACCTCTGCCGAGGTACCACTTCCTGGTGATTAGCAAAGGGGGGGACGAGGGGGGGGAGTCTTCAATAGTGGAGGAACCAGCACAGGAGGGGCCAGGCGCTTCCGGTGGGTGTCCAGGACATGGGAGAATTCCTCATCCGGGATGATCTGTTTTTTCCGACCCTCGTCGACATCAATCGCCTTCATGAACCGTGGTTCAAAGAAGGGACTGGGGGCCGGGGCGGCACGCTTACGGGGAGAGGAGGAGCGGGCACGACGGAGCGTTCCCTTCGCCGGGGGGGCATAGTCCTCATCGGCCGGGTCGTCCAGCTTGAACTTCCCAGTGGTGTAAAGGGCCTTTTCTCCAGAAGACAGGCCGGACAGAAAAGAGGGGGTGGAGGCAGTGGAGGCTCGCTTAGCGCGATCCCGAGCCACTATCCTGTCAAAGCCGCTCGATGGGCGGAGGGAGAGGTGGACCAGGAGCTGGCCTCAACCGTGGTGGTGGTCGAGCCTTGCTTGGTCGGCGGGAGGAGGATGACTCCGGATGATAGCCTGCGAGTCGGTGGGGGGGAGAGGGGGTGGGCACGGTCGGTGTGTACACCGAACCGTGATCGAGAGTTGAACCGATTGAAGAGGCCCGTGGTAGAGGCGTTATCCAAGCCACATGTGGCTGGACAACCCTTCCCAAATAGGCAACCCTTCACAAACGACTCCACCTCTTTCATCGTGACAAGGGCGGTTGTGGCAACTGACCCCCTCACCAAATCATCCAACGCCGGGTTCACCACGTTGGGGCAGCCATGTTCATGGGCGAAGGACAGAAAACTATAATCCCGCCAGGCGCAGCGTACGACCTTGTAGTTGTAGGAACGAGGCCACGGACAGCCTCAGAAACGGGCGCGAGAGACAAGGCGACGCGAGCCATCTCAAGCAAGGAGGAGGGGTTGGAGTCGAGCCGAACGGGGGACGACATCCGCGAAGTGGGGACAGAGTCCGTGGAGGAGGAGGCGGACGAAGTCGCCATCCTCACTCAAGCCTGTGTCCAGAAACTACCGGGATCAACCACGGATATCTCCCTCTGGAACACCTTTTCAAGCGAGAACAACTATTCTATCACCCAACCGCCCGACAAATGAAGATGAAAACGATGGATTGTATCGATGAAGTTATCGTGAGTAGGCGAAATGCGTTGCGTGAGGTTGAAGCTCGCTACCGAGGCGGGCGGAGCGAAGATAGAAGTAAGGAAATTACTTAGAACATTCAATCTAATTTATTTATCTAGTACCAGTACCGCCGACTCCGGCATACGACCAGTCTCCCCCACGCCCCAAAATCACAAACCAAAATACACTACCACGGGCGCAATCCCGTCCCGCAACCGCTCCACCCAAACATAAATCCAAAAATCACTACCTAAGGGGCTCACGGGCGCTCATGTCGACCGGCAACATCCCGGATTAACGCGTCTTCCCCTTCCCGCAACCCAACCACCAACAATATACCAACAAAACTATACCGCCCCCAACACAATCTCATCAACATACTCAACAAAGGAAACATACAGTCTGTCCCAACATCCACGCTTCTTCCGATAGTGCTCCCCCATCCTATTAACCACACCAGCAATCCGCCGTTGGTCGCAAAAGGGGCACGTTTCCCGCTCGATAAACCCAAACAGCCCAGCCCACTTGAGTACGACGGCCGTCCGTAGGGAAAGCGCAAGATCGTCCCAGTCACGCCAATGCCGCTGCCAAATCGGTCGAGGCTTTGCCGAGAGGCAGCCCGGGTTGTTATCGAAGTGAGTAGAGAAGGAGGGCCGTGTGGAGGTGCCTTGGTAGGTAATCGCCATGTTGCAGCTCGGACAGCGCGTAGCGACCGAGTTCGGAAGGAAGAACCACTTGGTGGGAAGATGCTTGCTCGGAAGCACGCACTCCCCCCCAGGATGTTTCTTTTCGCACCGCAAACAAGTATCAGGCGTCCCTATGCACACTCGCCTCCCGTCCCTCTCCACCGTTAGTGTACCATCAAACGGGTTACCTGCAACCACTAACTCCCCGTCCACCTCCTTAATATAACGGGGGATCCCTAGTCCCAGCCACCCGTGTACCAACCACCAGTCCTTCCATCCCGCGACTGCCGAGTCCTTGAACAAGTCCTCCATAGCCGGTCGTTTCCAACTGTACCGTGGGCAAGAAGTCCAATGATGCCTCTCCTCACGTCCCTCACAATCGTCATGCCCGACCAGGCCGGTACCACTGCGAATCCTAGTCAACATATAGGAATCTATCCTTGTCAGCCCGCGAAGGTGTCTGGGGGCCCTAGGCCCACGACCATCGTACCCATGGCCTTCATTGACATGCCAGGCCTCCCACGCCTCCTTTCTCAACTCACGGACCAACGCAGCGTGCCCTATACCAAAGCTTACCCCTTCCCACCGGAATGGCTGCAGCGGCAGGCGTGTACTCTCCTTGGCCTTCCTGTCGACCAGCTCGTTGCCCTGGATGCCCATGTGTCCCGGAACCCAGCCAAAGCGCGGGCGTACAGCCTCCATCAAAGGTGCCATGACTTCCCACATCTCAGCTGAGTCCCCCTCGGGCAACATGTTCTCAATCAGAAGCAGGGCGGCGACGCAATCCAGAAACACATGTACTCCCCGTCCCTCACACAAACCACTGACCTCCCGCAAGGCACAGACAACGGCGAACAGTTCGCATTCGACGATGCTCCAGGACAGTGGCACCGAACACCCCCTATCCTGAGTGAAGCCCCCCGCGCGAACGCGGCCTAAGCGACACCAGCACCCTCGGCCATCTTGGACCCGTCAGTGTACACCACCAGATCCGAGCCGCCACTGAGCTCCTTGACTTCCCCGGCGTGTCTGAGGGCCATGGTTTCCTTCCCTTTCCCGATCGTAACCGTGGGACGGTAGGAAAGCACCTCGTCCGAATGCTGTCGGTGGGCCACCATACCCTCCTCCTTCCAGTCCAGCCTGATCTGCCCGAACCAAGGATGATCCTCGCAATATCGGTAATTGATGAACCGGCTGTAGCACCTCCGCTGTAGGTACCTGCCCTGAATAGCGACAGGGGTAACCCCGTATTCTGCTAGCAAAATGTTGTTGGCCAGCTTCATAGGAGTCCGGAACACTGAGCGGAGGCAATCGTTGACGTGGACCTGAATCTGCTTCACATACGACGGGTAGTCGGTTACAAATTCAAGTCCGTAGTAGACGGTCGGAAGGTAGGCTGCCTGTACCAAACGGTAAGTCTCCCACGCCCCCAACCGCCCAACACTCCCAAACCTCCTTCCCAGCGCCGCAATCCTCCTCCTCACACCCAACCCCCTATCCAACCAATAACGTACATGAGAAGAAAAGTTAAGAAATACATTGAACCTATACCCAAGAACCCGCAAGTCCTCAGATGGCAACACCATTTCTCTCCCAACAACTCCATTCCTTCCCACGCCCTATCACCAAACCCAATCCACTGCGTCTTCAACGCACTAAACCCCATTCCCCTATCTCGCGCAACACGGTCGCAATCTCGTAACAATTCCCCAGCATGGTATCGGGCAGCATCAAAAGAGTCAGCCGCAACCATGATAACCCCGTCATCCACATATGAGGCCACCACATGCCGGACACCCGGGGAGTAACGCATCCGTGGTGTGAAAATGTCGGCCACGTAAGCACCGAACAGAAAGGGGGAAAGTGGTGACCCCTGGGGAACCCCCTTGCTAACATGGTACACGCGGGAAACACACCCATTGAACCGGAAGCGAACGGACCGACAACCTGTCCATCTCCGAACCCATTGACACAGGTTGGGAGGGCACCCCCGGGCCACCAGGAAATCTGACAGGAGGTTGATGTCAATGTTGTCGAATCCTCCCTCTACGTCCATTGACAGAATCAGACGTTTGTACCCCTCATTGTGGCGCAGGAATTCCTGAATGACCGCCATGGCATCATGGACCCCCCGTCTCCTACGGGAGCCGAACTGTGTCTCGCCGAGGTCTAGACAAGCGGTCAGCCGGAGCAGCACCACCCTCTCCGCCACCTTAGCCGTGGTCGGGAGTAGGTGTATCATGCGCCATGACTTGACCACATCATACCGCGGCTTGTCGAGCTTGGGTATGAGTACTACCTCGGCCCTATGCCAGTCCGGAATGTCATGTCGCAGCCCACAGTCAACGAGGCGTCGCAATGTCGTGGCATCCCTCTTCTTCCAAAACCTCAGGAAGGGATAGCCGATATCATCTTCGCCGGGGCCCGTGTTGGTGGGAGATCTTGCCAGCGCCGTTTCCATTTCTCGAGCACTGTCCATCTCAACCACACTTTCAGTCCACCGGGCGGGATCACCAGGATCAAGCTGTGTGCAATCAGGTCGCTGATCTCGGCGTGCGTGGTAGCCAAGGAGCCGTCGGACCGCACCATTGAGGGCAGCGTGCGCTTCGCCTCCAACTTCCTTGCCAGCCTGAAGATGTCGGGGTCCTTGCTTTCTGCCAGCTTGGTCCTAATGTGGTCGAACCGAGCCCTCAACAGGCAAGCCCGGTAAACACACCTTGCCAGCTTAAAGTCCTCCGTCCGCTCCGCCGTGCGTTTGGAGTATCTTTTCAGCCGGGCCACATCCAGCCTCATCCTTTCCAACTCAGGCGTCCACCACTCGCACCACCGGCTTCTGCTAACGGAAGCCCGTGGGAGTGCGTCCACCACACTTCTCACTCTTCTCCACAGCTGCTTATTATCCACCTCTTTCAGGGTGTCCAGCTCTTTCCCACCATCCCCCATACCGCCTTCTTCCAAGCAGGCCTCCTTCTCATGAGATTGTCAGGTAAGTCCACATGGAGTCGAATAGCCTGGGCGGCATGCTCGCAGCCTACCACATCAAGGTACTTGTGCTGTAGGTACGGCCGTCGGTACAAGCAGAGGTCTATCATTGATATGTCGCGGATCGTCGGTCGGTCAGGCTGAGCCATGTTCAGCAACCGAGGTGCCATCCATTCCCGCAACCATCGTCCGCAGTGTTCCTGTCTGGCCATCTCCGCCCATGGGTCCCAGTCTCGATGCCTGGCGTTGAAATCACCAAACGCGATATTCGGTTCCCCGACGTCCCTCAGCCCTGACTGATATTCGGCCTTGGTGTGTGTAGGTGGGATGTAGACGCCTGCAAGCACCCTCTTCTCACCCTTCTCCCAAAACCCAACCTGGGCACAAGCACCTTATGCCCCACCACATCAAACAGCCCACACAAATGCGAGCGGACAAACACCTCCACCCCCGATCCAACAAGAAAGGAAAACAAATCCTAACCATCAACTTCCACCGGCACATGCTGCCCCTCCGAATCAACCGGAGGTTCCAAAACAAAAACAAATCAACAAAAGAAAACAAATCAAATCAAACGCCAGCGCCCGATTCCTGCCACTCCTCCCCACATTCAATGCTATCGCCGTGATACGCATTAAAAGGGGGCTTCGACAGATCCGCTCGGGCCACAGGGGCCAGAGTCACTTAAAAAACCCTCAGAGTCCAGGGCGAACCACATAGCATCGCCCTTCTTGGGAACAGGTTTCTTCTTCAAGGTTTCCGCGCTTGGGGGAGGGGGAAGGGGGGGGTCGTTCAGGCTCCTTACCCTTAGCCTTGGCAGACTTTTCCCGCGGGACAGCCTCCTCTTCCTCATCACTACTCACCTCCACCACCCTGGGAGTTGGTGACCGTCCCCTGCTCCGGCGTCTTGGCCGTCCTCCCTCCTCCCGGGTCCCTTATCCGTAGCATCGGGTACCTCGGATGGTGAGGCTGCAGCAGTAGCCGTTGCCGTCGTGGGTGGGGAGGATACGGTAGTCCTAGAATCAGCTTTCAAGGCAGGACACCTTTCGTATCCAGCAAAGTGATCGGTCCTGTCGCACAACCAACACATTCTGCGGGTGTGCCCACATGCCTCCCCCACGCCCCCGGGGCACCCTAAAGCCTTACACATGTGCTCCCGGGACAGGTGCTCCCCGTAACAAAACCGACACCTGGAAGGAAGGGCACAGGTGGCCTGAAAGTGGCCCACCTGTAAACACTTACCACAAACCTTCGCCGTACGGTGTTTGGTAAACACCCTAACATTCCGGTTCCTCCCCGAAGGAAAACCCTCCCAGCCTCCAAAGCAGCCTTAGCCGCCTCATTCTCTTCCACCACAAAGCGAATACCGCAAGACATGGCGTTAGCTTGCCTCATGGCATGAATGGACCCCATGATGTCGGGGCGGGACACAGTGACTATGCCGGGATTACCTAGCTCCAAGTCAGTGCGCAAGCCATCCGAGGCCTGTTCCCCAATCCATCCGTCAACCTTCCAGATGGAGCCACGGCCAGTGTCCGAAAGGGGGACACCCGTCACCATGATCTTCACCTTCTTCACATCCTTCTGGAAAACAAATTCCGCGAGTGAGAGTTCCTTCAATAGCGCCAACCGGGCCTTGTCAAGACGGTCTCCAAGTTCAGCGGCAGAGTGGGCCGCCAGGGTGAGGAAGATACACCCAATCTCGTTCCGAATATGTCCGGCCCGAACATAAGGGCTGACTCTCCTAATCTTCGGTGAGTTGGACAGGACGATGTTGATACGATTCCGGATGGCCTCGATCGTCACCCCTTCCGGCAAAGCCACTTCCCTGCGCGTGGCGAACCGCATTGTGATGTGCCTCCCCCTAGCATCCGGGGTAGGCGAGGACTGGGGTGGAGCCGGCTTTGGTGGTGGCCCCTGCTGACTGGCACTGCGAGGAGGGCCGTCGCGAGGGATCAAGTTAGGCACCACGTTGTAGATCCTCCTGATGGCGCCTGGCCCCGATGAAAGGGTTTGCACCGTGGGTACTGGGGCGGCAGCAGCGGGGGGTGTAGCCTGTCCGTCAGTAGTAGTCTTCCCCTGAGTCTTGGCCGGGGTCGCCGATGTCTCCTGGCCGGCCTGAGCCGCCATCTTTCTCCTCCTCCTGGCAGCACCACTCAGACGCCTGCCTCTCTTTCTCTCCCTCTTCTTTCCATCCTCCTTCTCCTCCTCATCATCAAAGCTTACCCTCTTTCCCTCCGCAGCTTTCCCCACCTTCAGGACCACCCCCCCATCACTGGAAGAGCTGCCACTGCTGGTGCTGTGGGAGGAGGCCGCCGAAGTAGGCCGGACCGGAACTGTCTTGTCCTTCAGCGGAACGGCGGGTTTGGGCACATATGCCATCTTCTTCACCATGTCCACGAAGGACGCTTTAGCAGCAGGAGCCGTTGGAGCAGCACCCTGGCCCTTGGTAGGGACTTCAGTAGACCCCTCTGATGAGGAGCGGGGGATGGGGGTAGTTCCCTGAGGACTCAGGAGTCACAGAGGGGGAACGACGGCGGGGGGCCAACCTACCTTTCAAGGCGGCAATTTCCTCATCCTGCCGGCCGACTATATCCGTCAAGGTCCGAACCGCATTTTCCAAGCGATGGAACCGACGTCCTACCCACATAATGGGGACCGTTTCCACGATCTCATCCTTCATCCAAGTCCGGACGTCCTCCACAGTGTCAGGTTCCTCGGACCCGTCCACGCTGGGAAGAGGTGACAAGAGGGGCTGAGTGTTCCCGGACCGGATATCCTCAAGGCCCTCCAACATGGACCCCACAATACTGCCAGACCTGGGAGCGGGGGAGGGGGACTTACCAGCCGCCATCATCTCATCCACTTCGGCCATGATCTGATCCGCCCTAGCCACGGCAGCGTCAGCATCCTCTGGCTGGGTCCCGGTAGCGGCACCTCCAAGGGAGTGCCCGTGCTCCGGGGGATACCCAGTGACCCTTCCAAGATCCCCCAGGCGACGTAGGGGGCAGAGAACCGTAGTCAGGAGGGGACGAGCCAGGGACAGGCGTACCCGGAAGACTGGGGGCGTGAATGCTGTCGCCCAGACCGGTCGCTTCCGAGTTCTTTCCTTCCTCCAGAGCCATGGGGGTGTCCCGAACAATTATCTCCGCCGATGGCACCACTTCCTGCGTGATGATAGCAAAGGGGGGGAGCGAGGGGGGGGAATCCTCAATAGTGGAAGGAACTAGCACGGGGGGGCCAGGCGCTTCCGGTGGGTGTCCAGGAGATGGGAAAACTCCTCATCCGGGACGATCTGTTTTTTCCGCCCCTCTTCAACATCAATCGCCTTCATGAACCGGGGCTCAAAGAAGGAACTAGGGGCCGGGGCGGCGCGTTTGCGGGGGGAAGAGGAGCGGGCACGGCGCAGCGTTCCCTTTGCCGGGGGGGCATAATCCTCGTCGGCAGGGTCGTCCAGCTTGAACTTCCCAGTAGTGTAGAGGGCTTTTTCACCAGAAGACAGCCCAGACAAAAGGGAGGGGGTGGAGGCAGTGGAGGCTCGCTTAGCGCGATCTCGAGCCACAATCCTATCGAACACCGCTCGATGGGCGGAGGGAGAGGTGGACCATGAGCTGGCCTCAACCGTGGTAGTGGTCGAGCCTTGCTTGGCCGGCAGGAGGAGGGATGACTCCGGGACAATAGCCTGCGAGTCGGTGGGGGGAGAGGGGTGGGCATGGTCGGTGTGTACACCGAGCCGTGATCGGAGTTGAACCGATTGAAGAGGCCCGTGGTAGAGGCGTTGTCCAAGCCACACGTGGCTGGACATCCCTTCCCAACAGGCAACCCTTCACAAACGACTCCACCTCTTTCATCGTGTGACGAGGGCAGTTGCAGCAACCGATCCCCTCACCAAGTCATCCAACGTCGGGTTCACCGCGTTGGGACAGCCATGTTCATGGGCGAAGGACAGAAAACTGTAATCCCCGCCAGGCGCAGCGTACGACCGTGTAGTTGTAGGAATGAGGCCACGGACAGCCTCAGAAACGGGCGCGAGAGACAAGGCGACGCGACCCGTCTCAAGCGAGGAGGATGGGTTGGAGTCGATCCGAACGGGGGACGACATCCGCGAGTTGGGGACAGAGTCCGTGGAGGAGGAGGCAGACGAAGTCGCCATCCTCACTCAAGCCTGTGTCCAGAGACTACCGGGATCAACCACGGATATCTCTCTCTGGAACACCTTGTTAAGCGAGAACAACAAACTATCACTTAACCGCCCGACAAACGAAGATGGAAACGATGTAGATCGATGAAGTTATCGTGAGCGAGGCGAAATGCGTTGCGTGAGGTTGAAGCTCGCTACCGAGGCGGAGCGAAGATAGAAGTAAGGAAATTACTTAGAACAAAGCGTGAAGAGCCTATCTTCCTCGGTCGTATCGACCTCCTTATATAGTGCTCTTCCGCCAACCCTAACCCTGATGACTCACAAGTGTGAGCCTCGTGAAAAACCTCACCAAAGTCATATGACTCAATGAGTCATACGCGTGAGACCCATGACTCATAATCGAGTCATGTGCGAAACGTAACAAATCATAACATAAACAAGTCATATGACTCAAACGAGTCATATGCGCAAGACCCATGACTCATAATCGAGTCATGTGCGAAACATAACAAATCATAACATAAACAAGTCATATGACTCATAAGCGAGTCATATGAGCAAAACCCATGACCCATAGTCGAGTCATGTGCGAAATCCTGAGCTACCTGTCACATCCGTGACACCCTGGAACATGATTTCCAGGCATTCAAGGATAACCAATTCCAACAAAACATGAGGCTTCGAGCCATGATATCTAACTTCGCCGACAGACAAGAACGCGAGGCTAATTGCTACAGAGACTTCACCCGAACTATTCAGAACAACCAAGCTCGTATCTTGGATACTCTTGGATTGCTGACAAATCGGATAACGGAGCTCTCACAAAATCAACCAACTGGTCGACAAGTAGCGTTGGAATCGGTCCCTGAAAGTTGGGCAGAAGCAAGAGAGGAGACTCACCCTCCAGAGGGGCCTTCCCGAGATGAGGGAAAGCAAAGAGACGGAGAACCTCCCATCCATGCAGCACCAGGGGGTGACCCAGATGATGATGGGAGTGATGATGAAGGAGGGAACGGAGGCAGACGTGGGAGGCCCATCCAGATTTAGCCGCGGATTGACACCCAAACAACGTGGAACAGCTGATGTACTGGCGGAAGCCTTTGCATTAACCACCAAACGACCGGCTGATGCACCCCCATTTTTCGAAGCAAAATCTTCACAAATGCGTTCGCTATTGGTTACTACAATGTGTGGACTACTTCGAAAGAAACCTAGAACTTGTGATAGTGACCGAGAAAGGGTCATCTTTGCACTAGGGAGAACTAAAGGGGAGTTAGTCAACCCGGTAGCAATGTGGTACCGTAGGGCTATGGATGGACTCCATGGAGTGGAGCAAGATGCCGGCCTGGCAACCTGGACAAGCTTCGACCACGAGTTCACAGAACGATTCGCATCAATCGAAGAGGGACGAAAGGCTCTCCGTGATATGGAGAAAGTTGAATATAAGATAATATTCAAAACTACGTCCAAATCATGACCAACCTTAATACGAAGGCCAAAATAACTGGTCCCGCATGGTGTCTGGCTATGGAAAGAAGTTACCAGCCAGCATACGTTTACGCCTGTCCCTAAAGACCTTCAATACCGATGCAGAATGGGAAGCAGCACTCAGGAAGGCAGGTCGAGAAGAGGATGAACTAAAAGAACGGGACCACCTGTTACAGGATAGACCAAAACCCGTAAAAACTTCTTCCGAAGATAGGAAACCTGACAAGCCCAGGATTAAGAAGGAGAAGCCCCAAATCAAAGGCGGTGGTCCCTCCAAAAAGCGAAGAAGGGAACCGGAACCCGATAAACCGGCAAAAAGACCCGGCGGAGTCAATAAACAAACGCATACCAGCTTCAAAAAAGCCCATGAAGGAATTCCCCAGTCAGTCATCGACGAACGAAATAAAGACGGCATATGCACTCGTTGTAGAAAGAAAAACCACGACTATAAAACATGCTGAGGACAAATTAAGGTCTCTACTACAAGGGCAGAGCGACCTACTCTCCCTATTAGACATAGGGCCAGGACGGTAGCTACGGTAAACCGTCCCTGCAATATTTCCGCCGCCCAAACACCTAGAGGAAACAAACTTTGGAAACTAGGCGAAGATGAGGAAATGACTTAGGTCACCTCATGTGGCACCAACGGCGACGGCGTTTGGGTAGTCGGGGTTCGTTAGGGTACGAGACTGGAATCGAAATTAGGAACCCCCCCGAGGCTGGGGTGAAGTTAGTGAACAAACCAAGCACCAGCGGTATTATCGTCTGGGTAGTCCGCCAGGGTCAACCGGAGCCAAAAAAAAATAACACCTTGACCAGGCACCCCATCCATACCAGCAGGCAGCATATTAAGTAGGGTTGTAGGTAAGAGACCTCCAGTCAGAAGGGTTACCGAATTCGTGACGATGAAATCGGCCTGAAAGATTGCACAAGCCCATATTCCCGAACCTATCAGTCTTGAAGCTGAGTTATGTTGGAAAGAGGGGATGGTTCAAGCGCCCGGACAAGAGCAGCGAATAAACTAGTTAGTCTCTCCAGTACGCTCGTTATTCCGCAGACCTTACCCACAAGCGTTTTCCACTCCCAGTTAGTTACTACGGTTGGTGAAGGATGATACGGACGACCATATCACGTGTCGAGATCTTCACACCAGAAAACACATGTGGAGTTGCAGGACACGCATCCGGGAAGTTGTACCAGCTGGACAGCACCGGGGATACTCTATGTTGCCACACACAGCTGTTTCTGGTTGGAAGATCAAACCAATCCTTAAGGGAAAAGGAATTGGAGAGGAACAACAGGTTTTGCAAAAACCAACCTCGTTACCACCAAGGCCCTAAGTATGAGAGAAAGGAGAGGCATCCAGCCTAAAGAACTGGTCGTGCACTATCAAGTGTATCGGTGAAACGGCGAGTAGGGATTTAGGATTTTCTTTATTAATAGAAAACCAGTTTGTCTGAGGAGACCTGAATGGTCGAAACTGCGCAGGCGCGGTAACAAACATCCTAGTTGTTATCAAACCAGACATGTCGAAACGAAAAGACAACGGTTCGACCCCACATCCAAAGACGCGCGTTTGACGCGCCAAAACCCAAACGATATGGCTGTCCCGAGGGATATGCTCATATCCATGTTTGAATCCAAACGACAAAGGATAAAAATCCGTGTTCTGTTGGACTCAGGATCCAATGTGTTCCTAATCAACAAAGACCTCGTTAGGAATTAAAAATTCCGTTCACAGAGAGACCGAATCCGGTCACAATTTAAGGTTTCAATGGAGTACTATTTCCATTGGGAGGATAATTTTATACGCGTCCACTATGGCTTGAAATAGGACGCAATAAACACTTGTCCGATTTACATGCGAAATCGCAGCAGCAGGAGACTATGGGATGATTATCCCATTTGGGTGGTGGCATTCAGAACACCCCCTATCAAATATTGGGG
>VBSK01000315.1:0-14614 GCA_006112555.1 Tuber indicum
TAAATAATCAAAATCCGGAAATGGAAGCGAATTCACAGCTTGGCTAGAATAGAATTACCTAGACACCATAGCACATTCAGTTGGTATTTCAGAACTTGTTGGATTGTGAGCAAAGGCGAAATATATCTATATTTTCACAGAAAGCCGCCCAAAACAGCTAGAAAATCCATACAGTACAGATACTTGTTATCCCGGCATCGGTAAACATGAAATTAGAAATCCAGAAAGACAAAAGAGAAATAGCTCCCAAACAAGTATCAATCAGGGCAATCCAAGCACCAGTGCAAACTATCATGACAGTTATTTCGTAAAATGCAACAAAAAACAAAAACCTTAGCTCTTCAATGCTTCCAATCGCTCTCTCATATCCTCGAGACCCATCTCGGAGCCCTCTTCGACCTCCTCCCCCTTCTCGAGTTGCGAGGGAATGGCACCTGTTTGTTCCAACTTTCCACCCATGATCTCTCCAAGGATCTTTCCTACCTCGGTCTCCACCTCTTCGTCATCCTCCTCAAGCATCCTCAGCATCGCCGGTAACGAATCGGCAACCATCTCCTCAATAATGCCAGCCCTGACAAGCTCCATGCTCAACTCCCTCATTGTTCCGGTCAACTCGGGCAGCCTCACAAGACTATTTACATCCTTCATAACACTCGTGGAGGCTTTAATGCTACCCTCAATCTTTCTCACTGAGAAGGCCTCATTTACTTGCATCCCTACAGACTGAAGTTGAGCCTTGGAGGTAGCTAATCTCGAGGACTGCCGTCGAATGCGGACGAGCTCACGCGCGAGGATACGTGTTTGTTGTTGCGCGCTGCTATTAGATTTTGAATTTGAGGTGTCAAGTATCATCTTCTTGGTCTTCGTTTCGAGGAGCCGGAGGCTTTGCATGTGTCTATCGAGCTCTCGAGCGTTCTTGCGAAGTAGGGCGTTGCATTTCCGTAGCTGCACCCGTGAGCCTCTTCCTAAGCTACGAGGAGGGTGGATGGGAGGTCTTACCTGGACGGCTGGATCGGGTTTCCAGAAGATTGCCTTGAGTGATTCCATGACTGCTCACCGGATGGTTTGAGAGTTCTTGGGAGAGGGGTGAGGTTGTGCGCTGTGCAGTGATGAAGCTTGATTATTTGGCGTTGGTGGTCGGTTTGCCGAGACATCTTCGATGAGGTTTGGGAGTAGGGATAACTGGGCCTGCGACTCAGTGACTTCGATTAATTGCTCAAAAAAGTAATTTTAATATGTATTACGTTGAGATGGACAGAGTTAAGCCGATGGCAGGCGGTTATTGATGGTGGGGAAAAGGTTAACCCCCAGCTCCTCGTTGTGGGGGGGAATTTTCATTCGATTCGATTAATTCCCTGAGCTTCGCCCAAAACGAATGAAATAGAAAGAAAGAGAAGAAAAGATTAAACTCACAAAAAAGACATCGCTCAATAAGAGTCAGCCGCATCCAGGTTACCCTTCAAGAAGGTTCGATAGCAGCAGACGAACGTTACTTTCCGCATAACTCAACCCACCCTACCCTTACCACAAACAATCACCACCAGCCTCTTGTGACGAGCCAACTCATCTCTTCTCTCTTCATCTTCTCTCTTCACTGCTCTTCCCCTCTTCAACTAATCTATCATCCACACTTCAACTTTCCACCTCTACCAAATATGTCTTTACCAACTACTATTCCTGAAGGTATGCCTTCCCCACATCCCCGCTGCGGCTTTCCCCGCCGATCGTTTACTTGAACAACCCCCACCTCGAACAACCAGTTTGGGAGCGTCTCCTAATCAATCGCAATATGCATACCCCCAACGGGGCTGTTTTCGAACACCTAGTCCTTGTCACTTTCTTCCTCTGCTGGAAAAAAGCTCTGATTAATATCACGGATGATTTGTGCTGACGTGATGCAGTTCTTTGGGCCCAGCGTTCTCATGAGGAAGATGGCACCAAAAACATCATCTATCTTACCATAACAGCACCAGACTGCCCCCCAGACTCGGTTGAATTGGATCTTGAGCCAACAAAGGTCCACTTCAAAGGAAGCAACAAAGTTAAAACTTTCTGTGTGGATCTGGAGCTCTATGCGGAGATTGATGTCGAAAACTCGAAACAACACTTGAGTGCACGAGGCGTTGACCTTGTCCTTCGCAAGAAGGAATTTAAGACAGAATTCTGGCCGAGACTTTTGAAAGAAGCCAAGAAGGCACATTACCTTAGAACCGATTTTGATAAGGTTTGTTGATTGGTCTCATCTCTTAGATAATATCTGACTCAATGCTAACTAACCCATCTGTTGCTAGTGGGTCGATGAGGATGAGCAAGAGGATGAAGGATCGGGTTTTTCTGATATGCCCGGTGGTGGTGCTCAATTTGGCGGTGGAGACGATTCTGGCGGTTTTGGTGGCATCGACTTTTCGAAGCTCGGAGGCATGGGAGGTATGGAAGGCATGGATATGAGTGCTCTCCAAGGGATGAATTCCTCCGGTGGCGCCGACGACAACGGCGATGTGAGTTCCTCGGATTTGAGAACCCCTACGAGTGGAACTAATTCTTTCTAGGACGATATGCCCGAGCTTGAAGATAGTACCCTCGAGAAGTCTGAGGATACCGAGGCTACTGAAGCCACTGAAGCCACTGCTCCTGCTACTGAAGCGGAGACGTCCTCGGGTATCGAAGAGATCTCGGAGGACAAGAAATGATTGCACCGCGGAGTTTCTCGACGGGGTATCGGCATCAATTGCCAAAAAAAATGGGAGGGGGTTCTTGAATTCAGAGTGTAGGGTTAATGCATTGGCGATTAATATGCACATATTCTGTCTTAATCACCGTGACTCCTTTATGATATATATACTGAAAGCTGTGTGACCTTTTGCATTTTAAGGCGATTATCCGTGTTGTCATTCATGTTCAACTTGCCAGTCCTCATACAGTATCAGGAGCCTCCACCAACATAAAAGTAGGATGACTCGACGGAATGTAGGTGGTAGGCTTTTAGCGACTCTCCTAGAGTATTCTCCAAGGTCTACCGCTAGTAAGGTAACTTAGAGGGTGAATTATCGTATTATCAGAAAGAGGAAAGAAAATAATGCGACCTATTTTTATCAACCCCTCTTCAGGCATCTACAGCTCCTCACTTCCCCTCCAAGACCACCTCAACCCCGCCATGGAATCAAAAATAAAAAAATAAAAGAAAGTAAAAAATGAAAGGTAAGGCACCTCGTAAATGCAGAACAAACCCACCCACCTAGCCTCATGAACAAGGAAATTTTCTTTTAAACGCAGGCGCAATGCCGGACAAAAAAAAAAGAAAAGAAACATCCATCTACAGAGCATCCTACAAGGAAAGATGGCATTTATGTGATTCAGGTACTTCCATAGCGCTTCAGATTACTATCACCTTCGCCTTCGAGAGCTTGGGTTTCTTGACGCAGTGCATTGAGGTCGAAGGCGCCGTCATCCTCGCCAGAGGATTCCTCGTCTTCGCTGCCGTTCCTCCAGTCGCCCTTCTCGAATAGTGCCCTTCCGGTCGCTTCCTTTGCCCTTCGGGCTTCCTCCTCAGCTTCCTTCTTGGACATGCGTTCGGATTTCCATTTTTTGAAGGTCTCTTCGGTTACAGGGGTCAGTGCACCGGTGAGTTCATGCCTAACCGTTGTCAGCACCCTTAAGCACTATACCATGAAAAGACAATGGGGCAGTTCCCTACCGTCGAGCTTCTAAGAAGTCTTCCAACGTAAGTGTCGCCAGAGGAGACTTATCCATCAATGCTTTTTCCGCAGCCCTCTGCTCCTTCGTCTTTAGGACGAAGCCTGGAGGCAACGAATGTTTATATTTGCAATCATTACCACCATTTGGACCTGTAGCTGTTAGCTCTCGGTTACATCCATTTGCCAACAAGAATCAGCAAGGGCCCCTACATTGCCAGAACCACCCATACTTTCCGTTTTCCACTGCCTCAATAAAGTGCTTGCAAACCTTATCAGTAGTAGTCTTCGGATTCCCATGTTTACTCAAAACAACACTGCGTAGTTTCTCCTCATCCCAGTTATCACTCGTCTCTTCCTTCTTCTTCTCATCCTCGGCCTCCTCCCCTCGGGAATCCTCATAAAGGTTCTTCTTTTGTGACTTGCGCTCAATACTCAGGTCGTGAGAGAACTTGCATTTACGACCCTTCTCGCAGTTGCCGTTCTTGTAGTAGACGCACAGCACACTCTTGGGGTCCACACCGAAGGGAACCTTCTGGGCTTGTACAGGTTTGAAAAGTTCGGCGACTTCCTTCTTTGCTGCCTCGGCCGCTTTCTTCTCCGCTTCGCGCTGGGCTTTTTCTGCTTCTTTGCGTTTCTGCTCAGGAGTACCGGACGCGGATGCTTGTGAGGCTAACTGGGCTATCTGTTTTTGGGCTTTTCCTCCTTTTTTCTGCTCTTCGTGAGATGGTTCCAATTCCGCCTAAGGATAAAAAATGTTGGGGTGGGTAGTTGAAGATGACGTACGTTTTTGAGACCGAATGTCTAGACGTGGAGAGTCTTAGTTTCGTGACGCTTTCCACGGTATCGGGGAACGGGGGCTTGCCTTGTCCTGAACCGCCTTCTGAACGGAGGGTTTAGCGTTCTTGACGTCTTTCTTTGGCGGCATTGTAACTATTGCTGTTCTAGTTGGTTATGGCGGGTGTATCTGCCTGCCTGTGCGAGGAGGTAGCTGTGTTGTAGAGTACGCTGCTCGGGTGTCAAAAGTTCGGTGAAGAAACTTATGGTAAAGTGGGTTCGAGATGCTTGGCGGGCACCGGAGTGGAGGTTGGAGGTTGCCGCTAGGAACTGTTCGCGAAGCGGTAAAGCGGCGGTTGATCTGGGAACCACAACGGGATGGAGAGTACGGCTGGTTAGGTTTCTGCGAGTACGATACTCGAACACAGCATTGAGGCCGGTCGGAATGTCAATGATGGGGTTTGCGGCTCTGTGGGCAACGAAGGGAAACACGCAGTATGATACCGGTATTATCATATTATATCGTAGCATAACCCTACCGGCACTCCTCTACCACAGAATACTACGTAGAGCCTAAGATATACTCGAGCACTCGTACAGTCTCATCTATAATTACATCCTACTCGAGTAAATAGACCGATGAGTATGATAGGAGATTACCATGGTTCACTGGGCTATCCGACCATGGCGTAAGAATGATCTCCCCCACGGCATTAACAGTACGGTATCATAGTTTTACAATACGATACCTGCACTATACCACGGGTAGGTTTACTTAGGGCATGGCCGTGCTTTATTGCGGCTTGCGCCCTAAGTTACTTACTGTAACTTGCTGTATGATAATAATTATTATGATAAAAAACGTCTCTTTCTTTTATGGTAGTATCATATACCTCACCAACGTATGATAGAAAAGCTAAAGACCTCGACAACCATGGTGTACATTCCATAGTGGGCCCATTTCTCGCTTGGTTGTTCCGTAGAAAAAGTTGATAACCAAGGATATCGCTCCCTTAGGATACCCCCTTTCCCTTATTTGCACTACAACATACGCTCTTATTCACTACGGAGGTATAGCCCCTAAGTATTGTATATTTTACTAAGGACCGGTGTTCCGCTAGTAGGGTTAGGGAATGAATAGGGTAGTCATCATACTCAATTAGGTAGTCATCATACCCAATTCCATGCTTCTGCCTACGTTAGCCAAACCCCCCTTGCTAGTAAAATATATGTTCCATCTCACCAATTAAGAAGATTACTTGGTGAAGAGGATATGCTCTTTACCAAGAAGGTCACTTTGTACAGGAGATACGCTATCAGCCAAGTAATAGTTCCAGTTATCCCTCTAACAAATTTGTTTTAGAATCTTAGTCAAACAGATCACCTAGACAGCAGACCTCTATTCTACTAGTTAGATGGAACCAAATAACAATTCCTGGAGTTTCTTTATAGAACAAACCTTTCCATAATTTACTCAATAGCTAAATTTATCATATTACAAAAACCATGTATATATCATATGTAAATATAATAAGAGTGTTTTTATACTATAGAAACTAATAGTTTTGGAGCAATAGTGATTGTTTACCTAAGAGTAATAGACCCGTTAACTCAACTACTAGTATATTTTCTCAAATACAATGTCTATTCCTAGTACTAAGTAACAACATCAGTATAATCAGAGACACAATATACTTACCTACTACTTCATCAAAGATGGTATACTATTTTGAAAGTCAGTTATGATAGATAGCATACCTAGTTTGAGCAATGAGGTTATTCAACCAGATGATATTTGTTATAATATGTTAGGCATAAAAAAAATACACAGACCTCTCGGTAGGGTAACTGCGCACAGACCCTCATTTATCGAAGCCTAACACCCCCCTCCGGCCCCGCTCTGGGGCCCACACATCCTTAGCGAGATTTCGAAGAGTTGCGTCCCATGACTATAAGGTCATCTCAATGAAGCCGACTTCATAACACCATATACGTCGCTGCCGTCCGTCCGACCGGAAGCTGTTCACAGGATATATAAGAGGACACCTCTGGGTACCTCTGAGAAGTGGAATGGAGGAAATCCGTGAGGCGCATTGAGTTATTAGGCTTCAAAGTTAGGCATCCAAACTACGGGCCGAAAGTGATGGGACGTTTCGGTTCGAAAATCCGCAACTACTCCTACAGTGTCCCAGAGGCCCATAGGGGATAGATATGACACCAATACCTATCTGAAGGGTGCTGTATGTTGGTTGGTCCTGGAAACAAGATCCCTCGAGAGGTGATTCTCTTTGAGGCGAGGCGGACCGAGGGGAAGCTGCTCAGACTCAGAAGACCTAATAGGCGGTAGATATACGTATGTTGGCGCACTATCTACGAAGCCTGCATCATGCATAGGTGCTCGACACATATGCTGGCCACTATGTGAAATTGGAAGAGACTACTGGAATGATAGTCAAGACGACTGCAGTTTCAGACAGAAGTCTACTCGTCTCTATAAATCGAAGACCGGTCATTCGAGGATAATAACGCATCCTACGATAAGACGGTAAAGAATTTATGAGGACGAAGATGGTGTGCAAGAATTCAGGGTCAAACGGTGTTCGCACTTGTTAAGACTATGAGACGTAGCGTACGATTTTGGGGAAGAAGATACTTTATAATAGGAGGATTAGAAGTAGTCCGCGAACACTCAGACGCGGGATATAAATATCGAAGTACCTCCCAAACTTTTAGAGAAAATAAGCAACGGAGAAGAGACCTTAATAATATAACATTGTTTTACCTACGAATCTTTATAAGAATATTTCCTCTATCGATTTAAGCGAGTTCTTAGTAGTCATAAACGAAAAGAACGACACCGAGCCTTCCTAGACAAATCTCCGTCTATTACGAAAGATTCAGGCCTAAGTCTGCTCGACAAATATTTAGAGTCGGCTTCCGCCTAACAATGTAATACAAAGTGTTCAAAACTAGCTTGAATATCCAGGAATGTGTAAATCTCCTTTTGCTGTATGTGACTACTATTATAGAATAATACAGACAGAGAATAACTATCTATTCAAGTATTATCAAACCTGTTATCTCAGCAGTCAAAATCGATCCTGAATATCTCTTGAACATATTCATTTTAATCAAACTCTTCAGTAAATTTACATTTATCTGGTTGATATAAGACAATGAATTCTTCATATCAATGATGCTGGTATATATGGAACAAGATTCAATAGCCAGTAATAGGAGTTTGATAGTGGTAATCTATCCCCTTTCATAACCAAAACAGAATTAGTATTAATTCAAAAAACAGTCATCTGAGATTCATACTAATACTTAATTAATTTCTAGTTACTAAGTAAGTTAGTTTTCCAATCAGACTTGGATAATTCACATAGGTGAAATAAATTCCAATTATTTTATAAGTAGGCAGTAGGCTTAATAGTAGACTTATTAAATAATAAGATAGGAGGCTGTAGGAAGCTGCTAGCATATATAAATAGCGGAGGTTTGATTAAAAAGGATGGTATAGTATATAAAATTACATTAATTCCTACACCTATTTGTACTTAATACAAATTTGAGCAAATTTACTTAATCAGTGAGATAAGACAAACCTTTTATTGTCAGCGGCGTAACTCATCAACCAAGTGGCCTACTTTATGAATAGAACATATCCTTGCTCAATAGCATATGCTCTTCACCAAATAATCTTCTTGGTTGGTGAGATGGAACATATACAATATTTAGGGGCTATACCTCCGTAGACTATCATATATAGGTTTTGTAGGACTTGTCTATCATCACCACTAACTATATTTGCCTCGGTGAATACGCGCCGTATTTTTGATACCCGATAATACATACGAGAATCATACCGTCATATGGTACTAGTAGATGATAAGTCACGTCATTTACTAAGCATTCGGAAGGGGGTTTCCTCAAAAGTGCTTCTGGAGTTTGTGTATAATAATATAATAAATAATGCCTAGACCAGTTAAACGATGGCCTGCCACGCGAGAGGCTCCGAAAATGTTACTGTTTTCCTGTTGATGATGACTGAAATCTGTGTATTGAAGAAGACAATTTACGCAGGCTAGGAGTATGTATGATCCTCGTTGTGGCGGTGGCAGAATAAAGAACAAGCATGATAATAATCATTATTATTATTATTATGATAGAACTCATGAGGAACTCAAAGAACTTATCCGCTCACGATCTTATGCATAGAAAGGGGAAAGAATGATGAGGAGCACTCGTATTGTGATACCGTAGTCTATCTTCCATGGCATCAGAAATCAGTGTTTTTGTAATTAATATTTTTTGTAATTTTATGACACCAGCTCGATTCAGCTGGTGTGTTCCGTGGCTGAGCCTTTGCTTAGTCACACTTGATACTTGTCTTCTAAGTGGCTCGCCTGTCGCTTGCCTCAGCCGCCATCTCTCCTTTTCCCTCCCTGCCCTTCGTTTTCCTCTGCCCCGTCTTCCTCCCCCCTCCATCCTCCTCATCACCTTCCCACATCAACACATCAACAACACCAACGCCCTTTTCTTCGTGCCTTCCTTATTTCCTCTCTTCCTGCCTTCACCAGCAACAAGACAAACCGCCTCTTCGTGCATCCCCACTCTACCCACCCTTTTTTACTTCCCTCATCGTAATCGGAAAGCTTCGTCTTCTGTCCCGCGCCAGAAACTCAAGATAAACCGCGAACTCCTGCTCATCTTCCTCAGCTCCAACCTTTTTTTTTTTTTTACTTCAACCTCAATCACCATGACTTCCAAACTTGACCAGTCCCTCGACGAGATTCTTGCTGAGCGTCCCCGTGGCTCTCGCCGCGGCGGAAAGGGAGGTGCTTCCAACGCTTCTGCCGGCGGTATTCGCAAACGCTCTCAGAGAGCCGCCGCCCACAAGGCCAATGTCGCCGTTACCCAAAACACTTCGAAGACCTCTAGCAATGTCCCTACTGGGCCTTCGGGCAAGGTTACTGCGTCAAAGATTATTGTTTCCAACCTGGTGAGTCATTTCTTGATTTTCACTGTTATTTTTTTACACCACGTGTTTCTCGTGTCATCGACTAATAATTTTTCAAATAGCCCTTCGATGTTTCTGAGGCGATGATCAAGGTATGTTGACTTGCAGAACGAAGTCATAGCAGCATGTGTTGGGGATGAAGCACGAACGCTACGGAGCCGGAGCGGGCAACAAGCTTCAACTCTTCCAAGCTCTTCGATTTTGAGGATGATCGATTGAGGATGAAGACCGTGTATACCCCCTTCTGATACTTCTGCCTTAAACTGCGACTCGATTCCAAATCCGTGCAAAGCGAACGATGATGTGGCTCCTGATCAGGCGCTTTGACGTCTAATTTCCTTCTGGTGTGGGTGTGCTTTGATAAACACTGGCAAGAATTTTTTTTCCCCCCTGTTTTCATTCAGGCGCCGACCTTTTGGCAATTATCTATTTCGATGTTTGTCATCACTGTTTTAGGGCAAAGATGATCCAAAAGTCAAACTCATCTCAAAATGAGGCCCTGTTGGTGAGGCTTGGCGCGCACCCATTTGATTTACCCTTGAGGAACGAAACGATGAAAGATCGAGAGCATTTACTAGCAGCTTACATCGATTGGACTCGGATCGGGAGAGGTTGGATCACTTGGAAGGCACCTGAGGAAGCACATGAAACCCAAAGTTCAGGCGTCGCATGCTCAGCGTTTCTTGAAAGACACATCATGTTCTGCAGGTTGTCAGGTCGCGTTTTTCTTTGTGTTTTCAACTAGGACGTCAAGCTTGTCGGGTATCAACGGCATCTACTATTCAGGGCCATACATCGTCGTTCGCTGCGGTTGCAATTTGGAGTCACTTACAGTTTTCTTGCAGCATCTTGGGACGCTTGTTGGCTCAAGGCTCGCTCCGGTTTCCGTAGCTTTGTTGCATGCATCCCCTTCCTCCCATCCGCATGCTTCTTACAACAGCACTTTTCTCTTCTCCAATCGCCTAAATATTTCTGCGAGCGGATATGGGATCTTTTCTGGGGCAACCTATTCTAACAATAGCTTTCTTGCGTTAAAGGAATACTTCACCAAAGTTGTCGGCCCGATCAAACGTTGTGTTATTACTTATGGGCCCAACGGCCACTCTCGTGGCATTGCCACGGTTGAGTTCTCTAGATCCTCCGATGCTGCCACGGCTGCTCAGAAATACAACGGGGTTGAAGTTGATAGAAGACCTATGAAGGTAAACTGCAAAATATTCTTGATGAAAACGCAATTACTAATATAAATGACAGGTTGAGCTCGTCGTTGATCCCAACGCGCCATCTTCTAACTTCGCCGACCGTATTGGGTACAGTAGCCTTGGTATATTTGTCATTTAGTCCTTATTCTAACTTTACCTAGAGCTCCCAAGCCCCTCCCTGGAGCCAAAGCCGTTAACAACAAGCCTAAGCCGGCTACTTCCAAGCCAGCTCGCGCTGGTAAGTCTCGTCGTGGAGGTGGGCGTGCTGGCGCTGGGCGCCCTGGCAGAGAAAAGAAGAAGACTGCAGATGAGCTCGACGCTGATATGGCCGACTACTTCGATGGCGGCAATACTGGAAACACACCAGCCAATAATACTACCCAAGCCACCAATGGTGGTGATATCGGTATGGACGATGATGTTTTGGTTGGTACACCTTGATTACAATCCTTTTTTCTTTGTTTTATGTTCGACACGATCAATGGTCCGGGGTTCTTCTACTCGATCTTCTCACCTAGTTCGCATTGCGTTTGGTATCGGCTGAAGCGAGCCACCCGCTTTTCAAGCAGTCCTTCAGTTATCCCTTGCAAGAACCGGCGTTCGTTGATCCAAGCCAAACAATCGCATCAGTAGTTGCTATGTCGGGGCCCGCGAGGTTATGGGGAATAATAAGCTGATTCTGGATGCTCATGGAACAGTGAATCGAACGTCATCGATGACAAGTTATGGCAATGTTTCGGGAGGGTTTGGGTAAACGTTTAATCAGAGTTAGTTTTGGGCTTTTTGTCTAGCATTGCTGGGGAATGGCCTCTTTTTTTCATTGCTAGGTCAGCTTGTTCATTGTCAAGGATGTGGAAAAGGTTGGAATAACAAGTCTGGATTCGGTTTTCCTTTGTATTGTTCTATTTGCTTGGTTCTACTTAGTGTTCCCACGTGGAGGACGACTACACTATTCGCATTCAATGCAGTTATTTTCTTGGTACTCGCTGGCTCTTTTCCTTTTTTGCTTTTCATTCGTCCTTTTCCTTTTGAAATTTAGGTATGGGCCTGTGGGGAAGTGGTAATGGTTCATCTGACAGCAGTTATTGCGCTCCCGGCTCCCTCATACGTCTACGAAAAAATTTCTCCCTTTTTTTGCTTTTTTGGGTTTAGTCTGAGCTCCCTGGGAGGTTCATGGGAAGCACTGCATTGGGTGTTGGCGAAGAGCTGTCATACTAGGGTGGTGCTAAAATTCAAATATAATATCCAAACCAAGTTCATTTCAGTTTTTTGTCGATTTTATATCTAGCTGCTGATACAAGTATTGTACTGTAGATTGTAGATTGTTACGGATTGAACGTTGTTTTTTATACAGTACCGTACAGTACTTGTAGATTATTAATTTTTTAATTTTTTATCGACGTCCAAACTTAGCTTCCCGTACTAACCTCTCCACTAGTAGCCTAGTACTCAAGCCGCCGTATAACAATACTCGAGTACGGTCGGTTCATAAAATCACCAAAACTAGCATCATGTTCCAACTCATCCATGTTAGGCTAGCCCGATGAGCATCACCGATCTATGACATTGGGGAAGTTTTAGACCGGCAATCTTGCCTAAGGAACCAGAATTGGGTTTATCAAGAACCAAGAGTTTGCGGTGGGCGAACAAGCTAAGACACCCCTCTTAAGCCGTGCTCCTCCCTTAGAGCTTCTTTCCCGGGCTACCACCGTCACACTACAGCAGAGGGGAGGGAAGTGTTTTTATGTTTACCTTTGTTGTATTGAGTTTTTTGTACGCTGTCTTGCTGTCTTGCCGTGTCAAGTGTTCATTCTATTCCGATCACCACTTGCTAAGGATCCCGTTCACCCCAGGAGGGATCTGTGTGGACGGGGCAACCAGGATTCTGCGCGATGGCGAAGAGAAAGAGTGTGATACTTCGGAGCCCTTCCTTCCCCCTAAAGGGGAGCATCTCGAGCTTTTCGGAGGAAGAGACTATCAATGAAGAGGGTAGTTTGGGGGGAGCAAGGGAAGGGGAAGAGGGCTAAAAAAAGCCCATCCCCAAATCCAGTGGCACTGGAGTGGCAGCGAGAAAGCTTCCTGCGGCCGATAGCGATTATGTGCCGATTCTTTGGAATGGAAGGTGGGGATTCGTTTGTTGTCCAATTCTTGAGCGCAGAAAGCTGATGGGGGGAGAATTAGGCGTGCTTAAATACCTATATCATATCATACCTCAGATCCTCCAACCTTCCAGTTCCTCGCCCCGGATCTCGCCGGGTAAGTGTCGTCTTGAAGCAAGCTTCCTCCGGCCAAGCACATGCCGAGTCACTCTATCTCATGAATCCCTAGGATCTCTGCAATTTGACCAAATGGGACGAAAAGTGCGATATCAAGCTTCTGCATATATCGAGTGATAAGTTTCCGTTCGCCAGTCACGCACGATACGGCTGTTCTTCCGCGATCTTGCCAGAGAACCCTCGACTTAGGCGGGGAGATTGACTATGGAGTATGGTCACCGGTTGACGGCACACCCAGGGCGATTCGCACAGTCGAGAAGCTCGGGGAGGGGGTTGTTGAGGCCTCCACCAGAGATTTGGGCTACCACTCTTAGCTGCTGCTGGGTTCACTGGGATTGAAGGGTCAGGCGGATAGGGATACTGTCGTGATCTTGCGCACGAAAGGAGTGTTTGAAGGGAAGGAAGAGACGCTGTCACGACCCAGGAAAAAAAACCATGTCAAGTTTTTGGGCGATCCTAAAGATACGGTAGGCTTCTTCTCGAGAGCGGCGACGACGCGACTAGTTTCACTCCCACCTCTCTTCTCCTTCCGATACTAACTAATAGCCCTTCCCAGCCGTGGACAATCCACGACTTGCTCCCCGTTTGTTAAAGAACTTGGCATCCCCCTAGCCTTAGACACCACCACCACCACCACGACATCCACCATTCCGATACGGCCCCAGAGGGGAACACGGGCCTTCCCTCCCTCTTCCCAGTAATCAAGGAGACATGGGCCCACAGACTCATGACTCAGAAGCAGCACCACTCAGAGCCCTGCGAAGGCGCCATCGCGGATCGAGACCGCCGGAAGCGCGCGCCTAGAGTCAGCGCCCTGCCCCCTGTGACGGCGCAATGGACCTCAGGAAGTCGTGCCGAAGGAGGGTATGGGATGGTCCAGAGAGGAGGGTGTAAGTTACCGGCGATGGGGCGGGAAGGAATGGCCGAGCCCACCGAAATGGGCACGACCAGGGAAGGGCGAAGGTGAGCATGCAACAGAAAACCCGGAAGCGAATAGGAAGGACCTGGGAGAGGCTGCTACCGAGGCCCCGAAGAGGGCTGGAAGCCGGTTTTCAAGGAGGTATCCGTGGTTGTTGGGGGGGCAATTGAAGGCAGACTGAAAGTCAAAGCGAAGGTCAACGCTACTATATCGGGAGAGAAATTGCCACTTCTGGAGCACCCGCTACCAGGCAAAAAAAGAGAAGGCGCCGGAGGAAGAGGATGCGATTGAAACAAAGGTTGTAGAAGTTAGGAGGATCTCCGGATGAGGAGTTGGAACTGTTCAGCGAGACAACTCTGGCGCTCATTTTGTCCGTTTGTCGGAGGCGCATGTACGATAGAAAGCTCTCTCTAGATCATGATAAATATCAATGTCCAATTAATGATACAATCTTTTCCCGACGAAGTTTGCACCCGGCACAGCGAGCACTAACTACGCACGTACAGAATTCTTTCAACTGCTGTTTATAAAAACCACCCACACAACCTACGAGTACAAGACGAGCCGGGACCCTCGCTGTGCTTGGAGAAATAACGGTTCCGCAAAAAGTAGTGTTTTCGAACCCATAATTCTAACCTTTCCCAGGATGTTTCATCTCGAGTGACGTCGTGTGGATGGCGAAAAGGGTAAAATGCCCTTCTAATTTACAGTACCATCTTGGGGTT
>VBSK01000316.1:0-14268 GCA_006112555.1 Tuber indicum
CTCTCCTCATTAGTGCTTCTGAACTTTATTAATATCTTTGGTTGATAGGAACCAATGTTCAGGCTTTTCCCGTTCTTTCTTCATCTCTCCCGGACTGCCGGCGGCGCTACTGTGAGGGGGAACGTAAGAACCAGATTGCGGGAATACCTGGGAGTTCCGATTTGAAATTAAAAAGTGGTATAAGGGTTTTCGTTTCTTTGTTGTCCGTGACATTCACTTGTGTTTTCTACTGACTTGAAGGCTGTCTTCTTAGAGCAATGAAGTTCTACTGTCGCCATTCAATTTCTAGTACTACTGCGCCCAAGAGCCGGATGTGGATCAAAATCCTTACTATTACTGCTCGCAAACCTGCTAACCGACCCACTAAATCATACCATTTACTCTCTCGCCCCACCCCAGTCCAACAAAGTGCCAGCATTTATGCAGTCTTTCGAGGACAGGGAAATACTGAAAAATACTTTAATGCGCTTCGGAAAAGCTTCCACTTTATGGTGGATTGGTTGAAAATTGTTTGATGCATGTGCCTGCCTAACTCTCATGACTTTCCATGATCCCCGTGCTGGTAGGGTACAAGTGCCATGGGTGAAGTCTTCGCACATACCAAAGTGGGGTACCAGCAAAAAATGTTAAAAATTGGTAATGTCCAAAAGTAGTGTGTGCGAAAACATATCCGATGGCACTTGTATATTCCAAAGGATCCAATGTGATGAGATAGGTGCAAGATGAGGAATCTACTCCTGACCTTCCTATTTAGTTTCCACTCTCCTTTGCCCTTCCCCTCAATTTAGCTGGTTTAACTGGCGCATTACGATGGTGCTTGCAAATGCTCGCCAAGGAGTCCGGAGAACACTAAGACAGTCTTACAGGTACATCTGAACATTCTTAGGGTACTATTATCGCTGCCACAATTGCATCTGCACCGATCTGTGATTCCGTGATGTTCATGTTGGAATATTGTCCCTGAGTTTTATTTCACACCTACTATTGTTTCACATAAGATCTTCACGAAACTTTCCATTATAACCTTACTTGAGGCTGAAACTAATTGTCACGGATGTGACAGGTACTCAGGATTCGCACATGACTCGACTATGAGTCATGGGACTCGCGCGTATGACTCATTTGAGTCATATGACTTGTTTATGTTATGATTTGTTATGTTTCGCACATGACTCGATTATGAGTCATGGGTCTCGCGCGTATGACTCATTTGAGTCATATGACTTGTTTATGTTATGATTTGTTATGTTTCGCACATGACTCGATTATGAGTCATGGGTCTTGCGCGCGTATGACTCATTTGAGTCATATGACTTGTTTATGTTATGATTTGTTATGTTTCGCACATGACTCTTTTATATGAGTCATGGGTTTCGCGCGTATGACTCATTCGAGTCATATGACTTTGGTAAGGTTTTTCACGAGGCTCACACTTGTGAGTCATCAGGGTTAGGGTTGGCGGAAGAGCACTATATAAGGAGGTCGATACGACCGAGGAAGATAGGCTCTTCACGCTTTGTTCTAAGTAATTTCCTTACCTATTACTTTACGAATAAACATCTTTACGCTCTTTATCACGTTTGCAAGTCCGACACATTTCTCACGAGCCTATATAAGGCGAAGCTATCTTAGTTAAGATTTAACAGGCGTTATCCGACGAACGGTGATAACGTAGATCAACGGATCTAAGAACTGTTTATCAAACGAGATAGGAATTAAGAGAGAAGTATCATTGCCCGTCGCTATTAGTTAACCACAGCCAGAACGTTACATTACAAAGCGTCACCCAAGCGACGCTCAACAATTTCAACACGGCAGATATAAACCCTCAACCGGAGGGACAAGACCACGAAGGAGATATCGATCTCACAGAAACGAAGGAGGACTCGGAAGCTTTGAAGAATTCAGTAACGCCCTAGAGAACGCCTCCCAAGTTCCTTCAAGGGCAGCTAGCCCTGTTACTCCCGAAGGAAGATCGCCAAACGAAATTCACCAGAAGGTACACCGAGACCAAGGAGGATGTCGGCATCACAACCAGCAGCCCCTCCGGCGCAAGGAGATGCTGGAATATCTCCAGCGCAGATGCAAGCTATCGTAGCTGCGGTAACAGCAGCCATGTTACCAGCCCCCCGCGGCACAAGTGGCTCCAGCTCGAACAATGCAACAGCCAAAGGTCAAGGCACCACCCAGATATGGGGGGGAACGAAACAACTACGCAACTTCAACGTCCAAATCGACAATTATTTCGAAGCGGTAGGATGGACTATCGGATACGACCAAGAAAAATCCTCTACACCTGCACATTGTTGAAGGAACAGCACTGGCCTGGATACGACCGTATACAGAAGGAACTATCGAAAGACCTTGGAGAAATTGGACGAATTTCGTACCGAGTTCACCCTACAGTTCGACGACCTTGACAGAGAACAAGAAGCGAGGAACAAGCTCGAAGTGGCTGAACAAGGAATCGTGGCGTAACCGAATACTGGTACGAGTTCAGGCTACTCATGCAAGACGCCAACGTCGACGACACGACAGCAGGAAGATGGTTCACACGAGGATTAAAGAAGATCTATCGCGATGCTATGATCCATATGCCAAAGAAACTGACTTCGGCAACGGAATTAGCAGTCTGGGCGATAGACAAGGAGAACTGGATAAACCAGTGCAAGGCAGCAGAACGAAATTACCACCCACCAGTCACAACCAACAAGACATACACCTCACCAAGGACCAGGACGGAACCTGGAAAAGACAAGAACAAGACGACAGAGGGGAACCCATGGAGTTGGATGGCACAAGGAAGAAAGGACGGCTCGACATCCCTCAAGGCGTATACGACCAAAGAAAAAGGGACAACCTTTGTTTCAATTGCGGAATCAAAGGTCACGGGATCAAGGATTGCAGAAGGCCAAGATCGAATGGAAATGGAACACAGACGAAGAACCTTTCACCACGCAAAGGTTCCAACAATTTCCAAGAGAACGAACCTGAGGGAGATATCCATGGACGAAGGAGATGACCAATCAGAAAAGACGACAGTCCCCAGCAATATATGGTCTGAGGGACAAGGATCAGCTGAAACCCATCAAGTTATCGAATACATACGCGGCACTGCAAACGGAATCAATGGAAACACACGGAGACCAGTTAATGGTCAAAACGAACTACAAGTCAACCGCAAGATACGATCGAGATATACGCAATGATAGACTCAGGAGCAACTGAGGACTTCATCGACAAAGGATCTGTGACAAACACAGAATCAGAACGAAGAACACGAATAAGAAAGGACGATTTACCTAGCGGATGGGAATCCGAGTGCAATGGGAGCTATCACCCATATCGCACAAGTACCTATGGAAATTGGAAACCATAGGGAAATGGCAACCTTCCAAGTGGCAAATCTCAAAATCACGAGATCGTGCTAGGAATGCCCTGGCTCAAGAAACACAACCCGGACATGGATTGGACGCAGAATAAGGTACCTTCGCAAGCGGATTATGCGAGAAGGAATGCCTACAAGACCCCTAACCGTGTACGGAACCCCTGAAGTCGAAGTCGAATACGAAAGCCTCAAGCGAGATACGAAGAGGCCAAGATATCTGTCAACAGACAGAAAAAAGAAGAAGAACAAGAATCAAGGAATTCTTGTCAAGAAGATGGACCCGGAGGCTCGGATACCTCTTAGAGGGTCAACAAAGGCTGCAGGACACGACCTGTATGCACACGAAGACACCACGATACCAGCAAAAGAACAAGCCACGATACGAACAGGAATAGCCATTGGACTACCGGACGGCACCTATGGACGGATCGCACCCCGGAGTGGACTATCGGTGAAACACAAACTAATAGTCAACGCCGGGGTAATCGATGCCTACTATACTGGTGAGATAAAGGTGGTCTTGGCCAACCTGAATCATAAGGAGTATAAGATCTCAAAAGGAGATCGAATTGCTCAATTGATCATCGAAAAGATCAACGACGAAGAGCTTCAAGAAGTTAACGACCTCGATAACACGACAAGAGGGAATCAAGGTTTGGGTCAACGGACCAATACGAGGCTACCGAGAGCCAACAAGACAAGATTCAGATATGCGAAATAACAGCTGAAGGAATTTCGCGAAGAATATAAGGAAGGAGCGTACACTGGCATGCTCCGATGGAACTTCACCACGAAAGACCTAGAATGGGCCAAGATCAACATCAGCACGGAACTGGCCATACGAGACACAACAACAAAAGCATCAAGACTGGAGGGATACTATACCCAAACAGTATCACAAGTTCCACGATTTATTCAAAGAAGACAACGCAACAGAACTACCACCTACCCCCGCATCGACACGGGGTAGACCTGGCGATCGATCTCGAATTAGACAAAGACGGAAAACGAACACAACATATACCATGGAAAAAGGTATATGCACTCAGCGAACACGAGTTAGAAGAGTTAAGACAATACATCGAAACCAATCTGGACCAAGGATGGATCAGGGAAACGAAAGGAGCATGGGGATCACCCATAATGTTCATCAAAAAGAAGGACGGAAAACTAAGGCTGTGTGTGGACTACCGAGCACTCAATTCGCTCACGAAGAAGGACCGTACCCGCTATACCCCCTACCCCTGATAGGAGAAGCCCTGGATCGGTTAAGAACAGCACAATATTTCACCAAACTCGACAACAAGGACGCGTACCACAACGTCCGAATCAAAAAGGGAGACGAATGGAAACCACTTTCGCATCCAAATACGGAATGTACGAATACCTGGTTATGCCTTTCGGGCTAACCAATGCACCCGCGGCTTTTCAACGATGGATCAACCAAATACTGAGTCGGTTCCTCGACAGATGCTGCATCGTCTATCTAGACGATGTACTCATCTATTCCGATAACCTGGAGCAACACATCAGAGACGTTAGAGAAGTGATAGAATGCATCCAGGAATCCGGAATGAAGATCAAGCCAACAAAATGCGAATTCCATAAGGAGGAAACAGAATACTTGGGATTCATCATCAACAGACAAGGAGTCAAAGTGGACCCAGTCAAAACAAACGCCATATGGAAATGGAAACCACCAGGAACGAGAAAGGATGTTCAATGCTTCATTGGATTCTGCAACTTCTATCGGAGGTTCATAGAAGGGTTCAGCAGGATTGCTAAACCTCTCTATAACCTAACAAAGAAAGAAGCCAAGTGGAGATGGAACGAACATGAACAGAAAGCATTCGACGGCATCAGGAAACGACTCACGAGCGCCCCATTACTAGTTCACTACGACCCCGATAAAGAACTAGTAATCGAAACCGATGCCTCGAAATACGTCTGTTCCGGGATACTCTCACAGAAATGCGAAGACGGAAGGTGGAGACCGGTCGCCTACCGGTCAAAGAAAATGACACCCACGCCGAATGCAACTACGACGTTCACGACAAAGAACTATTAGCAATAGTTCAAGCAATGAAAGAGTGGAGACGATACGTTTGCGACACGAAAGGTGTCGTGAAAGTACTATCAGACCACAAAAACCTAGTACCGTTCATGAAGGACAAGGTGCTAAACGATCGACAACTACGATGGATGGAACAACTAAGTCAGTTCAAGTTCCAAATCGAATACCGACCAGGCAAGGAAGGGGGCAAATCAGATGCTCTCTCACAAGAATATCGAGCGACAGACCACAAGACGATAACGACGAACGAATTACCAGAAAAATCCAAACTTTGCTACCAGCCGACAGATATTTCAAGAAAGACAGGATTGAAGCGATGGAGATGGTTGAAATTACGACGGAAAACGAAGAAAGAATAAGGAAGCAAGCAAAGAAGATGGAACTATCAAAACGATAAGGGAAGCACTAGGAGAAGGAAGAAAAGAAATGAAGGGGATAGCACTGGGTTTATGCCAGTGGAAAGAAAATCAACTATGGTACGACGGAAAGCAATGGATTCCGGAAAAAGAAGAGAAAGGACGGGAATCATAATCATACGACAACATCACGATTCACGGATATCGGGGCACGGAGGAATGGCTAAAACAACCGAACTCATCACGAGGTCATTCTATTGGCCAGGACTGGGCGAGGACGTCAAGAGATACGTGTAACGGGGGCTCCCTCTGGGAAGATGGATCCCGAGGTTGCGACCGCCAAACACCGAAGTTTCTTTCAGAAGTAAATAAAGATAATCAACAGAAGTTGAAAAAATAAACGGTAAAACTAATATCGTTAAGCCACAGCTGACTCAATTAGCCCTGATCTCGAGAGGTAGTTGATTGCCAGAGTAGAGGAGGAACTCGCATATACTTAGTAGGTTTGGTATGCTGCCAGTTACTCCCCATCACTACTCTGCCTTCGCGAGCACATCCAACTCCCATGGGCTGCTAGCCAACCTCTACTCTACGGGTCGGACCAACGATCCTCCGTAGCGAACTAGACCACTCGATGGTGTTCTAACTCTGCCCGATAGAAGTGTTTTAGCCGCTGCATCTCCAATGCAAACCGCAGGAGTAAAACTCTTCTTATCGTGGTCAATGCCAGTGGCGAGCTGTCATGCCCGTGCGGATACTTAAAACCAACTATGGAACTCTCTAACCCATACACTTAGTCTTCTGCAAGCATTCGCGGCTCCTGAACATCTATCCGGTCTACTCATTTCCCATATCACTCCGGAAGATAGCCACTAGCTTCCCCCGATAGACCCTATCCGGAGGTTGACTACATAGGCGCTACCCACAGTCAACCTCCTAGAAGTAGGTCATACATGCCCCAGACTAGTGTCTTAGAGTCCTTCAACGATTCTCCAAACTATTACTCTTTCGGGGCAACGGACTTCGGTTACATCGCCTACGGCCTCCGGTAACCTCACTACTACTCTTGACTTCAAAGCAGTATTACTCCGTCAGTTTTGGTCCGTTTTACACGAAACCCCTGGAGGCTATTCTCCAGGTTCTCCTCTTTCTCCCTCCCCCTCTATATCCTGCGGACAGCTCCGGTCGGGACGACGAGGCGGGAACGCATACGGAGTTACTCAACATCTCCACTTGGAGACTTTTGCTAGACTTACAGCAACTCTTCAAGCTGTAGCCCATGACGCTAGGGACTTATAACGGGCCGGAGGGGGTTTTAGCAACCACACCTCCAAGTTACACAGCTGTCGGAGCTCACTAGTTGTTGGCGGAGTGATCCGCACAACAAGAACGAACACCCTATGTAGTTTCGCTTCAAACAATCTAGTAACTTCCCCGAAGTCCTGCGTAACAAGTTACTTTCAAGGTAGGGTAACTTGACTCCATGCAAGGGTACCCGATGGCCCAAGGCAGGGTAACCCTAGTGCGAAGGTAGGGTAACTGTACCCCGAGTTACCCTAACAGAGTAGGGTAACTTTACCTGGACTCTCCGTCGAGTAATTCAGGGTAAACTCCCAAATTGACTACTTGGGTTACCCTACAGAGTAGGGTAACCCCCAACCATTACTAGGACCTATGTACCTTTGTATGGCCTAGCATGCCCGACTGAGGTACCTAACCACCGGTACCTCACCTGGTGACCTAAGTCTACCGCCAAGCCCTACCGCGGTAGTCTCTTGACTCCGGTATGGGTGTAGGTTTGGCTACTTGTACGAGTACTCAATGGATCTCGTTACAATAGTCAAAATTGCGACATATGTCAAAGGACGAAAACAGCCAAACATGCGCAGTACGGATTGCTCAAATCAAACGAAGTTCCGGAAAAACCATGGGAAACGATAACCATGGACTTTATTACCGACCTTCCGAATTCGGAAGGATGGAACGCCATTTTGGTGGTGGTGGATCGCCTGACCAAATGATTCAGTCACTTTGTCCCGGTAAAAAAGGATTGACAACGGCAACATTCATCCGAACGATATTCCACGAAATCTTTAGATTACATGGACTACCAAAAAACATCATCACGGATCGAGGATCACTATTCACATCTGGCGCATGGAAAAAGCAACGGGAGAAAGGGAATCTGGAACAGGCTAAGCACTGCCTTTCACCCACCCACAAACAACGGACAGACCAAAGGGAAACGGAATATTGAACAATATCTCCGCGCATACATCAATTATCAACAAGATAATTGGCGGGAACTACTTCCCTGGCGGAGTTTGCATATAACAACCAAACAAGAAACGATGGCACGACACCCTTCTTCGCCAATTATGGACAACATCCGAGAAGTCAGGCCACAATCATACGAGTGGTGGAATGATAACAGATAAGACGAGATGAGTCAATTGCACGACACATTACGATACGAATGGATTATGCACAGCAACGACAGAAGAACATACGATAAGCACCGAAGACCCGATCCGAACCTACAAACAGGAGATATGGTGTGGTTGTTACCACGTAACATCAAGACCACGAGACCATCCAAGAAATTGGATTACAGAAAATCGGGCCATTTCGGATATTGGAAGGGATTAGGAATCGAGCATATAAGCTCGATCTCCCTCCTTCGATGAAAATACCAAACACATTCCACATCTTACTCCTGAAATCTACAACGACAACAAGTTTCCCTCACAAACGATAACTCCTCTCCTCTCCTCCGCTAGAAATAGACGGAGAATCAGAATACGAACTCGACGAGATAATTGATTCTCGCTTGCGCTACGGAAAGCTCCAATACCGTGCCAAGTGGACCGGTTATTCTCCCGAACACGATAAGACCTGGTATCCAGCGAGCAACTTCACCAACGCTCAAGATGCCATCGAACTCTTCCACCGAAGCTATCCTGACAAGCCCCACCGGGATAACGATCACCATCAACCCCAAGACGGAGAAGGCGCTAAGTCGCCGATGAAGCCCCATGAGGGCTGGGATGATCCTCGTGCAATCACCCAACGAGCCCCGAATACTCATGGATGGGCCAACAGACGAAGAACTCGCCAAGCGCGAGAGAAGCAAGACAGAATGCACACAACCAGATGAGTTGACGGTATGCTACTACGACAACGGATGTCCGTACACTATGGGGACAGGAGGGATCCGGATGGTCCCGAGGGAGTATAAGAAGGGAGGTCCTCGTCCAGACCATGCCCTTAAGGATTGGACACAGTGCTTCAGCAAGCACTGTGCGATGCACAAGGCGCGAAAGTACAGGCAGGGTACTACCCGCAAAGGACGGGAGCAGGGCACCGCTCCAAAGAAAGGATGCCTACCGACACAAAAAGACTTCGAGGACGAAGCCTGTGGAAGGGGGGGCCGAAAACCCCTCCGCGGAAACCGAACCCGACTACGAAAGCCTACAAAGGCAAATCTCGGGACTGCGGAAGCAACTTACTTGGTTCGGCGCCAACAATTTCGGCAGACGCGCAAACGAATCGCCCTACAGCAAAGGACGATCGAAACGGCCAACCTCACACTTGATCAGTGAGAGTAAGAGCCCAGGGATTGGGAATCGAAGTACCATAGACTTCGAAGGTCCTGTACGCACGTACGGACGGGACCTGGTAAAGATGGGGATTCGAGATAGAGCCTGATGGGACTCAGGCTTAAGGAGGGGGGAGCTAATGTCACGGATGTGACAGGTAGCTCAGGATTTCGCACATGACTCGCTATGAGTCATGGGACTCGTGCGGATATGACTCATTTGAGTCATATGACTTGTTTATGTTATGATTTGTTATGTTTCGCACATGACTCGATTATGAGTCATGGGTCTCGCGCGTATGACTCATTTGAGTCATATGACTTGTTTATGTTATGATTTGTTATGTTTCGCACATGACTCGATTATGAGTCATGGGTCTCGCGCGTATGACTCATTTGAGTCATATGACTTTTATGTTATGATTTGTTATGTTTCGCACATGACTCGATTATGAGTCATGGGTTTCGCTCGTATGACTCATTTGAGTCATATGACTTTGGTAAGGTTTTTCACGAGGCTCACACTTGTGAGTCATCAGGGTTAGGGTTGGCGGAAGAGCACTATATAAGGAGGTCGATACGACCGAGGAAGATAGGCTCTTCACGCTTTGTTCTAAGTAATTTCCTTACTTCTATCTTCGCTCCGCCTCGGTAGCGTTCTTTCGCACCACGATAGCTTCGATGCCTTTGATTCTGGGGAGATATCTGAGTTCGCTCAGTAGTTCCTGGGGTCTTTGGTGTTGAGGTTCTGTTGTTTGGCGGTTTCGCGTTGTGGTTACTTGTTTTCGCCTCCTCGTTGTTGTTTGATTCTCACGATGATTTCGCTTCGAGCCTTCTCACCTTTGGCGTCTACGAGCCCTCCTTCGGTAAAAGACTTCGGCTTCTCTGTCTATCGTCTACTCGCAGAGTTTCGCGTTCGGGGGATGGGGGATTTGAACATTGCTGTGGGGGGAAACACCCGTGTCGTTCTTTGGGCCAGCTCATGTTTCTTGTTGGGTTTTAACAGAGTCCTTAGTGTTCACGATACAAAACGCCCTTGGGTTAGACTGATGACCTTCCCAAGTATCAACACGTCGTACCGATCGCATCATTCCTAAGGGACGGGGGCCTCGCCGGCCCCGCCCTTCGTCTACTATCTTTACGGTCGGAATCCTACGATGTCGTTTATCACCGTTCCCTTGTTCTCGTTACAAGTTGGCATTACGGTGGTTCAGTCAGGCGTCACCTCTTCGCTTCTACGTGGGGATGGCTTTGACCCTGAAATCTTTTGCCTCCTGGTGCGGATGAACTTCTGCCCGGGGTGGTGTGGGGCGATTGGTTGCCGGGCCACGCTTGGTCTAGTGCAGGGGTCGGTGTGGTTACGGATGGTGGTTGGCGGTCACACCCATTGCAAGTGGGGCCTACCTTCTGTTTGTCTCGTTTCCTATCCTGGTACCCCCCGCGTCTCTGAGGCGTCAGTTTGGCACCTTTCGTCAGTCTACGGTGCGGCCCTTTGGGGCCCCATTGGGGGGCCTCCGGGTTCCCTGGTTTTCCTCTCGGCTTGCTTGGATTTCGGTTCGGGTGGGCTGGGACTGTGGCCGGCGTCTTTGGATGCTGGCGCGTATGTTTTGGCCCCGGGTTTGTCCTGGTGGCCCCCCTCGGCTACACGGTGCTGGGGGAGGGGACTCTGACGGTGCGGGCCAAGACCAGTGGCTGCCTGCGTGGTCAGGTATCGGCTGTCCTGTGGCTGTCGGGCGGTTGATCTGCCTGAGGGGCTGAGGGGGCTGGATGGGAACTGCGGTGCCTGGTGTGTGGGCTTGGGGGGGGCTGACTTGGCGGGGAGAGACGCCTGCGAGCACCGGTCGGGCCTGCGTCAGGTTGGGCGAGGTCTAATTAAGTGTTTCCGGCGGCTTGGGCTGTTAAGGTTAAGCTGCTGAGTGCTGCAAAGCTTCCTGTCGGACCGGCTGGCTGATGGCCACCTGTGCGGATAGTGGGTTGTGACCTCTGGGTTGGACTTGTTTGGGTCTTGCGTGCTGGGTTCTGTGGGGCTTGTTTGGTTTCTTTGGCTTGGTTCGGGTACGGCGGCGCAGGCATGGCACCACGGGTAGGAGATAGGCCCTACTGACCTTCTCGGTCTGTCACCACCTCCTCTATGTATTTCTTTGTTTATTTGTTTGTTTGGGGTTACGGGCAGCGGGTACAGGTCCTCCTCACCGTTACGCTCTTCGGAGGCACTCGGCAAAGTGGGTTCATAGGGTCGACGGCCTGGCATGCGGATGCGAGTTGTGGACATGTTGGTCGCGGCCTCTCTGCCTTGGTGCCCGCCTGTGTTGATAATTGTTGTTGGTTTTCTACTGTGGGGGAGGGTTTGCGGGACGGTATTCAGACCGGGCGGTAGTGATTTTTGTTTTTTTGTACGGGGAACCTGGAGGACTGGTGCCTTGCTCGGCTTCGGCTACGCGAGGAGGTCTTGTGGCTTCGGCTACTTCGGCTTGGTTTGGCCCATACCAGAGGGTCTACGGTGTCGCTTCGGGAGGACTTTCTTTACCGTTGATGGCTTTGTATTTAGTGTTCGTGTTGTGGGCATGGCGCGGGCATGTTTGAGGTACGGGGCTGGAGGTTTGGTTTGTTCGTAGTTAGTGGTAGTTCCGGTTTGCGTTAACCCTGTGCCGGCGGGGACTTGTCGTATGCCGGAGTCGGCGGTACAAGTATAAATAAATTAGATTGAATGTTCTAAGTAATTTCCTTACTTCTATCTTCGCTCCGCCTCGGTAGCGTTCCTTTCGCACCACGATGGTCCTTCTGATGCCTTTGATTCTGGGGGAGATATCTGAGTTCGCTCAGTAGTTCCTGGGGTCTTTGGTGTTGAGGTTCTGTTTTTGGCGGTTTCGCGTTGTGGTTTACTGTCTTCGCCTCCTCGTTGTTTTTGATTCTCACGATGATTTCGCTTCGAGCCTCTTCACTTTTGCGTCTACGAGCCCTCCTTCGGTAAAAAGACTTCGGCTTCTCTGTCTACTCGTCTACTCGCAGAGTTTCGCGTTCGGAGGATGGGGGATTTGAACATTGCTGTGGGGGGAAACACCCGTGTCGTTCTTTGGGCCAGCTCATGTTTCTTGTTGGGTTTTAACAGAGTCCTTAGTGTTCACGATACAAAACGCCCTTGGGTTAGACTGATGACCTTCCCAAGTATAACACGTCGTACCGGTCGCATCATTCCTTAAGGGACGGGGGCCTCGCCGGCCCCGCCCTTCGTCTACTATTCTCACGATCGGAATCCTACGATGTGTTTATTATCACGTTCCCTTGTTCTCGTTACAAGTGGCATTACGGTGGTTCAGTCAGGCGTCACCTCTTCGCTTCTACGTGGGGATGGCTTTGACCCTGAAATCTTTTGCCTCCTGGTGCGGATGAACTTCTGCCCGGGTGGTGTGGGGCGATTGGTTGCCGGGCCACGCTTGGTCTAGTGCAGGGGTCGGTGTGGTTACGGAGGGTGGTTGGCGGTCACACCCATTGCAAGTGGGGCCTACCTTCTGTTTGTCTCGTTTCCTATCCTGGTACCCACCCTCTCTGAAGCGTCAGTTTGGGCACCTTTCGTCAGTCTACAGTGTGGCCCTTTGGGGCCCACATTGGGGGGCCTCCGGTTCCCTGGTTTTCCCTCTCTCTGCTTGCTTGGATTTTGGTTCGGGCGGGCTGGGACTGTGGCCGGCGTTTTGGATGCTGGCGCTATTTGTTGGCCCGGGTTTGTCCTGGTGGCCCCCCTCGGCTACACGGTGCTGGGGTTGGGACTCTGCTGGCGCTGGCCAAGATCAGTGGCTGCCTGGTGGGGTCAGGTATCGGCTGTCCTGTGGCTGTCGGGCGGTTGATCTGCCTGAGGGGCTGAGGGGGCTGGATGGGAACTGCGATGCCTGGTGTGTGGGGCTTGGGGGGGCTGACTTGGCGGGGAGAGGCACCTGCGAGCACCGGTCGGGCCTGCGTCAGGTTGGGCGAGGTCTAATTAAGTGTTTCCGGCTAGACTGGGCTGCTAAGGTCAAGCTGCTGAGTGCTGAAAGCTTCCTGGTGGACCGCTGGCTGATGGCCACCTGTGCGGATAGTGGGTTGCGACCTCTGGGTTGGACTTGTTTGGGTTTTGTGTGCTGGGTTTTGTGGGGCTTGTTTGGTTTCTTTGGTTTGGTTGTGGGTACGGGGGGCGGGGCATGGCACCACGGGTAGGAGATAGGCCCTACTGACCTTCTCGGTCTGTCACCACCTCTATGTATTTCTTTTGTTTATTTGTGTTTTGTTGGGGTTACAGGCAGCGGGTACAGGTCCTCCTCACCGTTACGCTCTTCGGAGGCACTCGGCAAAGTGGGTTCATAGGGTCGACGGCCTGGCATGCGGATGCGAGTTGTGGACATGTTGGTCACGACCTCTCTGCCTTGGTGCCGCCTGTGTTGATAAATTGTTGTTGGTTTTCTACTGTGGAGGAGGGTTTGCGGGACGGTATTCAGACCGGCGGTAGTGGAATTTTGGTTTTTGTACGGGGAACCTTGGGGGACTGGTACCTTTTGCTCGGCTTCGGCTACGCGAGGAGGCCTTTGCGGCTTTGGCGGTTTGGCTTGGTTGTGGCCCATACCAGAGGGTCTACGATGTCGCTTCGAGGAGGACTTTCTTTACTGTTGATGGCTTGTACTTAGTGTTCGTGTTGTGGGCATGGCGCGGGCATGTTTGAGTTCGGGGCTGGAGGTTTGGATTGTTCGTAGTTAGTGGTAGTTCCGGTTTGCGTTAACCCTGTGCCGGCGGGGACTTGTCGTATGCCGGAGTCGGCGGTACAAGTATAATAAATTAGATTGAATGTTCTAAGTAATTTCCTTACTTCTATCTTCTCTCCGCCTCG
>VBSK01000317.1:0-14022 GCA_006112555.1 Tuber indicum
GGGTTTGTCTCTGTTAGGCGGAGACAACCGGTATAGACTTAAGGTTGTCTAGGCCAATCGAGATTCGTTTGTATAGACGGAGATTTGTCTAGGAAGGCTCGGAAGCAACTCGTTTCGTTTATGACTACTAAGAGTGCAAGAAAGTAAAATAGAATCGTAAAAACAATATTATATTGTTAAGGTCTCTTCTCCGTTGCTTGATGATGTCTTAAGCTTGGGAGGCACTTCGATATTTATATTCCGCGTCTGAGTGTTCGCGGACTACATCTATCTAACATACAAAATATGTACCTCTTTTATTTTAACTCGCAACGTCGAGTTCTCCCTAAAGGTGCGAACACCGGGAGACCCTGAAAACCATCACACCATCTTCGGTAATTACTATTTCCTGCCTGGGAGACATACTTGTCACCAGTAGTAATTTTCCGATCCTCAGAGTCTATAGACCTGTAGCCGAGTTCTCAAGTCGAACTCTGTTGGCTCCAATAGTTCTTTTCGTTACCAAGAGGATCAGTCTTGATACGAGACTGCATATGCAGATATGCCGGAGCCGATGACTTCTAGTTGTGATAACTCAACAACTAACCGATAGAATTCATTCTGATGACTCTCTTCTCGTAGAGGAGAGGCCATTCTATTGAATAGTCTCATAATTCCTCGGTCGGCAACTCCTGATTGTTCTATGTAGAGGGGGTGGACCTTCGTGTTGTGTTGGTTGTAAATCCCGCAACTGCGGTACACCTCTTATCATAGTTGCAACACTCCTCGAAGCTCGCTGGCTTCTTTGGTAGTGTTTCCAGGAGCTCTAGACTCTTTCTAATCGTCGAAGGGTGGATGTGAATGCATTGGTTCGTTATCCCGAACCTCCTAACATTCATCTCATGACCTTGTGCGAAAACGTCCCGTTACTTACGGCCCGTATCAAAGATGTCATATCTTTGAAGCCTTGTAACTCCCTGAGTAGTTGACGGATTGACTTCGTTCCACTTCTCAGGTCTTGCCAGAGGTCCCCTCTTATATATCCTGCGAACAGCTTTCGGTCGGACGGACGGCAGCGACGTATACGGTGTTATTCTGACACCTTTAATTCTGTGACCATATAGTCACAGGACGCAACTAAGGTTGATGTGTATGATGACGCGCGGGCCCCGTAAGGGGGCCGGAGGGGGGTGTTGGAGACTAAGATTCTCGGATTCGGGTAAAGTTACCCTACCTAAGGTACTCCTAGGCTATCGGAATCGGGTACTCCTAACATGAGCTCCCTCCTCTAGGGCTTCGCCTCGAATGCCCCTTTGGTACAAAATAAAATTTAAACATTAAATTTTAAATATTAAATAATAAACTTTAAACATTAATCATTTAAGGACCCGATGAAAGCAGGGTAAAAAACCTTCCGCGTTTGCTTGTCCACGGCAGGAAAACCTTATCTTCATCGTCCTTCCTCTGCCCGTCGTGGCATTTCGGGATTATCGCGATGAAATCCTTCCACCAATTCCCTCGCATTATCCATTCCCGTTGCAGGTTCCCAAGTGTTCTCGTCTTCGGAACAACCCTGCCATTTAACAAAATACCACAGCTCGCGTATCTGTTGATACCGGCCACGGACTCTTTTCCTGTAAGAGCGTATTTCGCTTCTTACAATCTTTTCTATTTCCCATTGTAGGTCGCCTTCAATGTCTTCGGGTTCCCTGGGAGGTTGTTGTCGGTCTGCTCGTACCGACTCCCTGTAAGGTTCTAACAGAGAAACATGGAATACTGGGTGTATATTCCAACGATCCGATATGTTGAGTTTGAATGCCCGGCTTCCTCGTTTTTCCAGAATCACGAAGGGTCCATAAAGTTTTGGGCTTAACTTTTTGGACTTCCGGCGGGTGCGAATATTCTTTGCGTTTAACATTACTTTATCGCCGGGTTTGAAGTCTGGTTGTTGCTTGGCCTTTCTATCATAATACTTGGCCATAGCTTCTCGTGTCTGTTCGAGTGATTGCCGTGCTTGCTCATGAATCGTTTTTATCCAGTTTGCGTAAAGGGTTGCTCCTGGATTATGCGCTTCGCGCTCCTTCATCCATTCCGTTTGAGGATGGAACCCATAGTTTGCATAGAATGGGGTCATTCCGTGTGCATTGGTTGCCGAGTTGTTGTAGGCATGTTCGGCTAGGGGTAGGAGCTGATACCAATCATCCTGATCGTAATTGACAAAACTTCGTAAGTATCCTTCCAGCACTTGGTTGGTACGTTCAGTTTGTCCGTCAGTTTGCGGGTGGTACGCTGTTGACATCCTTCTTTTTATATCTAATGCTTTGCACAATGACTCCCAAAATTCTCCTGCAAACTTGGAGTCCATATCCGAGACGATTTCTGATGGTAAGCCGTGTAGCTTCCATATTTCCTTCGTAAAGGCGGTAGCGACATCTTTCGCGGTAGCCGTTCCCTCTAATCCGATGAAATGAGCCATCTTGGTGAATCGATCCACTACTACCATTATTTGGGTACATCCTTGACTTTGCGGTAACTGTGTTATAAAGTCCACGGATATGGATGCCCAAGCTGCATATGGTATTGATAGTGGTTGGAGTAGCCCATATTTTGCGTGTCGTGGTGACTTATTGTGTTGACAGTCGTCACATGACCGTACATAATCGTTTACCCAATTTGCCAAGCCTTTCCAATAAAAATCTCGCATGATGATCTCGAGAGTTTTTTCTTGTCCGAAATGTCCTGCAATCTTTGCGTCGTGACATCCTTCGGCTATTGTGGTGTAAAGGCTTTGGTTGTTTGGTACGAATAGTCTTTGCTTATAGTACAGCAAATCATCGGTTAGGGTCCAATCCTTCGGGAAAGGTTTGTCATTGTCTCGGAGATTTTCCAACTCTTTTCTTCGCTTGAGCCATTCCTTATCACCTGGATGGCCTTTTGAATCTGCTCCAGAAATTCGGGATTGAATTTCTTTAATTCTTTGCGGGCTAGTATGGTACTAGTCATGAGGGTTCGTTCGGGTATTTCGGATACGTCATACCAGTGTTTATTCTGATCCTTTGACGCATGGAGCTGGCTGACTACTGGTTCAATCTCTTGGATAGTCATAGCTCTTGTAGCAATATCTGTGCTACCGAATCCCGCCGTTCCTCTTTCTGTTTCGTCCAGGCTATCTATTTCCATCATATCAGCGGTATTAATCTTTTCTATCACTAGTTGGGCAATACGATCCCCTTCTTTGATGTGACAGTCCGCATCTCGGTGGTTGAATAGTAGAACTTTGAGTTCTCCGGTGTAATCCGCGTCAATTACTCCGGCACCTGTTGAAATCCCGCTTTTAACGGCTAACCCGCTTCTGGGAGCAATTCTTCCATATGTTCCAACCGGTAATCCCACTGCGATACCGGTTCCGACTATTAACTGTCCCCTTGCTGGGACTATGTCTTCTTGCAGAGCGTAGAGATCATGGCCTGCTGCCATTCTTGAGCCCTTGGTTGGAAGCCTTGCTCTTGTGTCTAACCTTTTGACCCGAATAACGGAATTGGGATCATTCCATTTGGGTTCCTCTTGGATGTCATCTGCACATATATCGCCTTCAGGGTTTCCTGCAAGTAAGCAGATTCGAATTTCCCCCATCTTAGTTCTCGTAACTGAACTGATTTGGAAATGTTCGGGCTTCAAGATCGCTTGTTCGCGATGTGCAGCTCCCTCCTCAGGACGGTACTCCGGCCGTCGACTGAGTGCATCCGGTTTTCCTCCTCTGGTGCCTGGGCGGTAGACAATTTTGAAATTGTAATCTGCGAGCTTTTGTGCCCAGCGGATCTGGCGACCGCTCCAGACTTTCGAGGTGAGGAAATATTGAAGGTTTTGGTGATCGGTATAGACAGTAACCGGCTTTTCGGTTCCAACCAAGTATTGGCGCCATTCTTTGAATGCTTCTAGTATTGCCAATAGTTCTTTATCGTGGATCTCGTAATTTCGCTCCGCTGAGTTTAGTTTGCGGGAATGAAACGCCACTGGATGGAGTCGTTTCTCCACAAACTGTGATAAGACGCAACCTAAAGCGAAGTCGCTAGCGTCTGTTTCCACTACCGTTTCTCTTTCGGGAAAGAAATGGTGTAGGATAGGGGCAGAAGTAAATCTTCTCTTAAGTTCTTGAAAGGCTGCTTCTTGTTCCGGGCCCCACCGGAACTTTTTCGGGTCGCCCTTCAATGTTTCCGTGATCGGAGCACAGATTTTTGAGAAGTTTTGTATGAAGCGTCGGTAGAAATTCGCAAATCCTTGGAATATCTGAACTTCTTTGACTGACTTCGGTGGCTTCCAGTTCAAAACGGAGTCCACCTTTCGGGTGCTCATAGACACCCCATCAACGGCTACTATGTAGCCTAAAAATTCCACCTCTTTTACGTGAAAGAAAGATTTCTTTATTGAAATCGCGAGTTGGAAATCTGCTAGTTTTTGCAGAACCTTTTTTACCAACTCGATATGTTCCTTCTCGGTTTTCGAATAGATGAGAATGTCATCCAGGTAGCACACAACTCCTTGATCAAGGTGTTCTCGGAGAACTTCGTTCATCATGTCTTGGAATGTTGCCGGAGCATTAGCTAGTCCGAAAGGCATTACCTTATACTCGTAGTGCCCATATCTTGTTCGGAAAGCTGTTTTCCATTCGTCCCCTTCTTTTATCCGAATCAGGTTATAACCATCTTTTAAATCAATCTTTGAAAAGATGGTTGCACCTGCCACTCGATCGCGTAGTTCCGACATTAGTGGTAACGGGTACTTGTTTAAGATGGTGATCTTATTTAAGTTCCGGTAATCCACTACCAAACGTAGTCGGCCATCAGCCTTCGGTGTGAAAAGGATTGGTGCACCGAATGGCGACTGACTTCGTTTAATTTTTCCTTGTCGGATCATTTCTTTAAGATATTCGCGTAGGAGTTTTAGTTGTTTTTCGGATAGTGGATAGATGGGTCCCCAAGATGGTTTTGCTCCGTCAACTAACTTGATTTCGTGATCAAATGTTCTCCTTGGTGGTAGCTTTGCCGAAGTTTGCGGCAGGAAGAGTTTCTTGAATCCCCAGTAGTGTTTGGGGAGCGAGTCGAAGTTAACTTCATTCGGATCTTCGACAGTCCCGATTCTTCCAATTTGAATCGCATTCTCATCCCATGCTACCGATTCGTCGTATTCGAACATGTCTGCTATTCCTTCGTCTTCTTCTTCCACACATGTAGTTTTACATTTGGGGTCTTTGAATTCCCAGTTATCGGGATCCCCAATGTTCGATAGGGGGTGTTCTGAATGCCACCACCCAAACGGGATAATCATCCCATAGTCTCCTGCTGCTGCGATTTCGCACGCAACTTCGGATAAGTGTTTATTGCGTCCAATTTCAAGCCATAATGGACGCGTATAAAATTTTCCTCCTGATGGAGATGGTACTCCATCGAAGCCTTGAATAGTGACCGGATTCGGTCTTTCTGTGAACGGAATTTTTAATTCCTTAACGAGGTCTTTGTTGATTAGGAACACGTTGGATCCTGAATCTAATAGAACACGGATTTTGTATCTTTGTCTGTTTGGATTTAAAACATGGATATGAGCATATCCCTCGGGACAGTCATATCGCGTAGGTTTTGGCGCGTCAAACGCGCGTCTCTTTGGATGAGGGGTCGAACCGTCGTCTTTTCGTTTCGACATGTCTGAGGTTTGATAACAACTAGGATGTTTGTTACCGCGCCCGCGCAGTTTCGACCATACAGGTCTCCTCAGACAAACTGGTTTCCTATTAATGAAGAAAATTCCAAATCCCTACTCGGCGTTTCACCGATACACTTAATAGTGCACGACCAGTTCTTAGGCTGGATGCCTCTCCTTTCTCTCATACTTAGGGCCTTGGTGGTAACGAGGTTGATTTCTTGCGAAACCTATTGTTCCTCTCCAATTCCTTTTCCCTTAAGGATTGGTTTGATCTTCCAACCAGAAACACTTGTGTGTGCAACATAGAGGTACCCCCGGTGCTGTCCAGCTGGTACAACTTCCCGGATACGTGTCCTGCAACTCCACCATGTTTCAGGGGTTAAGATCCCGTCACGTGGTATGGTCGTCCGTACCATCCTTCACCAACCCTAAGAACTAACTGGGAGTGGAAACGCTTGTGGGTAAGGCCTGCGGAATAAATAGCGTACTTGAGAGACTAACTAGCTTATTCGCTGCTCTTGTCCGGGCGCTTGAACCATCCCCTCTTTCCAACATAACTCAGCTCCAGGTCTGATAGGTTCGAGAATGTGGGCCTGCGTAGCCTTTCGGGCTGATTTCATCGTCATGAATTCGGCAACCCTTCTGACTGGAGGTCTCTTACCCACAACCCTACTTAATATGCCTGCTTGCTGGTATGGATGGGATGCCTGGTCAAGGTGTTATTTTGGTTCCCGCTGACCCTGGCGGACTACCCAGACGAAAATACCGCTGGTGCTTGGTTCCGTTCACTAACTTCACCCCAGCCCCGGGGGGTTCCCAATTTCGATTCCGGTTTCGTATCCTAACGAACCCCGACTACCCAAACGCCGTCGCCGTTGGTGCCACATGAGGTGACCTAAGTCATTTCCTCATCTTCGCCTAGTTCCCAAAGTTTGTTTCCTCTAGGTGTTTGGGCGGCGGAAATGTTGCGGGGACGGTGTACTGTAGCTACCGTCCTAGCCCTATGTCTAATGGGGAGAGTAGGTCGCTCTGCCCTTGTAGTAGACACCTTAATTTGTCCCCAGCATGTTTTATAGTCATGGTTCTTTTTTCCACATCTAGTGCATAGGCCGTCTTTATTTCGTTCGTCGATGACGGACTGGGGAATTCCTTCGTGGGCCTTTTTGAAGTTGGTATGCGTTTGTTTATTGACTCCGCCGGGTCGTTTTGCCGGTTTATCGGGTTCCGGTTCCCGTCTTCGTTTCTTGGAGGGACCACCACCTTTGATTTGGGGCTTCTCCTTCTTAAACCTGGGTTTGTCAGGTTTCCTCTCGTCGGAGGAAGCCTTTACGGGCTTTGGTCTATCCCGTAATAGGTGGTCCCGTTCCTTTAGCTCCTCCTCTTCTCGGCCTGCCTTCCGGAGTGCTGCTTCCCATTCTGCATCGGTATCGAAGGTTTTTAGGGACAGGCGTAAGCGTATACTGGCAGGTAACTTCTTTTCCATCGCCAGACGCCATGCGGGGCCAGTTATTTTGGCCTTCGTATTAAGGTTGGTCATGATTTGGACGTAGTTTTGAATATTATCTTTATATTCAACTTTCTCCATATCACGGACCGCCTTTCGTCCCTCCTCGATTGATGCGAACCGTTCTGTGAACTCGTGGTCGAAGCGTGTCCAGGTTGCCAGGCCGGCATCTTGCTCCACTCCATGGAGTCCATCCATAGCCCTACGGTACCACATTGCTACCGGGTTGACTAACTCCCCTTTAGTTCTTCCTAGTGCAAAGATGACCCTTTCTCGGTCACTATCCCAAGTTCTAGGATTTCTTTCGAAGTAGTCCACACATTGTAGTAACCAATAGCGAACGCATTGTGAAGGTTTTGCTTCGAAAAATGGGGGTGCATCAGCCGGTCGTTTAGTGGTTAATGCAAAGGCTTCTGCCAATACATCGGCTGTTCCACGTTGTTCGGGTGTCAATCCGCGACTAAATCTGGATGGGCCTCCACCACGTCTTCCTCCGTTTCCTCCTTCATCATCACTCCCATCATCATCTGGGTCACCCCCTGGTGCCGCGGGATGGGAGGTTCTCCCTCTCTTTGCTTTCCCTTATCTCGGGAAGGCCCCTCTGGAGGTTGAGTCTCCTCTCTTGCTTCCGCCCAACTTTCAGGGACCGATTCCAACGCTACTTGTCGACCCGTTGGTCGATTTTGTGAGAGCTCCGTTACCCGTTCTGTCAGCATTGCGAGAGTATCCATGATACGAGTTTGGTCTCGCTGTATTGTTCGGGTAAAGTCACTGTAGCTATTAGCCTCGCGTTCTTGTCTTTCGGCGAGGTTAGATATCATGGCTCGAAGCGTCATGTTTTGTTGGAATTGGTTATCCTTGAATGCCTGGAAATCACGTTCCAGGGTGAGGTCTCTTTCTAGGGCTTCTCGTTGCAATTGAGAGGTTACTCCCTCGTGATGCTCATGTCGAGCATCTTGCTGCGCTAACTTAGCAGCAATCTCCTTTGCCAACTGGGTCTGGAGATCCCGAATGTTGGCTTCCACCAAGACACACTGTTGCAATACGAGTGTCATCTCGCTATCATGCAAATCTTGTCCTTCCAATAGTTGCTTTTGGACTTTGATTAACCCTCTTGCATTCTCCTGAGAATCTGCAGAGAGGGTTTCAAATGCAATATTGGAGGTGTCGATACTGGTGGAAATGTCTTGACGGATCTGCCCAATAACCATTCCTAACCGGGCCGCGAGTCTTGCGAGATCGACGGCGTGGGTATTCGGACGTGGTGTAGTAGATCTGGAATGAGGAGATGTTGCTCTTGATGTCGGTGCAATGCTAGGGGTCCTTCCTCCTCTTCTTGGATTTCGAAGGGCTGGATCGAGAGAGGTAGGATTACTGAAGGCACTGGGACTATTGTCCCCTGAAGTATCCATCGGTTCCCCTGGACCGATTTGCTTTGGAGGCTGCGACATCTCTTTTTCTCTTTGTGCTCGTACTCGAGCTAACCAAGCCGGAGTGTTGGAGGCAATGGTTTTATGGATAGAGGGCTAGACACTTGGTGTCTCGCCGTATCGTGCGGTAAGGAGGTGATGTGAACTGAGGTTCACTCGTATGTAGAGAGCCTTGGTAACAAGGAGATCTAACAATATACTGTTAGGCGGAGACAACCGGTAAAGACTTATGGTTGTCTAGGCCAATCGAGATTCGTTTGTATAGACGGAGATTTGTCTAGGAAGGCTCGGAAGCAACTCGTTTCGTTTATGACTACTAAGAGTGCAAGAAAGTAGGATAGAATCGTAAAAACAATATTATATTGTTAAGGTCTCTTCTCCGTTGCTTGATGATGTCTTAAGCTTGGGAGGCACTTCGATATTTATATTCCGCGTCTGAGTGTTCGCGGGCTACATCTATCTAACATACAAAATATGTACCTCTTTGATTTTAACTCGCAACGTCGAGTTCTCCCTAAAGGTGCGAACACCGGGAGACCCTGAAAACCATCACACCATCTTCGGTAATTACTATTTCCTGCCTGGGAGACATACTTGTCACCAGTAGTAATTTTCCGATCCTCAGAGTCTATAGACCTGTAGCCGAGTTCTCAAGTCGAACTCTGTTGGCTCCAATAGTTCTTTTCGTTACCAAGAGGATCAGTCTTGATACGAGACTGCATCTGCAGATATGCCGGAGCCGATGACTTCTAGTTGTGATAACTCAACAACTAACCGATAGAATTCATTCTGATGACTCTCTTCTCGTAGAGGAGAGGCCATTCTATTGAATAGTCTCATAATTCCTCGGTCGGCAACTCCTGATTGTTCTATGTAGAGGGGGTGGACCTTCGTGTTGTGTTGGTTGTAAATCCCGCAACTGCGGTACACCTCTTATCATAGTTGCAACACTCCTCGAAGCTCGCTGGCTTCTTTGGTAGTGTTTCCAGGAGCTCTAGACTCTTTCTAATCGTCGAAGGGTGGATGTGAATGCATTGGTTCGTTATCCCGAACCTCCTAACATTCATCTCATGACCTTGTGCGAAAACGTCCCGTTACTTACGGCCTGTATCAAAGATGTCATATCTTTGAAGCCTTGTAACTCCCTGAGTAGTTGACGGATTGACTTCGTTCCACTTCCCAGGTCTAGCCATTTTTTTTTTTTTTTTTTTTACATCATATATTCATTGTTCGGTTAAGGTACAAGAACGTGCATGCAGCGCTAGCTATGGCAGAAACAAAACCCAAAATCAATCAACAAACAAACGAAAAACCAAAACCAGATCCTCCTATGGCGTCCAATAACCGACGCATTGCCTACACAGGACTTATAAAGGAAAACTACTAACTACCTAGCATCGTAACGGAAACAAATCAAAAACTCATAATAACAACAAGTAATGAAATCAAACAGGAGACCTTCCACCACTTAGACCACTTGGCGACCCAGCCAACGACAACCGAGGCGAGGCAGGAAGGGAAGGGGAGGGGGAAAGAGAGGGCTGGTGGGGGGCATAGTGTGCGTATATATCGGGGGGGAAACCAGTCTTGGTAGCGGTGAGATAACGACCGAGGCCCAAAAGCATCGGAATCGAGGTCCACAGAGAAGAGTCAGGTCCAATATCCGTGGTCCCCTGGAGGTGGCGACCGCGGGCTACAGACTTGGCAGGACAGAGAAGGAGGGCATGTTCGAACGTCTCGTCCCCCTCCTCACACCAGGGGCAGAGGGGAGAGGGGTCGGCGTCGTGCCATGAGGGATGGGCGGCTAGGTAGCTCTTGCCAGCACGCATCTGGTGGAGCCGGCCTGAGAGGAAACGCCCCAGGCCCATGAAGGGGTGCGGGCGCAGGGTGGGGCCAAAGAGGTAGTAAGGCGGGGGAGGCGAGAGGAGGCGCCACGAGGTGAGGAGTTCTTCACGGCACCGGGCCTTGAGAGAAGCGTAGAGGGCGGGAGCCCCCAGTGGGGCTACCTGCAGTGGAGGCAAGAGGAGGGGGTTCGCCGGAGGGAGGGGGTCGCTGCGGCTGCCGATGATGGAGTGAATGCGGTGGGCGACTGCATCGACTGGGAGGTGGCGCCGGTTGGGTGGGGAGGGTGGTTTGGTGAACCATCTGAGGGGGCGGTAGTTGGGGCCAGCCCACAGGTGCCGGCCTCTGACAGACCCAGGGAGGCGGAGGGAGTCGGGAGCCCTAAAGGGGGACGTAGTCGGGACCGAGTGGTCCAAGCGAGCAGTTGCCGGGTTGATTTCGGGCGGCAGGCAGACCAGGCGGACCGCCGCCAGGCGTTGAAGGTGTTTGATCAGTAGGTCAATGGGTGGGAGTGATGCTTCACAGGGAAGAATGGCGGTGTTGGTGGAGGCGAAGCAGTTCGTAACCCACCTCTGTACCCGGTGCCAGAACGCCCTCATCTTGTCGAGCATCCTGGAGTTGGGGGAGAGAAGGTCGCTGCCGTAGAGAAGGATGGGGCGGACCAAAGAGGAGGCGAGACGATGACACAGGTGTGGTGCGAGACCCTTGCCTGGCCGGGACAGGCGGTCTATTGTAGCGAGGGCAGCTTCAGCCAGGGCGAAGCGCCTGGTGAAATGAGGGGTGGTGGCACGGTCCAACGAAGGAGTCGCGGGTTCCAGCCAGTAGCCCAACCACCGTAGTACTTGGGCCGGTTTGTAGGGGACAGAGTCCACTGAGACGGGGAGGAGGCATGGGGGCCCTCTCTGTTGGGGCGTCCTCCAGTGCATCAGTTCTGTTTTGGGAAGGGAGAAAGCAACACCTATGCGCCTTCCCTTCGATGTGAGAGAGGAAGCGACCGCCTGCAGCTTCTGGACATTACGCCTGTAGGAGGGCGAGGAGACAGTTATAGCGAAGTCATCTACATAAGAGAGGATTATGCCGTTGGGGACTGGAAAGTGGAGGGAGGAAACGTAGATCAGGAAAAGAAGGGGGGAGACAGGTGAACCTTGGGGGGTGCCGACCTGGACCGGCGAAAGGACTCTGGGGGAACCCTGGTATAGGAGGCGGCAATGTCTGCCGTGCAGGAAGGACCGGACCCACGAGACAAGGTAGGGCTGGACGCCCCTTTCCCAAAGCTTGCCGCACATGGCAGCGGAGTCGAAATTGTCAAAGCCTCCTTTGATGTCAAGGAAGAGGGTAGAAGAGCAGAGGCCCATGCTGTGAGCCAGGCGGACCTCATGGGAGAGAGTGGCAAGGGCGTCAAAAGTACCCATTCCTGAGAGGGAGCCACATTGATTGGGATGGACAAGGCCAAGGGCCCGAGCAACTGCGGCTAGCCTGACAGCTACCACACGCTCCAGGATCTTGGAAAGGGTTTGGAGGAGGACGATGATTCGGAAGGAGGCGGGGGTGTCGTAAGAGGCCTTGCCAGGCTTGTCGAGGACAATACCGTTGGCTTGTTTGAGGGAGGACGGGTGAAAACCGTAGAGTAGGAGGGGGCCCAGGAGGGACGTGAGAATTTTTGGGTTGGTGCCGTGGACTCTCTTCCAGACTGAGTACGGGACATGGTCGGGGCCGGGGGCGGACGAGCTTGAGCTGGATGCCAGGGCCTTAGAGATCTCCTCCTTTGTGAGGACGTCGAGATCTCGGAACGGGCGTAGGATAGTAGGGGGGGAGGAGGACTCCCTAGGAGGAAAAAGTGGGTCAAAAGGGCGGTGTTGACAGCAAGCGGGGTGTCGGCTTCTGGGAAAGACGGGAACCGGTCTGGGGGGCGACCTATCACGAAGCGTTTGGCTGTCCATACAGTCTTAGGGGTTGCAGAGGTGAGGAAATCGTCCCAGTGCCTTCGCTTGGCCTGTTTGATGGCCTTGAAGTAGGCGTTGCGGGACCCCCGGACCTCAGCCAGGGAGTCCACACAAGGGGTCTTTCTGGCACGACGAGTAGCGGCGTGAAACGAGATTCTGAGGGAGGAGAGGAGGGGCGACCACCAAGGTTTGGAATGGGTCGACATACGGTTGAGGGGGGTGTGCAGGAGGAGGGTAGTGCGGAGGCGGTTGACGTTGCTGTCGAACCAGGCCATGGCAGAGGACAAGGTCGGGAGGGCGGGAGGCGGAGAGACAACAAACAATTTGAGGGCGTCACCAAGGGCAGACCAGTCTGTCTTGGCCCAGGCTGGTGTGGGGGCAGGGGGGGCAGTAAAGGCGTGGAGAGTAAAATGCAAATAGGGATGTGGTCAGAGCCAGTGGACGGGAGCGGGATGGCCCACTCAGCAAAGAGCTGGGCCGCCTCGCTATTGGCAAAGGAGAGATCAAGGACAGAGGGCCTGTCCTGGGGGGTAAAGGAAAAATAAGTAAACACACCAGGGGTGTTAAGAAGGGAAAAACTATATAAAGAAGCCAATTGAAAGTAGGGAACTGACGTCCTAAGTTCGGTGGACGAAATGGCCCTCAGGGGGTCGGAAAGAGGGTGGTGGAGGTTAAAGTCCCCCAAAACAAAAACAGGAAAACTTAAGTCAGGAAAACACAACTCGGGAGAAACAACGCGTGTATGGGTTGAGGTGCCCTTGGTGTTGTACACATTGTACACCCTAAGGCAAGTCTGTGAGGAGGAGCAAAAGCCCACATCGGAGAACAAGTCGACCGCCATCACGTTGGCAGACTGGTCCACCCATACGGGCAAGAGAGAAACAACTTCAAGAAAAGACAAAAGGGCGTAGCAAGCCACGTGGGGCTTGCCAAAAGTGGAGGGTGGGGAAAAACATTTATAGCCAGGGAAGGAAGGTAAGCGTGCCCTCCACACAGGGGGATCCTGTATGGCCACAATCGCCGGCAAGGAAGACAAAGCAGAAAAACTCTGAAATAAAGAAAGAAAAACATCCCAGCCACCCAGGCTGTTATGCTGAATGAAGGAAGGTTCAAAAGGCCAGGATCCCTGCTAGAGGGTCTGGGGAGAGGAGAGTCGGGAAAAGACATCTACCCGGACAAGCCGGAGGGATTTTCTGTGGTGCGGGTTGGGTCACCGTCCCCGTGGGTGGGGGGGATGTTGGCCTGGAGGAGGAACGAGTTGCTGTCTGTGGGGTCTTGGGCGGAACACGAGGACGGGGGGCGGCGGGGGGTTGCAAAAGGCGGGCCAGAGTCTGTCTCGGGGTGGAGGGGCCAGCATCGGCATCGGCACCATCAGGGCCGACATCCATGCATCCTCATCACTTTGGCCTAGTGGTTGTGAGGCGGAGGGGTCTTTGGGGGTTGGGGCGGGTCGTTCGGGCAAACAGTCCCTGTAGTGGCCCGTGCGGCTCCTTACCAGTTGGGTTCCCAGGTCTAGCCAGAGGTCCCCTCTTATATATTCCTGCGAAACAGCTTTCGGTCGGTTCGGACGGCAGCGACGTAGACGGTGTATTCTGAACCTTCAGATTCTGTAACCAAATAGTCACAG
>VBSK01000318.1:0-13858 GCA_006112555.1 Tuber indicum
GGAAACGAGACAAAAGGAAGGTAGGCCCACTTGCAATGGGTGTGACCGCCAACCACCATCCGTAAACCACACCGACCCCTGCACTAGACCAAGCGTGGCCCGGCAACCAATCGCCCCACACCATCCCGGGCAGAAGTTCATCCGCACCAGGAGGCAAAAGATTTCAGGGTCAAAGCCATCCCCACCTAGAAGCGAAGAGGTGACACCTGACTGAATACCACCGTAAATGCCACTTGAACCAAAATCAGAGAACGGTGAAAACGACATCGTAGGATTCCGATCGTGATAATAGTAGACGAAGGGCGGGGCCGGCGAGGCCCCCGTCCCTTAAAGTGATGCGATCGGTACGACGTGTTGATACTTGGGAAGGTCATCAGTCTAACCCAAGGGCGTTTTGTATCGTGAACACTAAGGACTCTGTTAAAACCAACAAGAAACATGAGCTGGCCCAAAGAACGACACGGGTGTTTCCCCCCACAGCAATGTTCAAATCCCCCATCCTCCGAACGCGAAACTCTGCGAGTAGACGAGTAGACAGAGAAGCCGAAGTCTTTTTACCGAAGGAGGGCTCGTAGACGCCAAAGGTGAGAAGGCTCGAAGCGAAATCATCGTGAGAATCAAACAACAACGAGGAGGCGAAAACAAGTAACCACGACGCTCCACCACACAACAACCTCAACACCAAAGACCCCAGGAACTACTGAGCGAACTCAGATATCTCCCCCAGAATCGATGGATCAGAAAGCTATCGTGGGCGCGAAAGGAACGCTACCGAGGCGGAGCGAAGATAGAAGTAAGGAAATTACTTAGAACATTCAATCTAATTTATTTATACTAGTACCGCCGACTCCGGCATACGACCAGTCTCCCCCACGCCCAAAAAACACAAACTAAAATACACTACCACGGGCGCAATCCCATCCCGCAACCACTCCTCCCAAACATAAATCCAAAATCACTACTCAAAGGGCTCACGGGCGCTCATGTCGACTAGCGACATCCCGGATTAACGCGTCTTCCCTTCCCGCAACCCAACCACCAACAACATACCAACACAACACACACTACTCCGCCCCCAACACAATCTCGTCAACATACTCAACAAAGGAAACATACAGTCTGTCCCAACATCCACGCTTCTTCCGATAGTGTTCCCCCATCCTATTAACCTTCCCAGCAATCCGCCGCTGGTCGCAAAAGGGGCACCGTTCCAGTTCGATAAACCCAAACAACCCAGCCCATTTGAGTACGACGGCCGTCCGCAAGGAAAGCGCGAGGTCGTCCCAGTCAAGCCAGTGTCGTTGCCAAAACCGGTCAAGGCCCCCCGAGAGGCAGCCCGGGTTGTTATCGAAGTGAGCAGAGAAGGAGGGCCGTGTGGAAGTGCCTTGGTAGGTAATCGCCATGTTGCAACTCGGACATCGCGTGGCGACCGAGTTCGGAAGAAAGAACCACTTGGTGGGAAGATGCTTACTCGGAAGCATGCACTCCCCCCCAGGATGTTTCTTCTCGCACCGCAAACAAGTATCAGGCGTCCCTATGCACACTCGCCTCCCGTCCCTCTCCACCGTCAGTGTACCATCAAACGGGTTACCTGCAACCACTAACTCCCCGTCCACCTCCCTAATATGACGGGGGATTCCCAGTCCCAGCCACCCGTGTTCCAACCACCAGTCCTTCCACCCCGCGATCGCCGAGTCCCTGAACAAGTCCTCCATCGCCGGCCGTTTCCAACTGTACCGTGGGCAAGAAGTCCAATGATACCTCTCCTCACGTCCCTCACAATCGTCATGCCCGACCAGGCCGGTACCACTGCGAATCCTAGTCAACACATAGGAATCCATCCTTGTCAGCCCGCGAAGGTGTCTGGGGGCCTTAGGCTCACGAGCATAATACCCATGGCCTTCATTGACATGCCAGGCCTCCCACTCCTCTTTTCTCAACTCACGGGCCAACGCAGCGTGCCCTATACCAAAGCTTACCCCTTCCCACCGGAATGGCTGCAGCGGCAGGCGTGTACTCTTCTTGGCCTTCCTGTCGACCAGCTCGTTGCCCTGGATGCCCATGTGTCCCGGAACCCAGCCAAAGCGTGGGCGTACAGCCTCCATCAAAGGTGCCATGACTTCCCACATCTCAGCCGAGTCCCCCTCGGGCAACATATTCTCGATCAGAAGCAGGGCGGGGACGCAATCCAAAAACACGTGTACCCCCCGTCCCTCCCCCATACCCCTGACTTCCCGCAGGGCACATACCACGGCAAACAGCTCGCATTCGACGATGCTCCAGGAAGGTGGCACTGAACATCCCCCCATCCTAAGCGAGGCCCCCCGTTTGAACACAGCCCAAGCGATCCCAGCACCCTCGGCCATCTTGGATCCGTCAGTGTATACCAACAGATCCGAGCCGCTACTGAGCGCCTTGACTTCTCCGGCGTGTCTGAGGGCCATGGCCTCCTTCCCCTTCCCGATCGCAACCGTGGGACGGTAGGAAAGCACTTTGTCCGAGAGCTGTCGGTGGGCCACCATGCCTTCCTCCTTCCAGTCCAGCCTGATCTGCCCGAACCAAGGATGATCCTCGCAATATCGGTAATTGATGAACCGGCTGTAACACCTCCGCTGTAGGTACCTGCCCTGAATAGCGACAGGTGTCACCCCATACTCAGCTAGCAAAATGTTGTTGGCCAGCTTCATGGGAGTCCGGAATACTGAGCGGAGGCAGTCGTTGACGTGGACCTGAATCTGCTTCACATACGACGGGTAGTCGGTTACAAACTCAAGTCCGTAGTAGACGGTCGGAAGGTAGGCTGCTTGCACCAAACGGTAAGTCTCCCATGCTCCCAACCCCCCAACACTCCCAAACCTCCTCCCCAACGCCGCAATCCTCCTTCTCACCCCCAACCCCCTATCCAACCAATAACGTACATGAGAAGAAAAGTTAAGAAATACATTAAACCTATACCCAAGAACCCGCAGGTCCTCAGATGGCAACACCATTTCTCCCAACAACACCATTCCTTCCCACGCCCTATCACCAAACCCAATCCACTGCGTCTTCAACGCACTAAACCCCATTCCCCTGTCTCGCGCAACACGGTCACAATCTCGCAACAGTTCTCCAGCATGGTATCGGGCAGCATCAAAAGAGTCAGCCGCAACCATGATAACCCCGTCATCCACATATGAGGCCACCAAATGCCGGACACCCGGGGAGTAACGCATCCGTGGTGTGAAAATGTCGGCCACGTAAGCACCGAACAGAAAGGGGAAAGCGGTGACCCCTGGGGAACCCCCTTGCTAACATGGTACACCCGGGAAACACACCCATTGAACCGGAAGCGAATAGACCGACAACCTGTCCACCTCCGAACCCATTGACACAGGTTGGGAGGGCACCCCCGGGCCACCAGGAAATCTGACAGGAGGTTGACGTCAATGTTGTCGAACCCTCCCTCCACGTCCATTGACAGAATCAGACGCTTGTACCCCTCATTATGGCGTAGGAATTCCTGAACAACCGCCATGGCATCATGGACACCCCGCCTCCTACGGGAGCCGAACTGTGTTTCGCCGAGGTCTAGACAGGCGGCTAGCCGGAGCAGCACACCACCCTCTCCGCCACCTTAGCCGTGGTCGGGAGTAGGTGTATCATGCGCCAGGATTTGACAACATCATACCGCGGCTTGTCGAGCTTGGGTATAAGCACCACCTCAGCCCTATGCCAGTCCGGAATGTCATGTCGCAGCCCATAGTCAACGAGGCGTCGCAGTGTCGTGGCATCCCTCCTCTTCCAAAACCTTAGGAAGGGATAGCCGATATCATCTTCGCCGGGGCCCGTGTTCGTGGGAGATCTCGCCAGCGCCGTCTCCATTTCTTGTGCACTGTCCATCTCAACCACACTTCTCAGTCCACCGGGCGGGATCACCAGGATCAAGCTGTTGTGCAATCAGTCACTGATCTCGGCGTGCGTGGTAGCCAAGGAGCCGTCGGACCGCACCATCGAGGGCAGCGTGCGCTTGGCCTCTAACTTTCTTGCCAGCCTGAAGATGTCGGGGTCCTTGCTTTCCGCCAGCTTGGTCCTAATGTGGTCGAAACGAGCCCTCAACAGGCAAGCCCGGTAGACACACCTTGCCAGCCTAAAGTCCTCCGTCCGCTCCGCCGTGCGCTTGGAGTATCTTTTCAGCCGGGCCACATCCAACCTCATCCTCTCCAACTCAGGCGTCCACCACCCGCACCGGCTTCTGCCAACGGAAGCCCGTGGGAGTGCGTCCACCACACTTCTCACTCCTCCCCACAACTGTCCATCATCCACCTCTTTCAGGGTGTCCAGCTCTTTCCCAACCTTTCCCCACACCGCCTTCTTCCAAGCAGGCCTCCTTCTCATGAGATTGTCAGGCAGGTCCACATGGAGTCGGATAGTCTGGGCGGCGTGTTCGCAGCCGACCACATCGAGGTATCGGTGCTATAGGTACGGCCGTCGGTACAAGCAGAGGTCTATCATCGATATATCGCGGAATGTTGGCCGGTCAGGCGGAGTCATGTTCAGCAACCGAGGTGCCATCCATTCTCGCAACCATCGTCCGCAGTGTTCCTGCCTGGCCGTCTCCGCCCGTGGGTCCCAATCTCGATGCCTGGCATTGAAATCACCAAACGCGATATCCGGTTCCCCGACGTCCCTCAGCCCAGACTGATAATCGGCCTTGGTGTGTGTAGGTGGGATGTAGACGCCTGTGAGCACCCTCTTCTCACCCTTCTCCCAAAACCCAACCTGGGCACAAGCATCCTTATGCCCAACCACATCAAACAGCCCACACAAATGCGAGCGAACAAAACACCTCCACCCCTGATCCAATAACAAAAGAAAACAAATCCCAGCCGTCAACCTCCACCGGCACATGTTGTCCCTCCGAATCAACCGGAGGTTCCAAAACAAAAAACAAATCAACAAAGGAAAACAAATCAAACGCCAGCGCCCGATTCCTGCCACTCCTCCCCACATTCAATGCTATCGCCGTGATACGCATTAAAAGGGGGCTTCGACAGATCCGCTCGGGCCACAGGGGCCAGAGTCACTTAAAAAACCCTCAGAGTCCAGGGCGAACCACATAGCATCGCCCTTCTTGGGAACGGGTTTCTTCTTCAAAATACCATGCTTGGGGGAGGGGGAAGGAGGGGGTCGTTCAGGCTCCTTACCCTTAGCCTTGGCGGACTTCTCCCGCGGAACATCCTCCTCTTCCTCATCACTATTCACCTCCACCACCCTGGGAGTTGGCGACCGTCCCCTGCTCCGGCGTCGTGGCCGTCCCTTCCTCTCAGGCCCCTTTCTTCCATCGTCTGGCACTTCGGACGATGAGGCCGCGGCATCGGCCGCCGTCGTCGCGGGTGGGGAGGACATGGGAGTCCTAGAGTCAGTTCTCAAGGCAGGACACTTCTCATACCCAGCAAAGTGATCGGTCCTGTCGCACAACCAACACATCCTGCGGGTGTGCCCACATGCCTCCCCCACGCACCCCGGGGCACCCGAGAGCCTTACACATGTGCTCTCTAGACAGGTGCTCCCCGTAACAAAATCGACACCGGGAAGGAAGGGCACAGGTGGCCTGAAAGTGGCCCACCTGCAAACACTTACCACAAACCTTCGCCGTTCGGTGCTCAGTGAACACCCTAACATTCCGGGTACCTCCCCGAAGGAAGATCCTCCCAGTTCCAAAGCAGCCTTAGCCGCCTCATTCTCCTCCACCACAAAGCGAATACCGCAAGACACGGCGTTAGCCTGCCTCATGGCATGAATGGACCCCATGATGTCGGGGCGGGACACAGTGACCATGCCGGGATTACCTAGCTCCAAGTCAGTGCGCAAGCCATCCGAGGCCTGCTCCCCAATCCACCCGTCAACCTTCCAGATGGAGCCACGGCCAGTGTCCGAAAGGGGGACACCCGTCACCATGATCTTCACCTTCTTCACATCCTTCTGGAAAACAAATTCCGGGAGTGAAAGCTCCTTCAACAGTGCCAGCCGGGCCTTGTCAAGACGGTTTCCAAGTTCAGCAGCAGAGTGGGCCGCCAGGGTGAGGAAGATGCACCCAATCTCGTTCCGGATATGTCCAGCCCGAACGTAAGGGCTAATACCCCTAATCTTCGGTGAGTTGGACAGGACGATGTTGATACGATTCCGTATGGCCTCGATCGTCACCCCCTCCGGCAAAGCCACTTCCTTGCGGGTGGCGAACCGCATTGTAATGTGCCTCCCCTAGCATCCGGGGTAGGCGAGGACTGGGGTGGAGCCGGCTTTGGCGGTGGTCCCTGCTGACTGGCGCTGCGAGGAGGGCCGTCGCGAGGGATCAGGTTGGGCACCACATTGTAGATCCTCCTGATGGCACCTGGCCCCGACGAGAGGGTTTGCACCATGGGTACTGGGGCGGCAGCAGCGGGGGGTGTAGCCTGTCCGTCAGTAGTAGTCTTCCCCTGAGTCTTGGCCGGGGTCGCCGATGTTTCCTGGCTGGCCTGAGCCGCCATCTTTCTTCTCCTCCTGGCAGCGCCACTCAGACGCCTGCCTCTCTTCCTCTCCCTCTTCTTTCCATCCTCCTTCTCCTCCTCATCATCAAAGCTTACCCTCTTTCCCTCCGCAGCTTTCCCCGCCTTCAGGACTACCCCCCCATCACTGGAAGAGCTGCCACTGCTGGTGCTGTGGGAGGAGGCCGCCGAAGTGGGTCGGACCGGAACTGTCTTGTCCTTCAGCGGAACGGCGGGTTTGGGCACGTATGCCATCTTTTTCACCATATCCACGAAGGACGCTTTAGTAGCAGAGGCCCCCGGAGCAGCACTCTGGCCCTTGGCAGGGACTTCAGTAGACCCCTCTGACGAGGAGCGGGGAACAGGGGTTGTCCCCGAGGACTCAGGAGTCACAGAGGGGGAACGACGGCGGGGGGCCAACCTACCTTTCAGGGTGGCAATCTCCTCCTCCTGCCGGCCAACTATCTCCGTCAAGGTTCGGACCGCATTTTCCAAGCGATGAAACCGACGTCCCACCCACATAATGGGGACCGTTTCCACAATCTCATCTTTCATCCAAGTCCGGACATCCTCCACGGTGTCGGGCTCCACGGACCCATCTACACTGGGGAGAGGTGACAGGAGGGGCTGGGTGTTCCCGGTCCGGATATCCTCAAGGCCCTCCAACATGGACCCCACAATACTGCCAGACCTGGGAGCGGGGGAGGGGGACTTACCAGCCGCCATCATCTCATCCACTTCGGCCATGATCTGATCCGCCCTAGCCACGGCAGCGTCAGCATCCTCCGGCTGGGTTCCGGTAGCGGCACCTCCAAGGGAGTGCCCGTGCTCCGGGGGATACCCAGTGATCCTTCCAGCCACCCACCCGGTGAAGAGGGGGGGGCGAAGTCCGTCTCAGGGGGGGAGGAACAAGGGACAGTATCTGGAAGCTGGGGGCGTGAATGCTGTCGCCCAAACCGGTCGCCTTCCGAGTTCTTTCCTTCCTCCAGAGCCATGGGGGTGTCCCGAACAATTACCTCCGCCGATGGCACCACTTCCTGGGTGATCAGCAAAGGGGGGGACGAGGGGGGGAATCCTCAATAGTGGAAGGAACTAGCACGGGGGGGCCAGGCGCTTCCGGTGGGTGTCCAGGACATGGGAAAATTCCTCATCCGGGACGATCTGTTTCTTCCGACCCTCTTCAACATCAATCGCCTTCATGAACCGGGGCTCAAAGAAGGGACTGGGGGCCGGGGCGGCGCGTTTGCGGGGGGAAGAGGAGCGGGCACGGCGCAGCGTTCCCTTTGCCGGGGGGGCATAGTCCTCGTCGGCAGGGTCGTCCAGCTTGAACTTCCCAGTAGTGTAGAGGGCTTTTTCACCAGAAGACAGCCCAGACAAAAAGGAGGGGGTGGAGGCAGTGGAGGCTCGCTTAGCGCGATCCCGAGCCACAATCCTATCGAACGCCGCTCGATGGGCGGAGGGAGAGGTGGACCACGAGCTGGCCTCAACCGTAGCGGTGGTCGAGCCTTGCTTGGCCGGCGGGAGGAGGGATGACTCCGGGATGATAACCTGCGAGTCGGTGGGAGGAGAGGGGGTGGGCACGGTCGGTGTGTACACCGAACCGTGATCGGAGTTAAACCGATTGAAGAGGCCCGTGGTAGAGGCATTGTCCAAGCCACAGGTGGCTGGACAACCCTTCCCAGATAGGCAACCCTTCACAAAAAACTCCACCTCTTTCATCGTGACAGGGGCGGTTGCAGCAACCGACCCCCTCACCAAGTCATCCAACGCCGGGTTCACCGCGTTGGGGCAGCCATGTTCATGGGCGAAGGACAGAAAACTGTAATCCCCGCCAGGCGCAGCGTACGACCGTGTAGTTGTAGGAATGAGGCCACGGACAGCCTCAGAAACGGGCACGAGAGACAAGGCGACGCGAGCCGTCTCAAGCGAGGAGGAGGGGTTGGAGTCGATCCGAACGGGGGACGACATCCGCGAGTTGGGGACAGAGTCCGTGGAGGAGGAGGCAGACGAAGTCGCCATCCTCACTCAAGCCTGTGTCCAGAGACTACCGGGATCAACCACGGATATCTCCCTCTGGAACACCTTCTCAAGCGAGAACAACTATTCTATCACCAACCGCCCGACAAACGAAGATGGAAACGATGGATCGTATCGATGAAGTTATCGTGAGCGAGGCGAAATGCGTTGCGTGAGGTTGAAGCTCGCTACCGAGGCGGAGCGAAGATAGAAGTAAGGAAATTACTTAGAACATTCAATCTAATTTTATTTATACTTGTACCGCCGACTCCGGCATACGACAAGTCCCCGCCGGCACGAGGTTAACGCAAACCGGAACTACCACTAACTACGAACAATCCAAACCTCCAACCCCGTACCTCAAACATGCCCGCGCCATGCCCACAACACGAACACTAAATACAAAGCCATCAACGGTAAAGAAAGTCCTCCTCGCCCCCGCATCCGAAGTACCTCTGGTATGGCACAAACCGCAGCCCCTGTAGCAAGTCCGCATCATTCCTGAACAAGGAGTACGAGGGGCGAACCCACGAATACCAAGATAAACAGGCGACAGGCAGGACCCAGGCCGAAGCCCAAAGCCGAAAGGGTGTCCGACAAAGGCAAGTTCCCCGTACAAAAAACAAAATTCCACTACCACCCGGTCTGAATACCGTCCCGCAATCCCTCCTCCACAGTAGAAAACCAACAACAATTTATCAACACGGGTGGCGCAATGGCAGAGAGGTCACGACCAACTGTCCGTAACTCGCATCCGCACGCCAGGCCGTCGACCCTATGAACCCACTTTGCCAAGTGCCTCCGAGGAGCGTAATGGTGAGGAGGACCTGTACCTGTTACCCGTAACCCCAAACAAAACAACAAATAAACAAAAGAAATACATAGAGGTGGTGACAGACCAAGGAGGTCAGTAGGGCCTATCTCCTACCCGTGGTGCCATGCCCCCGCCTGCCGTACCCGCAACCAAACCAAAGAAACCAAACAAGCCCCACAGAACCCAGCACGCAAGACCCAAACAAGTCCAACCCAGAGGTCACAACCCACTATCCGCACAGGTGGCCATCAGCCAGCCGGTCCGACAGGAAGCTTTGCAGCACTCAGCAGCTTAACCTTAACAGCCCAGCCGGTCGGAAACACTTAATTAGACCTCGCCCAACCTGACGCAGGCCCGACCGGTGCTCGCAGGCGTCTCTCCCCCGCCAGTCCCCCCCCAAGCCCCACACACCAGGCACCGCAGTTCCCATCCAGCCCCCTCAGCCCCTCAGGCAGATCAACCGCCCGACAGCCACAGGACAGCCGATACCTGACCCCACCAGGCAGCCACTGGTCTTGGCCGCACCGTCAGAGTCCCATCCCCCAGCACCATGCAGCCAAGGGGGCCACCAGGACGAACCCGGGGCCACAACATACGCGCCAGCATCCAAAGACGCCGGCCACAGCCCCAACCCACCCGAACCGAAATCCAAGCAAGCCGAGAGGGAAACCAGGGAACCCGGAGGCCCCCCAATGTGGGCCCTACAGGGCCGCACCGTAGACTGACGAAAGGTGCCCAAACTGACGCTTCAGAGAGGGCGGGTACCAGGATAGGAAACGAGACAAACAGAAGGTAGGCCCCACTTGCAATGGGTGTGACCGCCAACCACCATCCGTAACCACACCGACCCCTGCACTAGACCAAGCGTGGCCCGGCAACCAATCGCCCCACACCACCCGGGCAGAAGTTCATCCGCACCAGGAGGTAAAAGATTTCAGGGTCAAAGCCATCCCCACGTAGAAGCAAGGAGGAGACACCTGACTGAACCACCGTAACTGCCACTTGAACCGAAATCAAGGGAACGGTGATAAACGACATCGTAGGATTCCGACCGTGATAATAGTAGACGAAGGGCGGGGCCGGCGAGGCCCCCGTCCCTTAAGGAATGATGCGACCGGTACGACGTGTTGATACTTGGGAAGGTCATCAGTCTAACCCAAGGGCGTTTTGTATCGTGAACACTAAGGACTCTGTTAAAACCCAACAAGAAACATGAGCTGGCCCAAAGAACGACACGGGTGTTTCCCCCCACAGCAATGTTCAAATCCCCCATCCTCCGAACGCGAAACTCTGCGAGTAGACGAGTAGACAGAGAAGCCGAAGTCTTTTTACCGAAGGAGGGCTCGTAGACGCCAAAGGTGAAGAGGCTCGAAGCGAAATCATCGTGAGAATCAAACAACAGCGAGGAGGCGAAAACAAGTAACCACAACGCGAAACCGCCAAACACAGAACCTCAACACCAAAGACCCCAGGAACTACTGAGCGAACTCAGATATCTCCCCCAGAATCAAAGGCATCGAAGGACCATCGTGGTGCGAAGGAACGCTACCGAGGCGGAGCGAAGATAGAAGTAAGGAAATTACTTAGAACATTCAATCTAATTTATTTATACTTGTACCGCCGCGACTCCGGCATACGACAAGTCCCCGCCGGCACAGGGTTAGCGCAAACCGGAACTACCACTAACTACGAACAAACCCAAACCTCCGACCCCGTACCTCAAACATGCCCGCGCCATGCCCACAACACGAACACTAAACAAAGCCATCAACGGTAAAGAAAGTCCTCCTCACCCCCGCATCCGAAGTACCTCTGGTATGGTACAAACCGCAGCCCCCGTAGCAAGTCCGCATCATTCCTGAACAAGGAGTACGAGGGGCGAACCCACGAATACCGAGATAAACAGGCGACAGGCAGGACCCAGGCCGAAGCCCAAAGCCGAAGGGGTGTCCGACAAAGGCAAGTTCCCCGTACAAAACAAAAATCACTACCCCCGCTACCGCCCGTCTGAATACCGTCCCGCAATCCCTCCTCCACAATAGAAAACCAACAACAATTTATCAACACGGTGGCGCAATGGCAGAGAGGTTACGACCACATTGTCCGTAACTCGCATCCGCACGCCAGGCCGTCGACCCTATGAACCCACTTTGCCAAGTGCCTCCGAAGAGCGTAATGGTGAGGAGGACCTGTACCTGTTACCCGTAACCCCAAACCAAACACTCAAACAAAAGAAATACATAGAGGTGGTGACAGACCGGCAAGGTCAGTAGGGCCTATCTCCTACCCGTGGTGCCATGCCCCCGCCAGCCAAACCCGCAACCGAACCAAAGAAACCAAACAAGCTCCACAGAACCCAGCACGCAAGACCCAAACAAGTCCAACCCAGAGGTCACAACCCACTATCCGCACAGGTGGCCATCAGCCAGCCGGTCCGACAGGAAGCTTTGCAGCACTCAGCAGCTTAACCTTAACAGCCCGAGCCAGCCGGAAACACTTAGTTAGACCTCGCCCAACCTGACGCAGGCCCGACCGGTGCTCGCAGGTGTCTCTCCCCGCCAAGTCAGCCCCCCCCAGCCCCACACACCAGGCACCGCAGCTCCCATCCAGCCCCCTCAGCCCCTCGGGCAGATCAACCGCCCGACAGCCACAGGACAGCCAATACCTGACCCCACCAAGCAGCCACTGATCTTGGCCACAACAGCAGAGCCCCCACCCCCAGCACCGACAGCCGAGGGGCCACCAGGACGAACCCGGGGCCACAGCATAACGGGCCACCACCCGAAGGCAACGGCCACAGCCCAACCCGCCCGAACCGAAGTCCAGCACAAGCCGAGAAGAAAACCAGGAACCCGCAGGCCCCCCAACGTGGGCCCCAAAGGGCCACACTGTAGACCGACGAAAGGTGCCCAAACTGACGCTTCAGAGAGGGCGGGTACCAGGATAGGAAACGAGACAAACAGAAGGTAGGCCCCACTTGCAATGGGTGTGACCGCCAACCACCATCCGTAACCACACACCGACCCCTGCACTAGACCAAGCGTGGCCCGGCAACCAATCGCCCCACACCACCCCGGGCAGAAGTTCACCCGCACCAGGAGGTAAAAATTTCAGGGTCAAAGCCATCCCCACGTAGAAGCGAGGAGGAGACACCTGACTGAACCACCGTAACTGCCACCTGAACCGAAATCAGGGGAACGGTGATAAACGACATCGTAGGGTTCCGACCGTGATAATAGTAGACGAAGGGCGGGGCCGGCGAGGCCCCCGTCCCTTAAGGAATGATGCGATCGGTACGACGTGTTGATACTTGGGAAGGTCATCAGTCTAACCCAAGGGCGTTTTGTATCGTGAACACTAAGGACTCTGTTAAAACCCAACAAGAAACATGAGCTGGCCCAAAGAACGACACGGGTGTTTCCCCCCACAGCAATGTTCAAATCCCCCAACCCCCGAACGCGAAACTCTGCGAGTAGACAATAGACAGAGAAGCCGAAGACTTTTTACCGAGGGAGGGCTCGTAGACGCCAAAGGTGAAGAGGCTCGAAGCGAAATCATCGTGAGAATCAAACAGCAACGAGGAGGCAAAACAAGTAACCACAACGCGAGACCGCCAAACAACAGAACCTCAACACCAAAGACCCCAGGAACTACTGAGCGAACTCAGATATCTCCCCCAGAATCAAAGGCATCGAAGGACTATCGTGGTGCGAAAGGAACGCTACCGAGGCGGAGCGAAGATAGAAGTAAGGAAATTACTTAGAACAAGCGTGAAGAGCCTATCTTCCTCGGTCGTATCGACCTCCTTATATAGTGCTCTTCCGCCAACCCCTAACCCTGATGACTCACAAGTGTGAGCCTCGTGAAAAGCCTTACCAAGTCATATGACTCGAATGAGTCATACGCGCGAAACCCATGACTCATAATCGAGTCATGTGCGAAACATAACAAATCATAACATAAACAAGTCATATGACTCAAATGAGTCATACGCGCGAGACCCATGACTCATAGTCGAGTCATGTGCGAAATCCTGACTACCTGTCACATCCGTGACACGTTTGCACATCTGTCACATTTCTCACGAGCCTATTAAGGCTACGCTATCTATTTTGTGATTTTAGCAGGCGTTATCCGACGGACGGTGATACGTAGATCAGGATCTTAGAACTGTTATATCAGACAAGATAGGGAATAAAGAAGAGAAGTATCGTTGCCCGTCTCTATTAGTTAACCACGAGCAAGGAACGTTACACTGGGGCCCGTGTTTTTCAGGGCCCTGTAGGCCCGTAACGAAGCCTACTCTGAAGGAGGTCATATTCAGACCTGCCTCGCTCTGGGAGGCCCCCCAAGCTTAGTCGACAGATAAGAGTGCAATTAAGCGTGCATGGAAGAAAATCAGTTCCAATCAAAGGAAGAGGTGTGTGTTACACTGAATGAAATTATTCATGTGCTAATTGAATGCCGTAGCTTCGGCTTAATGTGTGTCCTCATGTGAGCATGTCAATCCTCAATCGCTACC
>VBSK01000319.1:0-13847 GCA_006112555.1 Tuber indicum
TGTAACGAGACTCCACTGAGTACTATTACAAGTAGCCAAACCTACACCCATACCGGAGTCAAGAGACTACCGCGGTAGGGCTGGCGGTAGACTTAGGTCTACCAGGTGGAGGTACCGGTGGTTAGGTACCTCAGTCGGGCATGCTAGGCCATACCAAAGGTACATAGGTCCTAGTAATGGTTGGGGGTTACCCTACTCTGTAGGGTAACCCAAGTAGTCAATTTGGGAGTTACCCTGAATTACTCGACGGAGAGTCCAGGTAAAGTTACCCTACTCTGTAGGGTAACTCGGGGTACAGTTACCCTACCTTCGGACTAGGGTTACCCTGCCTTGGGCCACGGGTTACCCTGCTATGGAGTCAAGTTACCCTACCTTGAAAGTAACTTGTTACGCAGGACTTCGGGGGAAGTTACTAGATTGTTTGTCACGCGAAACTACATAGGGTGTTCGAATCTCAGGTTGTGCGGATCACTCCGGCACAACCAGTTGAGCTCCGAACAAGCTGTAACTTGGAGGTGTGGTGGCTAACACCCCCTCCGGCCCCGTTATAAGTCCCTGGCGTCATGGGCTACAGCCTGAAGAGTTGCTGTAAGTCTAGCAAAAGTCTCCCGGTGGAGATGCTTCCGTAACTCCGTATGCGCTCACGCCGTCCGTCCGACCGGAAGCTGTCCGCAGGATATATGAGGGGGAAGAGGAGAACCTGGAGAATAGCCTCCAGGTGGTTTCGTGTAAAACGGACCAAAACTGACGGAGTAATACTGCTTTGAAGTCAAGAGTAGTATGTGAGGTTACCGGAGGCCAGTAGGCGAGGTAACCGAAGTCCGTTGCCCCGAAAGAGTAATAGTATTGGAGAATCGTTAAGGACTCTAAGACACTAGTCTGGGGCCACGATAAGACCTACTTCTAGGAGGGTTGACTGTGGGTAGCGCCTATTGGTAGTCAACCTCCGAAGGGGTCTATCGGGGGAGCTACGTGGCTATCATCCGGAATGATATAGAAATGAGTAGAACCGGATAGATGTTCAGGAGCCGCGAATGCTTGCAGAAGACTAAGTGTATATGGGTAGAGAGTTCCATAGTTGGTATAGTATCCGCACGGGCATGACAGCTCGCCACTGGCATGACCACGATATGAAGAGTTTTTACTCCTGCGGTTGCATTGGAGATGCAGCGGCTAAAACACTTCTATCGGGCAGATGTTAGAACACCACCGAGTGGTCTAGTTCGCTACGGAGGATCGTTGGTCCGACCCGTAGAGGTTGGCTAGACAGCCCACGGGAGTTGGGTGCTCGCGAACGCAGAGTAGTGATGGGGAGTAACTGGCAGCATACCAAACCTACTTAAGTATATGCGAGTTCTCCTCTACTCTGGCAATCAACTACCTCTCGAGATCAGGACTTAATTGAGTAAAGCTGTGGCTTAACGATATTAAGTTTTACCGTTTATTTTTTCAACTCTACTGTTGATTATCTTTATCTTACTTCTGAAAGAATACTTCGGTGCGGTCGCAACCTCGGGATCCATCTTCCAGAGGGAGCCCCCGTTACAGTATATCGTTAAGCGAAGACCTCGCTTAACTCTTCCTACTCTTGAGATTTGTTGGTATTGACCTCCTTGAATTGACATAGTTTGAGTACGAGTCGCTGGTCTGGTACCAGAAGCATCGGGTGGAAATTACTATGTCGAACCAAGCCGGTCACTTCGATCCTGCCGCGGCGGCAGCCCACCAATGGCATATGCGGCGTGAAGCATTTGCCGATGCCAAAGGCCTTGGTTGGGAACCCATTGAACTTGTCCTTAATGCTACCAATATCGACCTTCCCGACGATGCCGAGGAAATTGTGGTCGAAGACCCTGCGCGGTTATTCGAATCGTTTACACAGCAGAAGCTTGCGATTCCGGTAGTGCCAGAAAGGCAAGGTCAAGGGTTTAGTCTTGCGGATTTTACTAGGGAAGTTATGGAACCCTACATCCTTCTTGAAGTTACAAAACAGATGAAGGAAGCTCAAAGCCAGATGCAATACTGGAATGAGCAGGCGCAGACTAAGTTTAAAATAGAGATAGTTACGGCGGCTACGGAGTGGATGCGGAAGGAAACAACAGAAGTTGTTCATACGGCAAATTAGTGACACACGTGCGCTAGCCAAGAGGATAGCGGCGTTGGAAGAGGCTGCCCGTACAGGGCATCAGATTGATCATGACAATGATACGATCATGACAGTGGCACCTCCGATGGAGAAGCGTCCCGCGGTCAACTTTGCGGAGACCCTAACCGCTATGTTGACCAATCCCTCATATCAGGCATACTTGACTGAATTAGGAGTACAGATAGCGGGTCAACAGCCACGAGCTCTAGTCTCTCCTCGTCGTTCCCCCTTCCACGAACAGCTCGAAGAAGCACTCGCCCCGGTATCTCAAAGGAGAAACCGACGGACTCCTAGCCCTGCTACAGGCTCTCGTCCGGGCGATAGTGGTCATAGGGTGGATAAGTCCAGAGTCCCTCCTCCACCTCCGCAACCTGGTCGGGATCAGGTAGACTTGACAGGAGTCACTGATACCCCGACACCCTCTACCAATGTCCCTGTGCCAGACCGACCTTACCAGGCGGCTGTGAATACACCTCTCCCAAAGCCAGGACAAGCTCCTGTTATCATTGAACCTGCTCCCCTGCCTCCCATGCCTTCCATGCCTAAGTTACCTGGTGCGCCCAGGAAACCTACTGATGCAAATGAGTTTTTGACAAACTTAGGCAAGGACAATATAACAAGTCCGGGGGTGAATGGGGTATGTGGGGTGCTCCGGAGAAAGAACGGGTCCGAAGGCCTTTGTCGCCGGGGGTTACGGCCTTCTGTTACACTGGTTGTACGGTCGTGGGAGGACCTCACTTTCCAAAGGCTACACATGCACTCAACTGTCCTAACAGTCGTTCGAGTCAAGTGTACCGGAAGCCTGAGGAAGTAGGTTCGAAGATGAAAAAGCCCAAATGTTCTTATTGTGGTTCACGGTTGCACGTGGGACCTCCGGCAATGCCGGAAAGCTGTCTGGAATTCCAGCAGTTTGTTCAGGGTCGGTATGGGGTAACTCCGAGTGCTTCTGGAGCTATTCCATTACCTGACCCACCTCCAATGCCTTTGTCTCGTCAGGGGGTGGTTCCCCAAGAGGACAGACAACAGGAAAGGGAGGACTCCTTTGACGGGTATGATAGACCCTCTGGAGGCCCTGGCAGAAATGCCGGTGGCGGCGGAGATCAACTCCCGCCTGGCGGAAACGTTGGTGCTGGCGGAAACCCGGGTGATTCCAGTTCCTCCAGTAGCAGTGATGACGATGATGCCGACTCCATACCCGATTTCTCTGAGTTTCTGGGGAGGCGGAAGCCAAACTGGAGCGAGAAAAAGAAGAGACGCTATGACCGCGGAGCACGAAGGTTGCTACGAGCTTTCTTGCAGATGAGTGGGGCAGCTGGAGCTAGTCAGCCAGCCGGTAACTCCACTCCTTCAGGGGGAAAGCCAAGAAAGCCCGCGAAGTTAGGTGATGTAACTCCCTTCAAAGGAGATACCACCGATACCCAGCGGTTCATTAGCGATGTGGAAATCAAGTTCGAATACTTCCGAGAGTCAATCACGGAAGATATGGACAAAATCAGCTTGGTTATCCCTCTTCTTCAAGACACTGCTAAAACTTGGTACATGGGCCTACACCGGTACGTCAGCGAGGACGGTGCACGCCGGGTGGGTATGCCGTTTGACCCCAACCATGAGTTTCGTACATGGGAAGGATTTAGGAAACGGCTAATGGCAAGTTTCGGTGCCCATGTTGATCGGGACCGCGCTCTAAGCGAGTGGACGAAGCTGCAGATGAAGCCTGGTCAGGTTGACCAGTACTTAGACTCGGTAATGGATCTGATTGTCCAATTGGGTTATACGGACCCTACGATGATCAAAGACAAGATCCGGATGACAATGACATCCCAACTACGGAATGTCTGGGCACAAAAGACACCTCATCCTACCGATGTGTCCGAGTACATGGACCTTCTGCGGAAGACGGGCCACGCCCTCCAAGACAATATCACTTTCAGCGAGACTGTTACCAAAAGCCGAAGTGATAACCAGGGCAAGAGCGAGGAGAGGTTGTCAACCTCGAGGAAACAACCGAAACGGAAGGAAAAGGGTTCGGGTAAGCCCAACCCTAGGCGCTCCTTATCTTCTGCGGGTACATCCCAGAAGCAAGGGAATTCTGAGCATGCTAATGCCCATAAGAATATCCCGTCTACGCTTATCGATAAGCGCAAGAAGGAGTCGCAGTGCACACGATGTGGAAAACCGGGTCACTTTTGGCGGAAATGTTTCTCCACCGACCCTGTTGTTAGTTCAGCCAAAGGGGTTAAAGCGATAACCAAAAAGAGGAAGGCTGAAGATGCAGAAGTCAATGAAGCATCAAACAACAAAGTCCGTCGCATCGAAGCACCACCTTCAAAGAAGTTATTGGAAATCCGAAAGTCATCTCCCGAGATTATGGAGGTTGATACGGATGCTGAGGAATAGGTAAGTTCCTTTCCTTGCAGCGAAATAACAAGACACTGACATAACTCTAGGAAGTTATGTGAAGGGCTCCGAGAGTAAGCATGCCCCGAGAAATCCTGCAGTCAATACATAGACTGACCAGGCCTCTTAGATGTTCTGGGCCGCAGCGGTCTGCGAAGGAACGAGGCAGGTGGAGGATTTGGGTCAGCACGGGAATTCTCTTTGGGTGTTTGTCTTGGTTTTTCTCCTTTGTATTCTTGTTATGTTACTGCGGGAATATATCATTTCCTTACTTCGATGGATTATTTCCTTAGTATTGGAAGCGAAATTGTTTTCTTTTGTTAGACTAGTTCTTTTCACATCAAGCAGGCCTTGATTCGAGCAATGAAATTTTGTTATCAAGTTTACCTGAGGAGGGTTCAGTACCCGAAATCATGCTGGCGTGATAGTAAACACCCTAGCTATTGATATACCGTGATTTGAAACCTTAACATTTTGACCCGTTGTGGCCACTCTTGTGTCGAAAGGCAAGAGACTCCGTTAAACATGCTTCTAAAAGAAAACTCAAGAAAGAAGGCGCGGCTTTCAGGCCCCCCAAAACATATAAAGTCTATCCGAGTTCGAGTTAGACTAGAATGGCGTTGTGGCGCGAGAGACAGTGCAGCCGAGGCTGTGTTATTGTTGGATAGTGGCGCTACTGGCGCAGTGCTTAGCACACGATGGGCTAAGGAAACACAAGTTCCTTGTGTCCGGAGAAAGGTTGCTGCTCCAATAAAGGATGCTAGCGGGAATGACATTCCTAACTCAGGGCTTCATTACACTAAGACCCTGAAGATGCGTATTGGCGATCATGTCAATGACATGAGATTTGAACTGGCGGACATGTCCGATAAGAAGATTGATGGTTATCTTCCAATGTCATGGCTCCATGAACATAATCCCGACATAGACTGGGAAACACGCAGCTTCACTTGGAGGTCTGTATTGTGTAAGGCTAGATGCCTTGTGGGCCAGAGACGGTTAGAATTTATAACCGAAGAAGAGCTATTGGCAGAAGACCAAGCTCAGGTATATCTTCTTGGATATGCCCAGTTCACAGGAGAAGACGGGAAAGACATTGCCCTAAGTCTCCTCCCGAATATAAGGACTATGGCGATATATTTAGCCAACAAAGGATAGATGCGTTACCAGAGCACTCAGAGTATGATCACAAGATCGAGTTAATGCCTGAGACAGCACCTCCCTTTGGTCCTATATATCCATTGTCTGAAAACGAGCTCAAGATTCTGAGGGAGTATCTCAATGAGATGCTGGCAACGGGGAAGATACGGAGATCTAGTTCCCCTGCCGCAGCCCCAATCTCTTTGTACCCAAACCTGATGGGTCATTGAGGTTATGTATTGATTACCGAGGGCTTAACAAGATTACGGTGAAGAATAAATATCCTTTACCACTGATGAATGAGCTGCGTGATAGACTTGGAAAAGCCACTGTCTTCACTAAGTTGGACTTGAAGAATGGCTATTATCTCCTCCGAATGGCAGAAGGAGAAGAATGGAAGACAGCTTTCCGCTGTCGTTATGGGTTGTATGAATATACGGTAATGCCGTTTGGGCTATGTAACGCCCCATCTACTTTCCAGAGTATGATAAATAAAATCTTTCATGATTTATTAGACGAAGGAGTCATCGCCTATATAGATGACATCCTAATATACTCAGAGACCATCGAAGAACATGTCTCACTCGTTAGGCGAGTTATGGAAAGACTGCGCAAGGCTAGGCTTTGTGTAAGCATTAAGAAATCTACATTCCATCAAAGAGAGGTAGAATTCTTGGGATACCGTATATCCGATCGTGGTATTATGATGACCACGGAAAAGGTGAAGTCAATTGAAGTTTGGACTCCACCAAAGACAGTTGTTGACGTTCAAAGCTTTTTGGGATTTGCAAACTTCTACCGTCGGTTTATTGAGGGCTTTAGTAAGATAACAAAGCCGTTAACTGACTTAACGAAGAAGGATTCCAAATGGGGATGGGGTCCTAGACATGATGAAGCCTTTAGTCGCCTGAAAGCGATGTTCATGGCAAGCCCCATTCTAGCCCACTTTGATCCGGAACGGTTAACCAAGTTGGAAACCGACGCAAGTGATTTTGCATTAGGAGCCATACTCTCACAGTTATGTGAAGATGGTAGATGGCATCCGATAGCCTACCATAGTCGGAAATTCTCGCCAGCTGAGATAAATTATGATGTGCATGATAAAGAGATGTCCGCAATTGTTGCTGCTTTTAAGGAATGGGATCATCTCTTGCGCTCAGTATCTGATCAGATAACTATTTACACTGATCATAAGAATTTGGAGTACTTTAATAGTACTAAGATACTGAATCGCCGACAACATCGCTGGGCGGAATTCCTTCAACCATTTAATTTTAAGGTTGTCTACCGTGAAGGGCGCCTTAATGGGAAGGCTGATGCATTATCGAGGCGTTCGGAGTACCGCCCTGAAGGGGGGAGTAATTCTGCGAAATTGGGTCAGGAACAGATGTTTTTCCGTCCGGGACAGTATTTGGATAGTCAGGAGCGGGACATCTTGCGACCACAGTTGTTGCAACTGTGCCAAGGCTTCCGGTTGAAGTCCGGAATGCTTGATGACATGAAGGTCGCTATAGCAAAGGACAATACTTACCAAAGTATTTACAAGTCCATTGTCCAAAAGGACAATAAGGTTGACCCTAATTTCTCAATAGAGAAGGACTTCCTCCTTTACAAGGGGCGTTGGTACATACCGGAGGATCAAGGGCTAAAGGAACGGATCATGCAAGCGGAACATGATTCCCGTCTAGCCGGACACTTCGGGACTTATAAGACAATAGGGAAGGTTAAAGCCAACTTCTACTGGCCTAAGATGGAGGCCTACATCGAAGACTATGTTCGGTCATGCGATGTCTGTCAAAGGGTAAAGACAGTGAGACATAAGAAGTTTGGGCTCTTAGAACCTATAGATGTTCCTATGAGGCCATGGAACGCAATATCAATGGACTTCATTGTGGCGTTACCAGAATCCGAGGGTTTTACGAAGATCTGGGTCATTGTTGATAGATTCTCAAAAATGGCGCATTTCATCCCCTCGCTACGGAGGTACCTATCAAGGAACTTGCTCTTATATTTCTCAAAGAGATCTGGAGACTGCATGGACTCCCAGAATCGATTATCTCTGATCGGGATACTCGATTTACTTCTAAGTTTTGGGTTAGCTTAATGGGACTACTTGAGGTGAAGCTCAATGTCTCTACCGCGTTCCATCCCGAGACCGACGGCCAGACTGAGCGGGTGAACCAGACACTGGAACAATACCTAAGGAGTTATTGTACCTACCAGCAGGATGATTGGGTTTCGCTACTACCGTTAGCGGAGTATGCCTATAATACATCCACCTCCGAGTCAACCAGGTTATCTCCTTTTGAGATTAACTATGGATTTTCTCCGAGGACAAACTGGTCTGGAATTGTTCCTGACAATAAGGGGATTCATCCAAGTACGGAGCTGTTAGTAAAGGATTGGGAGGGTACATGGCAAGACATACGGGAAACATTACAAAGTGCTCAAGAGAGGCAACGGAAATGGCATGACAAGAAACGATTACCATCTCCAGAATATGCCACACTAGAAGATGTCGAAGAGGGCAGAGCTATAAAGGCTGATCGGGTAATGCTGAATCGCAAGAATATCCGTACAAAGAGGCCTATGGAGAAACTAGACCACCGAATGTTTGGTCCCTTTGTGGTCAAGCGACGTGTTGGTACTAGGGCATATGAACTCCAGTTGCCTGCGCGTTGGTCTATCCACCCGGTATTCAACGTTGGGTTATTAGAGCCCTACCGAGAGGATCAGACCGGGAGAAGGGTTAAAGATATCCCTATCCCTGACATAGTGGAAGACGAGCCAAGTTATGTTATCTCGGGAGTGTTAGACAGCCGGTGGTATGGAGGAGTTAAACAGAAGTTCCCTCATCGGTTTGTCCAGTACCTGATATCGTGGGATGGCTATGGACCTGAAGAAAATTCTTGGGAGCCGTTTGAAATGTTGGAAGGCACAGGCATAGAAGCCTTAAGCGATTTCCACAAAAGGTATCCATCTAAACCGAAGGACCATAGGGTTGTAGATGTACCGAGTAGAGGAAATAAGAGACGTCGTTAGACCGGCTCGGGTCGAGCCTTATAGAAGAGGGGAGTGATGTAACGAGCCTCAGTTGAGTACTATTACAAGTTAGCCAAACCTATACCCATACCGGAGTCAAGAGACTACCGCGGTAGGGCTGGCGGTAGACTTAGGTCTACCAGGTGGAGGTACCGGTGGTTAGGTACCTCAGTCGGGCATGCTAGGCCATACCAAAGGTACATAGGTCCTAGTAATGGTTGGGGGTTACCCTACTCTGTAGGGTAACCCAAGTAGTCAATTTGGGAGTTACCCTGAATTACTCGACGGAGAGTCCATAAGGTAAACAGTTACCCTACCTTCGGACTAGGGTTACCCTGCCTTGGGCCACGGGTTACCCTGCTATGGAGTCAAGTTACCCTACCTTGAAAGTAACTTGTTACGCAGGACTTCGGGGGAAGTTACTAGATTGTTTGTCACGCGAAACTACATAGGGTGTTCGATTCTCAGGTTGTGCGGATCACTCCCGCACAACCAGTTGAGCTCCGAACAAGCTGTAACTTGGAGGTGTGGTTGCTAACACCCCCCTCCGGCCCCGTTATAAGTCCCTAGCGTCATGGGCTACAGCCTGAAGAGTTGCTGTAAGTCTAGCAAAAGTCTCCAAGTGGAGATCTTGCCGTAACTCCGTATGCGCTCACGCCGTCCGTCCGACCGGAAGCTGTCCGCAGGATATATGAGGGGGAAGAGGAGAACCTGGAGAATAGCCTCCAGGTGGTTTCGTGTAAAACGGACCAAAAACTGACGGAGTAATACTGCTTTGAAGTCAAGAGTAGTATGTGAGGTTACCGGAGGCCAGTAGGCGAGGTAACCGAAGTCCGTTGCCCCGAAAGTGTAATAGTATTGGAGAATCGTTAAGGACTCTAAGACACTAGTCTAAGGTCACGATAAGACTTACTTCTAGGAGGGTTGACTGTGGGTAGCGCCTATTGGTAGTCAACCTCCGAAGGGGTCTATCGGGGGAGCTACGTGGCTATCATCCGGAATGATATAGAAATGAGTAGAACCGGATAGATGTTCAGGAGCTGCGAATGCTTGTAGAAGACTAAGTGTATATGGGTAGAGAGTTCCATATTTGGTATAACATCCGCTCGGGCATGTCAGCTCGCCACTGACATGACCGCGATATGAAGTTTTTACTCCTGCGGTTGCATTGGAGATGCAGCGGCTAAAACACTTCTATCGGGCAGATGTTAGAACACCACCGAGTGGTCTAGTTCGCTACGGAGGATCGTTGGTCCAACCCGTAGAGGTTGGCTAGACAGCCCACGGGAGTTGGGTGCTCGCGAACGCAGAGTAGTGATGGGGAGTAACTGGCAGCATACCAAACCTACTTAAAGTATATGCGAGTTCTCCTCTACTCTGGCAATCAACTACCTCTCGAGATCAGGACTTAATTGAGTAAAGCTGTGGCTTAACGATATTAAGTTTTACCGTTTATTTTTTCAACTCTACTGTTGATTATCTTTATCTTTAATTCTGAAAGAATACTTCGGTGCGGTCGCAACCTCGGGATCCATCTTCCCAGAGGGAGCCCCCGTTACATTAATGCTTAAAGGCTTACCACTATATCTTTGGGCAGAAGAAGTCACCACAGTAGTCTATCTTTGGAACTGTTACCCCAACTGATCGTAGGAGTATTCAATGGCCCATGAATCACTCTACTATACAAAAAGCTATTAATCTAATACCGTTGTCCATATGGGACCCAATGCTTTGTCCACATACCTGAGGAGACAGGATAACTGAGAACAAGGTTACAGTCCTGCACAATCGAAGGCTATATTGTTGGATACATGAATTATGACAAAATAAATAGGATATTTCTCCCTTTGCACTCCTATAAGATTTCTGAAAAGTGAAATATTTATTGGACAACCAAGACAATAATACTACTTAAACCAAAGAAACCCTTCACCTCCAGAAATAACATATGTGACAGTTCATCTACCATCATATTCTTTAGCCTCACAACAACTGGATATGCTCAAGGAATCTGAATCTGAACAACCTCCAAAGTAAACAACAATTGCAGTACATCCTCTATCACCTGCAGAACCAGAGTCCTATGATCAATCTGAAACAACCTCTTCAATACTGGAACTGCGGCAACTAGAAGTTGAACAACCTGCACCTCAATGAATATCATAAGAGCCACCTACAATACAAATATGATTTAGAAGAGTCTCTTATCCTCCAGTACGTTTCAGCTTCTACATTACAGAAAAGTCTGATGAAGATCCAACAACATATAACTAAGACATTAAAAGCCTGTTGAGGGACCAATAGATTACAGGTATATGGATGAAGAAATCAACATACTAGAATAGAATAAAACCTTTGACATTATGGACAAACTAATAGGAAGAAAACGGATTGATAGTAAGTAAGTTTATATAGTGTTAAAAAGAATACTGATGGTACCTGGAAAAGATATTGAGGAAGATCTAATACTAAAGGATGATCTCAAATTCCTGGCATTGACTTTGAAGACACCTTCGCTCTGGTCATACATTATGAATGACTCTGGGTCCTCCTTGCAATCAACACTAAGAACAATAAGTAACTAGGATAAATGATATTAAATTAGCATTCCTCTATGGCAAGTTGAAAAGAAGAAGTTTACATCCTTCTGTTTTCTGGATACAGTAATAGAGATAAGGTATAGAAACGTAAACAACGTTTCTAAGGACTTAAGTAATTAGTGAATGAATGATATGCTCTCTTTGTAAAATTCTTAATACCTAAAGGCTTTACAACATCTATTCTAGACCAATGGATGTTTGTTCACAGAAAACACAATATCTAAATATTAGTATACAATGATAACAATGTAATACCCTTAGCCGAGACCCTCGAAGATGTATTTCTGATAGACGACCTAATGGCATTTGAGATTACTAATTTAGGAGAAGCTACCTTCCTACTCGGCCTTCACATCATCTTTACGCCATATGGAATCTATCTTACTTAAGAACAATACATCAAGTCAAGAAGTATAGTATGGAGCAATCACATTTTATATCTATACCTCTACCAAAAGGCATTCAACTTACCAAAGGTATTGCAGAATCATAGATACTAACCACAAACCTATAACAATCTATCATATAATCATTTATATAGTTAACAACTAGTACAAGACCCAACCAGGTGTACTATTTCTTTTCTTTTTTTCCAATACTCTTCATGGCCTACCAAACACATCTCAAAACCGATAAACATATCTTACAATATATCCACAGAACTTGAAACATTGGATGTTTCTACCCTATCACTACCCCTAATGCTATTGATACCAATATTTATGCAAACTACAGTACCTATATCGATACTTGCTGATCCTTTAGCAAATACACTATTTTATAGAATAAGGTATATTTCTCCTGGTGATTCAAGAAATAACTCTCAGTTTCTACATCAACAACTGTAGCAATATACGTCGTAATGTCCTTAGCAACACAGCAGAGCTAATGGTTCAAGAAAGATCATCATGGTACTTGACAAAATGTACGGTTCTCAATGCATACAGAAAACTCTGGAGCATATTTCCTGGCATCAAACTATCAATTCAATGGCCGAACCAAATATAACAATATCTATTTAGACAAAATTAGAGAGGAATGGGAATACAGTTTGTTCACAATGTTAAAGGTTGCCGCTTTGGAAAATCTTGCTAATATCTGCAGCAAAATACTTGTGTGATGGGTATAAGAGTATGTCATAAATCCTTTTGGCTGTAGGCAATGAGGAGAAGTGTTGAAATTTCTTTCCTATCTTACGTTGTATTATATTTAATGATAAATTCAGTATTTTTACTTACTTGGTTATATTTCAGTTAATACCAGTACACTGTGGACATTGCTATAGCTAGGTCATATTTACGATAATCTCATACATATTTCATTAAATATCAACAGGAATCTTATGTGTTATTTTCTTAGCTGGTTACAGGATAAAATTGTGTTTTTCCTTATCTTTTTTGTACAGTTATGCATGGTTATTATATATCAGATTTGTGATATTTCATTAATAATCCTGTACTCTATCTTAGATTCATGTGCACTTTTGGGATATTTGTTAGTAGGTTTTCAGGGTTAATCATAATCTTACTTATCCTTTACCCCGTTATATTCTTTTAATACAAGTTAGCACACTTCTCTATATACATAGGCTACTTCCCACACAGCTCGCCTAGAAGAAATATGGAATAAAACCTCTACCAATCAACCTTCAAAACATACAACTCCTAACAAAATATACCTGCAGTATCCTCTTAATAAATTGTAGTTTATTCAAGATAGATATAGAATCACACCTCTTAAGTCATAATTGCGAACAACAGTCAAGTTAGGTGCTGACTTAGGAATAGTGTCACGTGGTCATGAGATTTTGAAACTTATAGCCAAAACTTCAAATAGTCCAGTCACTCCTGTTTACCTTCAATGTGTTCTTTCAGTTTCTAAATTGGATCTTTGTAATTTGCTTTTATGGCATGTAATCAGTTCTTCAGGAGAAGGATTTTCTTTATGCTGTTCAGGAAGAGAGAGGTATGTTTTGTGGGAAAATAAAAGGAAGTTCTTTGGGGAAAGCTTGATAGATAGGATTGAGTTGTGTAAGAAGAAAAAGAGATGACGAAAAAGATGTCTTACCAACAATGACATGAAACCTTGTGACATCCTTCACCTTAATACCTTCCAAGTAGCAACAATTCTTATACTCCTTCCATCCCAAAGATTCCAGATAAATGCCAATGTGTAACCCTGTATTACCTCTATGTCAATGAAGCACAAACTTGAACCTACTGAACAATGATGCTAAAATTCCTGTAAGTGAATTCACTCTGATCTAAGAGAAAAATTTTCAACATAATACTATAGAAATTCCTGGTGCTATGTAACCTTTATTGATGACCGTACCCTTTACACTTCGATATACTCCATCAAGACCAAATCTGACATTATTCAGGTGTTTACCCAGTTCATCAAAGAATGTCAATCCCGTGATCATATTGTTATAAACAATTCCTAATTGATAATAGATGCGAGTTTGTCAATAATGAGAGGCTAATATTATTTCAAACGCATGGAATTATTCACAATAAAAT
>VBSK01000032.1:0-223511 GCA_006112555.1 Tuber indicum
CCTACAGTGCCCCGGAGAGCCATAGGGGATAGTTTTGACACCAATACCTTATCTGAAGGCCGCTGTATGTTGGTTGGTCCTGGAGACAGGATCCCTCGAGAGGTGATTCTCTTTGAGCTAGGCGGACCGAGGGAAGCTGCTCAGACTCAGAAGACCTAATAGGCGGTAGACTTAAGAGTGTTGGCACACCCGTCTACGCAGCCTGCATTGCATAGGTACCGACGCATACGCTGGCCACTATGTGAAATCGGAAGAGACTACTGGGACGATAGTCAAGACGACTGAAGTCTCAGACAGGAGTCTACTCGTCTCTATAAATCGAAGACCGGTCATTCGAGGATAATCACGCATCCTACGATTAGACGGAAAAGAGTTTATGAGAACGAAGATGGTGTGTGAGAATTCAGGGTCAAACAGTGTTCGCACTTGTCAAAGACCACGAGACGTTAGCGTACAATCTTGGATAGATACTTAGTTATAGGAGGATTAGATGTAGTCCGCGAACACTCAGACGCGGGATATAAATATCGAAGTGCCTCCCAAGCTTTTAGACATCAACAAGCAACGGAGAAGACCTTAACAATATAACATTGTTTTACCTACGAATCTTTATAAAATTATTTCCCTTATCGATTAAGCGAGTTCTTAGTAGTCATAAACGAAAAGACAATTCCGAGCCTTCCTAAACAAATCTCCGTCTATTACGAAAGATTCAGGCCTAAGTCTTCTCGACAATTACTCAGAGTCGGCTTCCGCCTAACACTATATTGTTAGCTCTCCTTGTTACCAAGGCTCACTAAATAAGTCGGTCACCACTCTACGCTAAGCAAGCGCATGAGTTCGAGTCACGCAGACAACGAGTCCGTTGAAGGCACGGTATACTACCCTGCGATTGATGATACGGTACACTACCCTGCGATTGATGATACGGTCGGTTTAGACACCCTTGAGGAACTCTCCCGAACCAATTCAATATTCGAACCACCAACCAAGGTACACTACCCCACTATTAGGTCAGTGTTACCCGGTCTGTCGGAGCTCCGAGAAATACCATTTCTGGAACAAGAAGCTCCCTCGTGGTATACCGACCCAACTCTAGTTCCTACGGAGGAACAATTTCAAAAGCTTTACGAAACCTGGTACGGGCCAGAATTCGTTTGGAAACCTTTCCTCGACTGGGACACCAGTGAAGAGGGATCCTTTGATAGTAGTTTTACACCTACTATACCTTTGGCGTGGAGGCTCGGGAACCACCCGAACTCTCATTAAGACCGAGTCCCATTATAGGAAAGATGACAGAACCATCGTCATCGTGGTTCCCTGAAGGTCCGGGAACGCCGGTGCCATGGAGAGAACCTCCCAAAAAATTAAAAGATAAAGATGCGATGGACACCGGGAGCGAAGGAGAAAATGCACCGAGCCAACCTTCATCGCTCCCCCCGGGAATAAGGCGTCCCCCAAGAGACGGGTCACGGGCATCAAGTGTTCCCAGCTCGTCCCGCTCGTCCACTCCGAGGCCAAGGGATCAGGCAGCCGACTTGGCAAGGCTAGCTGCAAGAGTAGGAGTGGTATTACGCGATGTCCGGAGAGACATTACATCCTCTATCGACTCTGCAAACATAGCGTTTGCCCAGCTCACGGGAGCTCAACAGGAAAACGCGCTCCGGCTGTTTGAAGTTCAAAGACAAATTGCCGAAGGAAAGGAACTCCATAATCAGGATATAGGAGTCCTGTTGATGCAGTGTCAGGGAGTAGAGACCGAAGTAAAGTCTCTACAAGAAAGAATAGTAAGGGAAATCGCGGAAAACCTGGCACAACAAGCTGCCAGACAAGAACATCACGAAGGGGTTACCTCGCAGTTACACCAGACCACGCTTGAACGGGACATTCTTCTACAACAAGCAGTAGAAGAAATCAGAAAGGAAATGAAGGACCGAGACCGGAAGGTAAATAGTGCCTTCAAGGAAAGAGATGCGCTCTTTCAAAACGAGGCAAAGAAGACTCGTGAGGCACTCTCGTCTCAACAGAGTGAACTCAAAAAGATTGGTGAAGCGGTCCAAGAACTTCTCGTTTCCTCGAGAAAGAAAGAGACTCCGAAGGAAAAACCGGAAGCTAGCAAGCGTGTAAGGATGGAGTCGGTGGAAGATGATGATGAGTACTATTCCAGACCGACTAGGCCAGAAAAAGGAAAACAAATTGAGAAACCTCAAGCTAGTCGGGAAGGGACCTCAGACGCAACTCCACCACCTGGACAAGGAGGGGGATACCCTAGTGATGACGACGGTGACGACAGCGACCATGACGCTGAAGGAAAAAGGGGCGGTGGGCCAGAAAGGCGCCGCAGGGGTCTAACCCCAGAACAATCAGACCTGGCGAATGTCCTGGCGGAAGCCTTCGTGGTAAACACAAAACGGCCAGCGGAGGCACCACCGCTTTTTGAAGGAGAAAAGCACCAGGATGTGCACATTTGGCTTCAGCAATGTATCGATTACTTCGACCGAAATCCTCACATTTGGAGAGATGACCGGGAACGGGTCATATACGCCCTCAACCGTACCAAGGGAAAGATAGTAACACCATACACGATATGGTACCGGAGAAAGATGGACGGGCTACAGGGCGAAACCCAAAATCGGAATTTTCGAAGATGGACCCGCTTCTCGTACGAAATAGGAAAGGCCTTTGCGCCTCTACAGGAGGGACGACAAGCCCTGCGGGACATGAAGGAAGTAAAATACAAGGGCAACATTCAAACCTACCTCCGGATCATGCACAACCTGAATAACAAAGCCAATATGACAGGTGAATCATGGAGAGAGACAGTTGAAAGAAACTTGCCCGAAGACATTCTCACCCGTATCTCCTTCCAGAAGTTCGATACCGACGAGGAATGGGAGGATGTTGTAATAGAAGCCGGCCGGGCAGAAGAAGACCTTCAGTACCGAAAAAAGTTACTGAAAGAAGGCAGTTCCCGACACACCTCCTCTAAGGATACAAAGGACAAATCCTCAAGAGATGAAAGGCCGGATAAGCCACGAAGAGATAAGGCTTATATAAAAGGAGGTGGAGGACCCTCACGAAAAAGGAAACGTGAAGATCACAAGTCGGAACGGCCAACTAAGAAATTAGGAGGAAGTGCTCCGATCACACACTCGAATTGGTCGGAAGCACACCAAGGAATCTCGCAAAGCGTCATTGATGCGAGAAAAAAGGACAATAACTGCACGAGATGTGGAAAAAAGAACCACACATATAAGACGTGCTATGGGAACATTCAAGTATCGGCAGCGACAGTCAGCCGAAGGCCATTACGAATGGGCCCTAACCGAGCAAGGTCCGCCAAACCACCAAGACCTGCTCGAAAACCCGCACAAGCTGGACAGGTCAGAACCACCAGCCGATTGTGGGAATTAGGTGAAGACGAAGAAATCACATAAGTCTTCACAAAGGTACCGACAACGACGGTGTTCGGGTAGTCTAGTAGACACATGGTCTCTAGGAATCGAAATCAACGGCAAGACAGGAGACCGAAGCGAGGCAAGCAACCATGCTGGACGACCTGAGTGGGAGTACACGCGTCCCTCTTGCTAAGACAAGAGGATTAATAAAGAGCAATGGTGACATTGGCGGCGCCTCTATGCTTCCCAAGGTAATAACGTATGTTTCGCCCCAATTTCCGGACACATGCTTGTTTGGGTAGTCAGGCACGTGACCTGGAATCTGAAAGGTCTCCGATAAGGACCAAAACCTAGACAGGAAACAGACAGCACCAAGGGTACCGACAGGAGCGACAGTAGGGCTAAGATGAGAGACTTAGAGAGACGAGCGAGGCGTATCTTCGGCCAATAGGCACAAGAGCTCTAGACCTCATCTCTAATTATTACTTCTTAGGTGCCGCGCTGGTACTGGACGGGCACCCGATAAAATGAGGACACTGTCTACGGTTAAGCGAGGGTGGATAATAAGCCCGGGAAGGTTATCAAAGGGACAGCCGACCAGCCCTACGCACCCGGCTCTTGTCCCCATGATATCTGGACGATGGCAGAGACCCCCAAGTTTGGTTCCACAGGTAGAAAAAGTGGAAGGTATGGGAACTCCTCGGCAGGAGGTAAAGACCGCTAGTAGTGGGCTGCCCGATATACCAAGAACGTTTCAGTTTGTCTGAGGAGACCTCAATGGTCGAAACCGTGCGGGCATGGTAACAAACACCTTGTTACATAATGCCAAAACGAAAGCCAGAAGAAGATCGCGGTCAGCCGCGAAGACGCAAGCTTTACGCGTCTCTACCTAAAAGATATTCCTGCCCTGAGGGAGACGCCTACCTCTTTTTAAACCATAGGCGACAAAGAATTAAAGTCCTATTGGACTCAGGCTCTAATGTGTTCGTTATCAATCAAAGATTGGTACAGGAACACCGATTACCGTTCACACAACGGTCGGACGCGGTCAAAATTTATGGGTTTGATGGGACCGCAGCAGTCTCCGGAGGAAGTTTTACACCCATCCCTTGTGGTTAGAAATAGGAAGAAATAAACATCTGTCTGAGATAACCTGCGAAATAGCAGAACTTGGATCATACGGGATGATCATACCATTCGGCTGGTGGCATGAGGAACATCCTATATCCCACATTGAAGACCCAAAAAGATGGTCGTTCGACGCAAAATGTTGCGAAAAATGTGTGGAAGAAGACGAAGGAATAGCCGACATGTTCGAATACGATGAGACGGTAGCCTTTGACGAAAACGCCGCCTATATTGGAAGAATTGGCGCTAGTGAAAGTCCCGACGATATAGTCTTGGGATCGCTACCTCAAGAATATTGGCGACACAAGGACCTATTCTTGCCACAGACAGCGGAAAAGTTGGCGCCCCGGAGGACGTTCGATCATGAAATCGAACTAAAGGACGACGCGAAAGCGCCCTGGGGTCCAATATACCCCTTGTCAGAAAAACAGCTTGCCGCATTAAGAGAATACCTTAAAATGATGATGGATCAAGGAAAAATCACAAGGAGCAAATCCCCCGCAGGCGCACCAGTGCTGTTCGTCCCGAAACCCGACGGCAAACTTCGGTTAGTTGTAGACTACCGAAACCTCAACCGTATTACGGTTTTGAACAAGCACCCACTGCCACTGATGTCCGAGCTCAGAGATCGGGTAGCTGGGGCTAAAATTTTCACAAAGCTTGATCTGAAAGACGGCTATCATCTGATAAGAATTAAAGAAGGGGACGAGTGGAAGACAGCTTTTCGAACTCGATACGGCCATTACGAGTACAAGGTGATGCCTTTTGGGCTCGTTAATGCTCCCGCAACCTTCCAAGATATGATGAACCAAGTCCTGCATGAATTTTTGGACTACGGAGTGGTCTGCTATTTGGATGACATTTTGATATATTCAAAGGATGAAAAGAGTCACGTCGAGTTAGTCGATCAAGTCTTGCAAAGACTCGCCGACTACCAACTAGCTGTATCCTTGAAAAAGTCAGTCTTTCATGTCCAGGAGGTAGAATTCCTGGGATATATGGTATCTGTCGAAGGGGTGGCTATGAGCACGAGGAAAGTCGACTCCGTATTAAGTTGGAAATCGCCGGCATCGGTAAAAGAAGTCCAGATATTCATTGGATTTGCCAATTTTTACCGACGATTTATACGAAGTTTCTCCGGAGTGTGTAAACCTATAACGGAGACACTAAAAGGAAATCCAAAGGATTTTCATTGGGGCGCTGAGCAAGAATCAGCATTCAAAGAGTTAAAACATCGCTTTACGACTGCGCCCATTCTACAACATTTCTATCCAGACCGGGAGACGGTGGTAGAAACGGATGCAAGCGACTTTGCCTTAGGCTGTGTCTTGTCACAATTTGTGGACAAAAGACTCCATCCAGTTGCCTTCCACTCACGAAAGTTGAACTCGGCAGAAAGAAACTACGAAATTCATGACAAGGAACTACTTGCAATCCTAGAAGCATTCAAAGAATGGAGACAGTACTTAGTAGGCACAGAGAAACCTGTGACGGTCTACACCGATCATCAAAACCTACAATACTTCCTTACTTCCAAGGTTTGGAGCGGACGTCAAATCCGATGGGCTCAGAAGCTGGCGGAATATAATTTTAAGATTGTTTACCGACCAGGAACCAAGGGCGGAAAGCCTGATGCGCTAAGTAGACGGCCGGAGTACCGTCCTGAGGAGGGAGCTACGCATCGCGAACAAACCGTTTTGAAACCAGAACACTTCCAAGTAATGCTGTTAGCACTACAGGAGGAGAAGAAAGAAGGATTAGGGAAAGAAGTACTGGGCTGGAGCGATGAGAAAGACCTGGCGTTGAGGCCAGAGACGAATACCTCGGACAAATACATCCGAGTAAGACGATTGAACCACAAGGCAAGGTTACCCACTAAAGGTTCAAGAATGGCAGCCGGACATGACCTCTATGCCATAAGCGACGCCATTATCCCTAAACGAGGACAAGTGCTACTCGATACTGGAATAGCAATAAGCCTACCAGCAGGGACATATGGACGAGTAGCGGCCCGTAGTGGGTTAGCAGTACGTTCCGGAATTTCGGTCGGCGCAGGAACAATAGACGCCGACTATACGGGAGAGCTCAAAGTCTTGCTATATAATCACAGGGATGTTGATTGCCAAATCCGAGAAGGAGACAGAATGGCTCAACTCATAGTGGAAAAAATCGACACATCTGATTTAATGGAGGTCGATAAGCTAGACGAGACTGAAAGAGGAGCCCAAGGTTTCGGAAGTACCGACATCGCTACAAGAAGTCTAATAATAAAGGAACAAGAACCCATCATATGTCAGCTGGAAGCGTCGGCAGCCGAAAATTTGTCCTGGTACGACATTAAAGAAGTACCAGAGAAAGTACTAATATCAACGGCCATGCTAAAACAAAAGACAATGAAGAAGTTTAACCCCGAGTTCCTTGAACAACTTCTTGAGGCGACGCTATCGGATGGAGACTGGCTGAGACGACGCGAGGACTTGTCAAAGCTCCGAAATGAAGGAAAAGAATTCCCTAAGGACTGGACACTGATCGACGACCTTCTATACTATAAGAATCGTCTTTTCGTCCCAGACAACCAAGCATTGTACACCAAGATAGCCGAGGGATGCCATGACGCAAAGATAGCCGGACACTTCGGACAAGAAAAAACCCTAGAAATCATCATGAGAGATTTTTATTGGAAAGGGCTAGCCGAATGGATCAACGACTACGTGCGGTCCTGTGATGAATGTCAACACAACAAGTCGCCCCGACATGCGAAATACGGACTGTTGCAACCATTGCAGACGCCGTTCACGGCATGGTCATCGATATCAGTAGACTTCATCACCCAACTACCAGAATCACAAGGTTGTACACAAATCATGGTAGTTGTTGACCGGTTTACAAAAATGGCACACTTTCTTGGACTACAGACTACGGCTACGGCAAAGGATGTCGCAAACACGTTCTTAAGGGAGGTTTGGAAGCTACACGGCTTGCCAACGGAGATCATTTCGGATATGGACTCTAAGTTCGCTGGCGAGTTTTGGGAATCATTGTGTAAGGCGTTGGATATAAAACGACGAATGTCGACGGCATATCATCCACAGACGGATGGACAGACAGAGAGAACCAACCAAGTGCTGGAAGGATACCTCCGAAGTTTTATTAACTATGACCAAGATGATTGGTATCAGTTACTGCCGCTAGCAGAACATGCATATAACAACTCTGCAACCAACGCTCACGGAATGTCCCCCTTTTACGCGAACTATGGTTTTCACCCACAAACTGAGTGGATGAAAGAACGTGAAGTTCAAAACCCCGGCGCTACCCTATACGCGAACTGGATTAAGACGATACATGAACAGGCGAAAAACTCGCTTGAAAAGACACGGGAAGGAATGGCGAAATACTACGATCGGAAAGCCAAAAAGCAGCCTGAGTTTAAAATTGGCGACAAAGTTATGCTAAACGCAAAAAACATACGCACTAGACGGAAGTCGAAAAAGCTAGCACCCAAACTCTATGGGCCGTTCCAAATACTGGAAAAAAGAGGCGACCGAGCGTTTAGACTAAACATCTCCGACCGATGGAATATTCACCCGGTCTTCCACGTGTCCTTACTTGAACCATATCGAGAATCGATTAATCCAGGATGCAAACAACCTCCCAGAGAGCCAGAAGAGGTTGAAGGGGACCTGCAATGGGAAATAGAGAAAATTGTCCGTAGCGAAATACGGACATATAGGAAAAGGATCAGCAATCGCTACCGGCAGGTACGAGAGCTATGGTATTTTGTGAAATGGCAGGGTTGTGCGGAAGACGAAAATACTTGGGAACCCGCTACGGGCATGGAAAATGCTGAAGAAGTAGTCAAAGAGTTTCATCAAGACAACCCGGAGATGCCAGGACAGGAAGAAGTAAGACGATGAGGAAAAGGTTTTCCTACGGTGGACAAGCAAACGCCGGAAGGTTTTTTACCCTGACCACATCGGGTCTTAAAAGGAAATTTGTTAAATAAGAGATAACTAAGAAAGGTACTCGAGGCGAGACCTTGTAGGAGGGAGCTCATGTTAGGCATATAGAAAATGCACAGACCTCTCGGTAGGGTAACTGCGCACAGACCCTCATTTATCGCGAGCCTAACACCCCCCTCCGGCCCCGTTCTGGGGCCCGCACGTCCTTAGCGAGATTTCGAAGAGTTGCGTCCCATGACTATAATGTCACTTCAATGAAGCCCACTTCATAACACCATATACGTCGCTGCCGTCCGTCCGACCGGAAGCTGTTCGCAGGATATATAAGAGGGCACCTCTGGGTACCTCTGAGAAGTGGAACGGAGGAAATCCGTCGGAGGCGCATTGAGTTACTAGGCTTCAAAGTTAGGCATCCTAACTACGGGCCGAAAGTAACGGGACGTTTTCGGTTCGAGAATCCGCAACTACTCCTACAGAGCCCCGGAGGCCATAGGAGATAGATATGACACCAATACCTATCTGAAGGCCGCTGTATGTTGGTTGGTCCTGGAGACAGGATCCCTCGAGAGGTGATTCTCTTTGAGGCGAGGCGGACCGAGGGGAAGCTGCTCAGACTCAGAAGACCTAATAGGCGGTAGACTATGAGTGTTGGCACACCGTCTATGCAGCCTGCATTATGCATAGGTACCCGACGCATACGCTGGCCACTATGTGAAATCGGAAGAGACTACTGGGACGATAGTCAAGTCGACTGAAGTTTCAAATATAAGTCTACTCGTCTCTATAAATCGAAGACCGGTCATTCGAGGATAATCACGCATCCTACGATTAGACGGAAAAGAGTTTATGAGAACGAAAGATGGTGTGTGAGAATTCAGGGTCAAACAGTGTTCGCACTTGTCAAAGACCACGAGACGTTAGCGTACAATCTTGGATAGATACTTAGTTATAGGAGGATTAGATGTAGTCCGCGAACACTCAGACGCGGGATATAAATATCGAAGTGCCTCCCAAGCTTTTAGACATCAACAAGCAACGGAGAAGAGACCTTAACAATATAACATTGTTTTACCTACGAATCTTTATAAAATTATTTCCCTTATCGATTAAGCGAGTTCTTAGTAGTCATAAACGAAAAGAACAATTCCGAGCCTTCCTAAACAAATCTCCGTCTATTACTAAAGATTCAGGCCTAAGTCTTCTCGACAATTACTCAGAGTCGGCTTCCGCCTAACAGTTTTACTATAAAAGAGCGAAGTTTTTTTTAAAGTTCGATTAGGTAAATTACTTAAATTATAAATTGAGGAATAAATCACTTGAACTTATCAATAGTCAATAGTATAGAGTCATCTTGCCATTTCAATTGGGATAGCATTTGGTGGAAGGGAAGTTGTAACTAGTAGTAGTAGATGATTATTGAAATTAAAGAATAAATATTATTATAGACTTCCACATAGGGTATCCAAAGGTCAAGAAGGCTATGTCAGTATGATTAGATCTGAAGTATTTAAGTTCAAAAGTGAGGAAGTAGTATCACCTTAAGGATGCATTTCAACCAATTCTTGCTATTATATAGATGCAGGAAAAAATAGTAATAAATTTATTACATTTTGGAATATTACCTGTACTTTTATTAGTAAAGCTGAGACAAACAAATTATTTCTTATAGAGTCAGAATCCATAATGCTCCAGACTTTATATTGCTTTTTACACAATTGACAGTCATGGTACTTCACTCTCAATACCTGTTAATGAATTCATATAAACTAGTTCTATGTTTTTTATTAGAAATCAGTCAGTTTTATAAGGGGGGAGTATATATAGGAAAAACATATTATAAAGAGAAATTGAAAATGACTTAGTAGATAACTATGTTGACTTAAGTGATGAGGTTGAGTTGTTAGGTATTATAGTTTTTACTATATTTACTTGCATAATCTACTATGTCTATATGCAAAACTATCATCAAAATAGGGGCAACTGAGGCCTTGACAGAACATAGAGTGATTGTCTATATGTTAGGCGGAGACAACCGGTATAGACTTAGGGTTATCTAGGCCAATCGAAATTCGTTTGTATAGACGGAGATTTGTCTAGGAAGGCTCGGAAGCAACTTGTTTCATTTATGACTACTAAGAGTGCAAGAAAGTAAGATAGAATCGTAAAAACAATATTGTATTGTTAAGGTCTCTTCTCCGTTGCTTGATGATGTCTTAAGCTTGGGAGGCACTTCGATATTTATATTCCGCGTCTGAGTGTTCGCGGACTACATCTATCTAACATACAAAATATGTACCTCTTTTATTTTAACTTGCAACGTCGAGTTCTCCCTGAAGGTGCGAACACCAGGAGACTCTGAAAACCATCACACCCTCTTCGGTTAATTACTATTTTCCTATCTGGAAGACATACTCGTTACCAGTAGTAATTCACCGATCTCTAGAGTCTTTAGACCTGTCGCTGAGTTCTCAAATTGAACTACGTTAGCTCCAATAGTCTTTTTCGTCATCAAGAGGATCAGTCTTGATGCGAAGTTGCCTTTGCATATATACTGGAGTCGATGACTTCTAGTTGTAATAACTCAACAACTAACTGACGGAATTTATTCCGATAACTCTCTCTTCGTAGAGGAGAGGTCATTCTATTGAATAGTCTTATAATTCCTCAGTCGGCAACTCCTGGTTGTCCTATGTAGAGGGGGTGGACCGTCGTGTTTTGTTGGTCATAACTCCCGCAACTGAGGTGCATCTTGTATCATAGTTGCGACACTCCCTAGGGCTCGTTGGCTTCCTTGGTAGTGTCTACAGAAGCCTTAGACTCTTTCTAATTATCGGAGGGTGGATGTGAATGCGTTGGTTCGTTACCCCGAACCTCCTAACATTCCTATCTCAACCTTTTGCGAAAACGTCCTGTTACTTACAGCCTATGCCAAAGATGTCATATCTTTGAAGCCTAGTAACTTCCTGAGTAGTTGGTCGATTGACTTCGTTCCACTTCTCAGGTCTTGCCATTTTTTTTTTTTTTTTTTTTTTTTTTTTTATATCATATATTCGTTGTTAAGGTACAAGAACTTGCATGCAGCGCTAGCTATGGCAAAAACAAAACCGTAAACACGCGCGTCCCTCCTCCGTCTGAGGCAAAAACCAAGAACCCCAAGCCCCTCTGGTATGGAGCCAACCGCACATCTCGCCCCGAATCAAGCCTCCCCTACAACCCGGACGAACCAAGCCCCAAGAGAAACCCAAGACAGGAAAAGCAGGAAGCCCAAGGAAAAATCCCCCCGGAAATCTCACCACAAAGAAAACCAAACTCATACCCACCAAACCACGCCCATAGCACGGCCGGCCGCTTAAAAGCTAACCCTCGATCGGGCCCAAGAGGACCAGGTGCACCGATTTATGGCGCGACCCCCACCAAGGGGGAAAGCTTGACGAGGAGAGATCCCGACCGACCAGAGACAGTGCAATACCAATCGGAGGGAGAGGAGCCAGGGCTGGGGCCCCCCAGACAGAGGCGGCAGTAAGGTGCCAGCTGGGGGAGCAGTAGGGTGCTAGCCGGGGGGGCAGTAAGGTGCCAGCTGGGGGAGCAGTAGGGTGCTAGCCGAAGGGGTGGCAGTAGGATACCAGCCGAACGAGCCAAGGGAGGAAGAGGGAGGGGTAGACCCTGATGCCGAAGCAACTATCGGAAACGTGTTCGTGTCTTAACTACGTGGTCTCCATTAACCCCCGGTGCCCACAGTAGACAAAACCACCGTAAAGGCCAGAGAGGAGGTGAGAGGCGAAATCGACCGTAGCCTGTTGAGAAAACCCAACCACCAACCCCCGACCGTGGGACTAACCCGTACCCACCAGCGGGACAAAACCCGGACCCAGCAGAGGGACTGACCCGAACCGACAGAGGAGAAGAAAAGGGAGACCATCGCAATCGCGTACCGCAAACCGTGTTCCCAGCCGTCTGTTGTAGGGAAAAAGGGAAAACCCGACCGTGCTGATGCTAAGCGAGGCTATAGCAAAAGCGGGAAAGGAGAGGAACCCAGCGACGAGGCAGCCAGGAGAGAGTAAGGAGGGGTCTCATGAGGGTAGACCTCAAGAGAGAAAGCAGGAGAGACGTTTTGCCGATGCAAAAAGATAAAAGATGATGGCCTAGTCCCCCCCCGAGGGGGAGGACCAGACGCGAAAAAGTGACGATGATTTCCTGGTGTTGAGATTTTAATCACCGGAGGTGTAGCGGAGACGGTCATTGTTCTCAGGTCTTGCCAGAGGTCCCCTCTTATATATCCTGCGAACAGCTTTCGGTCGGATGGACGGCAGCGACGTATACGGTGTTATTCTGACACCTTCAATTGTGTGACCATATAGTCACAGGACGCAACTAAGGTTGATATGTGTGATGAGGCGCGGGCCCCGTAAGGAGGCCGGAGGGGGGTATTGGAGACTAAGATTCTTAGACTCGGGTAAAGTTACCCTACCTAGGGTACTCCTAGGCTATCGGAATCAGGTACTCCTAGCACTATAATCTTGAAATTAAATTAAGAGTACTGATACTATTGAATCAAAACTGTACAAACTATGAAGAGTTATATAGAAAAGCCAGCCAAAGAGGTATCTATTTTTTATGTAGTGAATGCTTCAAGTTGTAGAAGATTGAATAACTGTTAAGTGTGTAAAGTAGTAGAGTAATTGTAAACAGGAATCTAGAATGAATGAACCTTAGTGTATGAGAATACGATAGTTAAAAGTATAATTTTGAGAGTCATGGAAGGTTTATAAGTTAGTATTAATTTTATAAAAGGCTTAAATACAATAAAAAGAGAGAAGGAAGAAAAGAATAGAAAGATACACTTGATCAATACAAAGAATATATCTAAAATATCTTCTATTCAAAGTTTCACAAGTTGTCTTAGTTTGAAAGTAAAGGCAATTCTACTTATCAGTTACAGGAACAAGATCTTAAGGTAATTGTATATAGTAAGTTAACCTATAGCCAGAAGTAAAATTTTGAGTTCTAGTTTTTCTTAATAACTATCTGATTCCACTGTCATGGCCTGGTGAATACTATAGTTCAACCCAGTAGGAGGTAGTTGAGCTATATCAAATCATACAATATACTATCAGCAATTAGGTACAGGCTTAGCACAAGATAAAAGCAGTAGGAGAGAACTAAATAATCAAGTACTGAAATCATTATGAGTTCTTACTAAGTGCTACAGTCTCAATTAGAAGAGCAATAATTTGAGTATTTCAAGAGCAGGAGGAAGAAAGAGAAAATGGTATACCAAGGATAGTTTCAGATCTAGACATAGCTCCAATTTTATGAAATCTATCCTACAGTCAACCTGAATATCTTCTACTTTAGTAATAGCTAGTTTCATGGGTTCCTAGAATGATACAAGATTAGTCTTTATAGTGTTTCCAAAAAAAATTCAAAAGTTCCTGAACTATTATGTAGTTTTGATACTCAACTAATTGTACTCCAATAGAGAGAATTCAAAATTATGGACATCATTCTTTTGGGAAACTGCTCTTTCCTATCTGGTCAGCAGATATAAGTTGTCTAATATATATTATTTAGATGAAACACCAATATTATTCAACTATCTAGAATGTAAAAACTATGAGATGATGGGGGAAAAAATAAATTAGATAAAGGAAAGCTACTCTGAGTGGGATAAATGATAAGACAGTCTTGTCTTAAGTGTATTTGCTGATAGAGTTTCTTGTATCCCACTCATAGTCATTTTCTATGAAACAGGCTAATGATTTAGAGCTGAGAAGACAAAATACTACACTGGTATACTTGTAAAGTTTAATCCTATCACTTTTATGAATGATTGACTTCTTGAACAGTATATTAGAAATTTCCTTATTACAGCTCAGTAGCTATTCAATTCTTTTTACCTTAGACCTTATAGGGTCTCATAAAATGCCTGCAACCTTTTATACAGTAATAATATAATATCTACTCTCATCTCTGGAGAGTGCATAGGTCTTGATCAACCTTTAAATATGTTGGTAAATAACCCTTTTAAGCAACTAGCATAGGACTACCAACAAGAAAATCATTGAACTCAAATCAATAGATAAATTCAAGAAATAGACAGTGAGAGACAAGAAGGTACTTACTACTTCATGTATAGACAATGCCTTCTACCAATTCCACTGAGAAAAGGTAAAGCTTATCTGCTATACTTTCTGCAAGATTGGGTTATCACTTCTAACTGACTGTTTCAGGTCTGTGATCATGAGTTGGATATTAAAGAATTTGGTGGTCTTCAAATAGGCAATTGGGAAGATGAGATTGTGGAACTAAATACTAGGACTGATATCAGTATTGAGAATGATGAGAATGAGGATATCAAATTTGTAAATAAAGAGTAACTAATTCTATCATCTCTAGCTCTAGTGAAACACTTCACTCATGATGTTTAAAACTACCTCTTTAGGAATGATTGCTTGTGACTCAACACCTTAACTGAAATCTCACTGACCTCTACTCTGAAGATAGCATTGCAGACAGAGATAGTGAGTTATACATGTAAATAACTTCGTCTGATTTTGTAGTTTGAGCTAAAAGTCGGTTTCCTGAATTAGTATAGTACTAGATAACTGCCAATTGTAGTGAAGGAAATGATCTACTATACTGATTAACAGGACCTATTACTATGGAGAGAAGGTGAATATTTGAGAATTGAAGATAGCTGGGATAATATACTATACTTGGGAGACAGTTAAACTTTGTAAATTAACAGAGTATCCTTGATATTTAAGTATCTGCTATGAAAAATAGCCTATTTTCCTACAAGAAGTAGATATCCAGCTGTATATAGCAAAGATCAGAAAGGGGAAAGGGAAAAAATGAAAGGAGAGAGTAGTAGAAGAACTCCTAGAATTCATGAAATAAATCAAAGTAAGTTTCCGCACAGAGTAGAACAGAGCAAAAGGAACAAATAAAAGTAGAAAAATCATACTGTTTGTACCAGAAACCTGAGCTTCTCTTAAGGCTTCGTAAATCCTTCTACCTTGGTGAATATAACTGTAGAGGAAGCAACAGAATTGCTTCTTCCTTGGGTCTTGAACTATTTGATGGGTCCTGGGGGACTTTCTCATTAGTGGAAGCTCTGTATTCTTTATAATATACCTAAAAACTCTATCAGTACTAGGTTTTCTAAAGTGTCATAGAGATAGGGAAAGGTTCAGTAAATACTGTAAGAACTAGAATAATTGAACCTGATACTAGCATTCTAGAATTACCCTTTCCTTGAAAGTTATAGCTTTGTATTCTTTTCTGTTAAAATCCTGACCTGAGCTGGTCAGTTTTTACCATAGAATTATCCTTAAATCAAAGAGCTAGAATTTTGGATGTCTTAGAGTGAGGTTCAATTATCTAAGTTCTTAGAGTAGTCCTATTTTCTTAGAAGAAGGGAAGAGTAGAACAAGCCATATCGCCTACTGTGGCAGTTATTTCCTGTCAGAGTCATACCAAGACAGTGTTGACTATATGATTGTGTTGTAGTAGGAGAGGTAATAAGCTCATCTAGCTGAGCTACTCAGGCAGGATTCTAGGCCTTGTAACCAGTAGCAGTAAGGGTGTATGCAAGCTGAATACAAAAGTTTCGATGATTGTGAATAGTGTTTTGTTTTTTTGATTCCGGTAGAGTGTATTTAGCTAAAGTTCAGGCATTAGTTACCGTTGTATTGAGAAGCCAGAAAATTATTGGCATCCAGATATGAGAAACCCTTAACTGAGTTAAATAATAACCGTAACTGTGGAATTGGTCTGCAATGTCTACCCAATTCATGTTAATGTTGTAATCAATAGCCAGCTTTGAAGTTGACATAGAAACCAATACCCACTCACAAAAAAAAACAGTAATATTGGCTTAGTTTGCATCAGTGACTCTTGGATGTCGACGCATATTTATAGGATAATTGAAAAGTTCATTAGTAATCTGATCAACTGTACTCATAAACTGAACCAGGTTATTATCCTGCCAAATGCAGACCAATACCTCTTGAAATATAAGTCCTGAGATTTTATTTAATGGAAAGATGGGTTTTTGGTTTTTTCTAAACTTGAAGGCAGTTGGATAATCAGTGGAGGTAGAACTGGTAGTTCTACAAACACCTATCTTCTTTTCTCTTTATGCTGTAAAGAGGGGGGTATTCGTAATGTAATTATCCATGTAAATTGTAAAGCTTAAGTGATCAGAGAGTAGAGAGGCAGCTAGTTGATATATTGGTTTAGATGTAGGACATATTCTTAATGAACTAGTATAGAGATCTGAATTCAACTTGGTGAAGGATTCTGTATTACTGGTGAATAAAAAGGAATAGGTATATTCATGATTATAAAGAGCCAGTACGTTATATCCCCTTGGAATAGGCTTTCCACAAATTTGGGTAGTATGAGCTGAACATCCAGTAAAGTGAATCATCATCTTGTCTATGGTCACCTTACTAGCAGGTTAGAGATAATTCTGGAAATGCCTAGTGAGAGTCGATGCTTGAGGTTAGAACTTTTGGTACCAGTGGGACCTTGGAAGAGACTGATATGGTGGAGAGATATGGAAATATCATTTAAGCTGCTCAAAGCAGGTTCAGGATAGGTAAAGATTAATATAATGATATAGATAATTACAGTCATGACTCCAATAATCTGATACTTGAACAGATAGAAAAACCCGCATATAAATAATAATATCAAAGAAGATTTATAATCTAGCTGCTGAAGTTGGTATCCATCGCTGATGCCCTGAATTGCTTGCTTCCTTGAAAATGGCATATAAATTTGTTGTTTCCACAAGTTGCTTGCAGACGATATCATCAAAGAAGAGTTCAAAGAAACCAGTTGCTCCACAATTCAATGAATTAAATCTAAAAGGATAAGATATCTACTGTGCATGCATAGTCCAGTCATGGACAAACAGGTGAAATTGTAGTATTGGAGATAGAACTGAAACCTATCTTTCCCTTCTCCATCTGTCTCAATATCTGTGATTGCTCACTTAAGTAGCTCCTTCACCACCTCCAGCATTATCTTCAATCTCACTCCCCCCTATCCCAAGTACCGCCTCCCCTACCTCCGCCTCCTCAGTAGCCTCCTGTTTCTCTGGCTCTTCCTCATCGTCTGCTCGACTTCCATCAATATAGACCTCAAGGTGGGAAAACTCAACCTCATCTTTCTCACTCTTATAATACTCATCAGGGTTTGGATGCAAGGTAGCCATTAAGAATCCAAATTGCTCTCTTAACTCAACCGACAGCTCTGTGATGTTGTTGCTATTGAATTGCAACCTATGGAGGCTTAGTTCTTACAACTCTTGATGCCATATCTTAGCCAGATTAAGCTTGGTTTTGGTTGATCACAATGTCACACATACACCAAAGAAATACAATATAAGCCAAGCAACCTGGTTTCCGGCCACCCCCGGATACCAGCCATCCAACCAACATGAAGTGAATTTCATGAACTTGATCGTTCAACAATACCAAGTGGTTAAATTTAAAATAAATGCCTATTAAATCTATCATTCTGACATAAACTTCTTCATATTTTCTGCTATGAGTGCAGAAGAGGTTCGCCTTGCTTCATCATCAGATTTTCTAGCATGGATCCGGGCTTCCTGCACTGCTGCCACCTCCATAGCCTGCTTAATACTTTCTATATTTACAAATTGAGTATTAGGGTCTACTGGAGCCTTCCTTTTTTTTTACTTATCATCCAACTCTTTCAATCATTACTTTAGCTGATAATTTGAGAATTGAATAAAGGCGGGCTGGATTGTAAGATGCCTAAAGGCTCCACCTGTCTTGTTTAAGACAGTACAGGGATCCCTAGTTATATTCTCAGCTGCTTCCAAAGACCAGATAGTTTAATAGAGATCGCAAGGATGAGTGGGGGTATGATATATATCATGGGAGGTGAGGAAAGTTCTATCAGCCGTACGTAATCGCTTGGGAGTTTGAGGAGACTCTGGTTCAGAGTTCTAGTTCATTGGTAGGTTGGTAGGTTGGGATGAACTTGTAATGAGTGTAGAGCCTTCTCTGGATTCCAAGGAAAGAGTCCCATAGCCTTCCAGCCAACCTGTAGATATTGAGGATTAAATATTTCCTCCTGTGCCCGCTGATAGCAGTTGACAAATCACCTCTTCTTCACTGGTTCGGCATCGTCATACTGAACAAGTTCCATGATATACTTGCGATAATAGGACTTGAGTGGAACAAAGGTTCTGAGATCCAGGGGCTGGAGGATATGACTTGAGTGTGCTGGAAGAAATAAAAGCTCTACATTGAGTTGTCAACACTACCAAAGAAAGTCCAACTGGGCATGGCTTCCATGCCCATCAAGTATCAACGTACGTTGGCAGGGTACACCATGGGCATTAGCTGTGGCAGTATTAGGAGAACCTGATTCCGATAGCCTAGGAGTACCCTAGGTAGGGTAACTTTACCCGAATTCAAGAATCTTAGTCTCCAACACCCCCCTCCGGCCCCCTTACGGGATCCGCGCGTCATCATACACATCAACCTTAGTTGCGTCCTGTGACTATATGGTCACAGAATTGAAGGTGTCAGAATAACACCATATATGTCGCTGCCGTTCATCTGACTGAACGCTGTTCGCAGGATATATAAGAGGGGACTTCTGGGAAGACCTGAGAAGTAGAACGGAGTCAATCCGTCAACTACTCGGGGAGGTACCTGGCCTCAGATGTATGATATCTGTGATATAGGCCAAAGGTAACGGGACGTTTTCGCATAAGATCGTGATATGAATGCTAGAAGGTTCGGAATAAAGAACCAACACATTCACATCCACACTCCGATAATTAGAAAGAGTCGAGAGCTCCTGGAAACACTACCAGAGAAGCCAATGAGCTCCAAGGAGTATTGCAACTATGATATGGTGTGTACCGCAGTTGCTGGAATTATAACCAACACAATACGAAGGTTCACCCCCTCTATATAGAACAACCAGGAGTTGCCGACCGTGGAATTATGAGAGTATTCAATAGAATGACTTCTCCTGTATGAAGAGAGAGTTATCAGAATAAATTCCATTGGTTAGTTGCTGAGTTATCACAACTAGAAGTCATCGACTCTGGCATATATGCAATGGCATCTTCGTATCAAGATTGATTCTCTTGACAATGAAGGGAACTATTGGAGCCAACGTAGTTCCACTTGAGAACTTGGCTATAGGTCTAATGAATCTAAGGATCAGATAATTACTACTGGTGACAAGTATGTCTTCCGGATAAAAAATAGTAATTACCAAAGAGGGTGTGATGGTTTTCAGAGTCTCCCAGTGTTTGCACCTTTAGGAGTACTCAACATTGCGAGCTAGATTGGAAGAGGTACATATTTTGTATGTTAGATAGATGTAGTCTGCGAACACTCAGATGCAGGATATAAATATCGAAGTACCTTCCAAGCTTTAGACATCATCAAGCAACAGAGAAGAGACCTGTAACATGTTCGCTAGGTGCTAATCACGTTTCGAGAGGTGTGCGATAGTTGACAGGTGGCCTGCTCTACCAGAGAGGAGGCGAGAGCTGTATGAACTAAAGGAGGCTTCGGAGGTGTACTGGAGAAACTAAAGAGTAACCGTTCAACCAAGTATATTGAAATACTGTCTGTCGAAGTCTGTCCTTTCCATCGTGGAATAGGACGGTCTTTAAATACACAAATCAGTTCATGTCTAGCATGAACGAAACTAAACAAAGGTATCAAGCGATACACTTTGGTAAAACAACATAAGTATCAAATCAAGTATCAAAACAATACTTAAAAACAAACATAAAACAAACTAAGTATCAAAACGATACTTCAAACAAAGCAAGTATCAAAGCGATACTTAAAACAAAACATAAAACAAAATCCTTAACCGAGTACCAGTACCGGTTACAAGACCTTAACAATATAATATTGTTCTTACGATTTGATTCTACTTTCTTACACACTTAGTAGATATAAATGAAATGAGTTGCTTCTGAGCCTTCCTAGATAAATCTCCGTCTATACGAACAAATCTTGATTGGCCTAGACAACCCTAAGTCTATACCGGTTGTCTCTGCCTAAAAGGCAGGGATTGTTTCGAGTAAAAACACCTCCCATAGCCATCTTATCGCAATTTCATTTATTGTCCATCCCTTCCCTGACGTGGCGATTAACCAGTTTGGTAGATTGTCCTCTTCAAACCAAGATGTTTGAACATCTTAACCCTTGAACATCACAACAAGACGAATGTGCTTGCCTGTAGTACTGATAGTTTCAATGATAGAAACCCACTCGCGCATCTCCGGGGACTGAATATAGGTGCGTTTTTTTCCTGCCTTGCCAATCACATGTGTATTGACACATACTGCAAGGGCGATTCCATGCTCATCAACATTCCAGATGTCCTCTTGCTGAATTCCGTAGTGGGCCTGTACCGTATTGAACCGATTGTAGAACTCTCTCATAAGCTCTGGTTGAGTACCACGAATTCAATTTGACTCAATTGGTTTGCCTAAAAGAGTTGCGACATGTAGATGTTTCCCTAAAAACTGTCCCACCCAACCTTTTCCTATTATAACACTCCTCCCACTCACCTGTATGACCTTTTCCGCCATTTTGTGAACCCAAGCATGAGAAGGTATGAAGCCTCTCTTTTCTTGCTCTACGATCCAGGTAACAAGAAAATCTTCCTGGTCTGCAGTTAAGTGCTACATAAAGGCATGACTTTGGCGTGAAGTAGAGGCTCCAGCTTGACAACCTTGAATTGTTCCACAGCTAACCTTAAATTCGAGGCATGCTTTTCTCTCCCTCATACCATCCTTGATGGTTTCTAGTGCTTGCTGAATCACATATTTGTGTGGATTGGCCACCGTTTGTTGTAGGGCGGGTGCCGATTAAACTGTGTTGATGAGCTGGTTGATTTATGGGCGTGGCCGCGATCTGGGGTGCCTAGCTTACGTATTATTGTATTTAGCAACCACAATAACGATATCATACACAAGAAATTATTTTTTAGTCCTCGCTAAGAATACGAAAGCCACCCACCCACCCACCCACCCAATTACGCAACTTACATTTACTAGGGTACGGACGTTACAGGTAGTGATGATACGGACAGGGGTTCTCGATGTCAAAGCTTCTTACCCCTCCTGGCGTTCCACCTACCAAATTGAATGATTTTTTCCCTCCTACAGTACGACCGCCCGGACTCAAAAGCCCCTGTCCGTCTCATCACTAACGTCCATACCCGAGTACTTGTACTGTAAAGTACTATACAGATCCGTGTTTTCGATATCAGGGGGTGGGGCATTTCACAAGTACAGTACTCGTATGATATAATCAAGGGAGTCAATACCATACATTTAGGAACCCCCTCTCCCCCCAATATCAATTATTACCGAAAAAAAGAAAAAAAATAGCTACATGGTAACCCTAACCCGGAGATTTATTTAATATTCATAACCGTCTTTACCTCCGATTAATTGTTAAATCGGCAATCCGGCAAGGAAGGGAAGGAAGCCCATGCAGAGTGTCCAAATAATTTGCACCTAGTATTGGAGATAGTATGGACACCAGTACGAAAAGGTAAATTACTTTGTTCTGTCTGATATAGCAGAACTTTTAGGTATTTCGAAGTGCCATGCCATGACCTGCCCGGTACCCGGAAACTGATACAGTAAACCCTCTCATAATTCCAGGAGGCCGGTGAACGAAAAGTGCTGGAATTAATGGAGGGTTGGAAACATGGGAGGTGTCTTGGCAAGTTAGGTGATAGAATATGGTGTGGTTGATTTATCAGTGATTGAACAAGTAACTATACATTTATATATGAACCATGGAAAAGCTGATGAAAAAAACAAATCTCCTCTATTTAAAATCCCACAATGCATATTGCTACTCAGGAGTCTGAAAATAGGACAAAATAGTGGCATGAACCATAGACTCATCCACAATTTTAGCCCTAATTTCTGGAATTAAGATGGATCAATTTCCTGGAAATAGGAATTATTGGAGGGTTAGAAGTTGCAGAGGGAATCCTCATAGTACCAAACCTGTTATTACACAAGGTTAGAAATATGGGAGGGTTGGAAGTTTGAGAGGTTGGAATTACGGGAGGGTTTACTGTATATGTAAATCAATTGAGGGCGCTGTATCATTGTACCGGCTAGCGGACAGGACCCGGTCGATGTAGAGTTTATAATACCCGTGCCAAGGTTGTGACATGTCGTCACAACCCCCGCTGCTCGTTTTCTTGCAAACGGGAGCACTCATACTGAGTGCCTGACAGTTTAACGTGAGATTGTGGCTCAGCATGGGAAAATTGAATCTTGGCTTACAACACAGTTACTCAGACACAGTCTGCTGTAGTCCAAGCACTAAAATAAGCAAGTTATATGTATTTATCGATATGTCTCTAGTACGAGGCTAGTGACAAAAGTGATGAGCAGTAACAGTAAAATCTCAACCATCTCAAAACCTCAACCCTATCGAAAAAAAATATGAATACCCCTCCTCGCCAACATCCAACATCTGAATGGGGTACCCCAACAAGGAGTAGGGTTCTGGGGCTGTGTTAGGCATATAGAAAATGCACAGACCTCTCGGTAGGGTAACTGCGCACAGACCCTCATTTATCGGAGCCTAACACCCCCCTCCGGCCCTGTTCTGGGGCCCGCACGTCCTTAGCGAGATTTCGAAGAGTTGCGTCCTATGACTAAAATGTCATTTCAATGAAGCCCACTTCATAACACCATATACGTCGCTGCCGTCCGTCCGACCGGAAGCTGTTCGCAGGATATATAAGAGGGCACCTCTGGGTACCTCTGAGAAGTGGAACGGAGGAAATCCGTCGGAGGCGCATTGAGTTACTAGGCTTCAAAGTTAGGCATCCTAACTATGGGCCGAAAGTGACGGGACGTTTTCGGTTCGGAAATCCGCAATTGCTCCTACAGTGCCCCAGAGGCCATAGGGGTTAAATATGACACCAATACCTATCTGAAGGCCGCTGTATGTTGGTTGGTCCTGGAGACGGGATCCCTCGAGAGGTGATTCTCTTTGAGGCGAGGCGGACCGAGGGGAAGCTGCTCAGACTCAGAAGACCTAATAGGCGGTAGACTTAAGAGTGTTGGCACACCGTCTACGCGACCTGCATTATGCATAGGTACCCGACACATACGTTGGCCACTATGTGAAATTCGGAAGAGACTACTGGAACGATAGTCAAGACGACTGAAGTTTCAGACAGAAGTCTACTCGTCTCTATAAATCGAAGACCGGTCATTCGAGGATAATGTCACATCCTACGACTAGACGGAAAAGGAATTTATGAGAGCGAAGATGGTGTGTGAAAGTTCAGGGTCAAACAGTGTTCGCACTTGTTAAGACTATGAGACGTCAGCGTACAACCTTGGATAGGTACTTAGTTATAGGAGGATTAGATGTAGTCCGCGAACACTCAGACGCGGGATATAAATATCGAAGTGCCTCCCAAGCTTTTAGACATCATCAAGCAACGGAGAAGAGACCTTAACAATATAACATTGTTTTACCTACGAATCTTTATAAAATTATTTCCCTTATCGATTAAGCGAGTTCTTAGTAGTCATAAACGAAAAGAACGACCCCGAGCCTTCCTAGACAAATCTCCGTCTATTACGAAAGATTCAGGCCTAAGTCTTTTCGACAATAAATCAGAGACGGCTTCCGCCTAACACTATATTGTTAGCTCTCCTTGTCACCAAGGCTCACTAAATAAGTCGGTCACCACTCTACGCTAAGCAAGCGCATGAGTTCGAGTCACGCAGACAACGAGTCCGTTGAAGGCACGGTATACTACCCTGCGATTGATGACACGGTACACTACCCTGCGATTGATGATACGGTCGGATTAGACACCCTTGAGGAACTCTCCCGAACCAATTCAATATTCGAACCACCAACCAAGGTACACTACCCCACTATTAGGTCAGTGTTACCCGGTCTGTCAGAGCTCCGAGAAATACCATTTCTGGAACAAGAAGCTCCCTCGTGGTATACCGACCCAACTCTAGTTCCTACGGAGGAACAATTTCAAAAGCTCTACGAAACCTGGTACGGGCCAGAATTCGTTTGGAAACCTTTCCTCGACTGGGACACCAGTGAAGAAGGATCCTTGGATAGTTGCTTCACACCTACTATACCTTTGGCGTGGAGGCTCGGGAACCACCCGAACTCTCATTAAGATAGGATCCTATTATAGGAAAGAATGACAGAACCACCGAAAGGGTGGTATCCTGAAGGTCCGGGATCGCCGGCACCATGGAGAGAACCCAAGAAGATAAAGGATAAAGACGCGATGGATACCGGGAGCGAAGGTGAAAATGCGCCGAGCCAACCTTCATCACTTCCTCCGGGAATAAGGCGTCCACCAAGAGATGGATCACGGGCATCAAGTGTCCCCAGCTCATCTCGCTCATCTACTCCAAGGCCAAGGGACCAGGCAGCCGACTTGGCAAGGCTAGCTGCAAGAGTAGGAGTGGTATTACGCGATGTCCGGAGAGACATTACGTCCTCTATCGACTCTGCAAACATAGCGTTTGCCAAGCTCACGGGAGCTCAACAGGAAAACGCGCTCCGGCTGTTTGAAGTTCAAAGACAAATTGCCGAAGGAAAGGAACTCCATAATCAGGATATAGGAGTCCTGTTGATGCAGTGTCAGGGAGTAGAGACCGAAGTAAAGTCTCTACAAGAAAGAATAGTAAGGGAAATCGCGGAAAACCTGGCACAACAAGCTGCCAGACAAGAACATCACGAAGGGGTTACCTCGCAGTTACACCAGACCACGCTTGAACGGGACATTCTTCTACAACAGGCAGTAGAAGAAATCAGAAACGAAATGAAGGACCGAGACCGGAAGGTAAATAATGCCTTCAAGGAAAGAGATGCGCTCTTTCAAAACGAGGCAAAGAAGACCCGTGAGGCACTCTCGTCTCAACAGGGTGAGCTCAAAAAGATTGGCGAAGCGGTCCAAGAACTCCTCATTTCCTCCAGAAGGAAAGAAACTCCGAAAGACAAGCCGGAGGCTAGCAAGCGTGTACGAATGGAATCGGTAGAGGATGACGAGGAATATTATTCCAGGCCCACTAGACAAGAAAAGGGTAAACAAGTGGCAAAACCTCAAGCTAGTGGGGAAGGAACCTCAGACGCAACTCCACCACCTGCGCTAGGAGGAGGATACCCTAGTGATGACGATGATGACGGCAGCGATTATGACGCTGAAGGAAAAGGAAGAAAAGGCGGTGGTCCAGAAAGACGCCGCAGGGGTCTGACCCCAGAACAATCAGACCTAGCAAATGTCCTAGCGGAAGCCTTCGTGGTAAACACAAAACGACCAGCGGAGGCACCACCGCTCTTTGAAGGAGAAAAGCACCAAGATGTGCACATTTGGCTTCAACAATGTATTGATTACTTCGACCGAAATCCTCACATTTGGAGAGATGACCGGGAAAGGGTCATATACGCCCTCAACCGTACCAAGGGAAAGGTAGTAACACCATACACGATATGGTACCGAAGAAAAATGGACGGGCTACAGGGCGAAACCCAAAATCGGAATTTTCGAAGTTGGACCCGCTTCTCATACGAAATAGGAAAGGCTTTTGCGCCCCTACAAGAAGGACGACAGGCCCTACGGGACATGAAGGAAGTAAAATACAAGGGCAACATTCAAACCTACCTCCGAATCATGCACAACCTGAATAACAAAGCCAATATGACAGGTGAATCATGGAGGGAGACAGTCGAAAGAAACTTGCCCGAAGACATCCTCACCCGCATCTCTTTCCAGAAGTTCGACACCGATGAGGAATGGGAAGATGTAATAATAGAAGCCGGCCGGGCAGAAGAAGACCTTCAGTACCAAAAAAAGTTACTAAAAGAAGGAAGTTCCCGACACACCTCCTCTAAGGATACAAAAGATAAATCCTCAAGAGATGAAAGGCCTGATAAGCCACGAAGAGAAAAGGCTTATATAAAAGGAGGTGGGGGACCCTCACGAAAAAGGAAACGTGAGGATCACAAGTCGGAACGGCCGACTAAGAAATTAGGAGGAAGTGCTCCGATCACGCATTCAAATTGGTCTGAAGCACACCAAGGAATCTCGCAAAGCGTTATAGATGCGAGAAAAAAGGACAACAATTGCACGAGATGTGGAAAAAAGAACCACACATATAAGACGTGTTATGGGAACATTCAAGTATCAGCGGCCGCAGTTAGCCGAAGGCCGCTAAGAATGGGCCCAAGTCGAGCAAGGTCTATTAAGCCACCTCGGCCTCCTCGAAAACCCGCACAGGCTGGACAGGTCCGGACCACTAGCCGGCTGTGGGAATTAGGCGAAGACGAAGAAATCACATAGGTCTTCACAAAGGTACAGACAACGACGGTGTTCGGGTAGTCTAGCAGACACATAGTCGCTAGGAATCGAAATCGGCAGCAAAAGGGGATGCCGAAGCGAGGAAAGCAACCGTGCGGGACGGCCTGAGTGGGAGTACACGCGTCCCTCTTGCTGAGCCAAGAGGATTAACAAAGAGCAATGGTGACATTGGCGGCGCCTCTATGCTTCCCAAGGTAATAACGTATGTTTCGCCCCAATGATCCGGACACATGTTTGTCAGGGTAGTCAGGCACGTGACCTGGAATCAGAAAGGTCTCCGATAAGGACCAAAACCTAGACAGGAAACAGACAGCACCAAGGGTACCGACAGGAGCGACAGTAGGGCTAAGATGAAAAACTTAGGGGATGAGCGAGGCATATCTTCGACCACTAGGTACAAGAGCTCTAAACCTCACCTCTATTTATTACTTCTTAGGTGCCGCGCTGGTACCGAACGGGCACCCGATAAAATGAGGACACTGTCTACGGTTAAGCGAGGGTGGATAATAAGCCCGGGAAGGTTATCAAAGGGACAGCCGACCAGCCCTACGCACCCGGCTCTTGTCCCCATGATATCTGGACGATGGCAGAGACCCCCAAGTTTGGTTCCACAGGTAGAAAAGGTGGAAGGTATGGGAACTCCTCGGCAGGAGGTAAAGACCGCTAGTAGTGGGCTGCCCGATATACCAAGAAAAATTCAGTTTGTCTGAGGAGACCTCAATGGTCGAAACCGTGCGGGCATGGTAACAAACATCGTGTTACACAATGTCTAAACGAAAGCCAGAAGAAGATCACGGACAGCCGCGAAGACGCAAGCTTTACGCGTCTCTACCCAAAAGATATTCCTGCCCTGAGGGAGACGCCTACCTCTTTTTAAACCATAGGCGACAAAAAATTAAAGTCCTATTAGACTCAGGCTCTAATGTGTTCGTCATCAATCAAAGATTGGTACAGGAACACCGATTACCGTTCACACAACGGTCGGATGCGGTCAAGATTTATGGGTTTGATGGGACCGCAGCAGTCTCCGGAGGGAAGTTCTACACCCATCCCTTATGGTTGGAGATAGGAAGAAATAAACATCTGTCTGAGATAACCTGCGAAATAGCAGAACTTGGATCGTACGGGATGATCATACCATTCGGCTGGTGGCATGAGGAACATCCTATATCCCACATCGAAGACCCAAAAAAATGGTCGTTCGATGCAAAACGTTGCGAGAAATGTGTGGAAGAAGACGAAGGAATAGCCGACATGTTCGAATACGATGAGTCGGTAGTCTTTGACGAAAACGCTGCCTATATTGGAAGAATTGGCGCTAGTGAAAGCCCCGACGATATAGTCTTGGGATCGCTACCTCCAGAATATTGGCGACACAAGGACCTGTTTTTGCCTCAGACAGCGGAAAAATTGGCGCCTCGGAGGACGTTCGATCATGAAATCGAACTAAAGGACGACGCGAAAGCGCCCTGGGGCCCAATATACCCCTTATCAGAAAAACAGCTTGCCGCATTAAGGGAATACCTTAAAATGATGATGGATCAAGGAAAAATCACAAGAAGCAAATCCCCAGCGGGCGCACCAGTGCTGTTCGTTCCAAAACCTGACGGTAAACTTCGGTTAGTTGTAGACTACCGAAACCTCAACCGTATTACAGTCTTGAACAAGCACCCGCTACCATTGATGTCCGAACTAAGAGATCGGGTAGCTGGGGCTAAGATTTTCATGAAGCTTGACCTGAAAGACGGCTATCATCTGATAAGAATTAAAGAAGGAGACGAGTGGAAGACAGCTTTTCGAACTCGATACGGCCATTACGAATACAAGGTAATGCCTTTCGGGCTCGTTAATGCTCCGGCAACTTTCCAAGACATGATGAACCAAGTCCTACATGAATTTTTGGACTACGGAGTGGTCTGCTACTTGGATGACATTTTGATATATTCAAAGGATGAGAAAAGCCATGTTGAGCTAGTCGATCAAGTCTTGCAAAGACTCGCAGACTACCAACTAGCTGTATCCTTGAAAAAGTCAGTTTTTCATGTCCAGGAAGTAGAATTCCTGGGTTATATGGTATCTGTCGAAGGAGTAGCTATGAGCACGAGGAAAGTCGATTCCGTATTGAGTTGGAAATCGCCGGCGTCGGTAAAAGAAGTCCAGATATTTATTGGATTTGCCAATTTTTACCGACGATTTATACGAAGTTTCTCCGGAGTGTGTAAACCGATAACGGAGACACTAAAAGGAAATCCAAAGGATTTCCATTGGGGCGCTGAACAAGAATCAGCGTTCAAAGAATTAAAACATCGCTTTACGACTGCGCCCATTCTACAACATTTCTACCCAGACCGGGAGACGGTGGTAGAAACGGATGCAAGCGACTTTGCCTTAGGATGTGTCTTGTCACAATTTGTGGATAAAAGGCTACATCCAGTTGCTTTCCACTCACGAAAGTTGAACTCGGCTGAACGAAACTACGAGATTCATGACAAGGAGCTACTTGCAATCCTAGAAGCGTTCAAAGAATGGAGGCAATACTTAGTAGGCACGGAAAAACCTGTGACGGTATACACCGATCACCAAAACCTACAATACTTCCTTACTTCCAAGGTTTGGAGCGGACGCCAAATCCGGTGGGCTCAGAAGCTAGCAGAATACAATTTTAAGATTGTTTACCGACCAGGGACTAAGGGCGGAAAGCCTGACGCCCTGAGTAGACGGCCGGAGTACCGTCCTGAGGAGGGAGCTACGCATCGCGAGCAAACCGTTCTAAAGCCAGAACACTTCCAAGTAATGCTGTTGGCACTACAGGAGGAGAAGGAAGAAGGGTTAGGAAAAGAAGTACTAGGTTGGAGCGATGAGAAAGACCTGGCGTTGAAACCAGAAACGAATACCTCGGACAGATACATCCGAGTAAGACGCTTGAAACACAAGGCAAGGTTACCCACTAAAGGTTCAAGAATGGCAGCCGGACATGACCTCTACGCCATAAGCGACGCCATTATCCCTAGACGAGGACAAGCGCTACTCGATACTGGAATAGCAATAAGCCTACCAGCAGGGACATATGGACGAGTAGCGGCTCGTAGTGGGCTGGCAGTACGTTCCGGAATTTCGGTCGGCGCAGGGACAATAGACGCCGACTATACGGGAGAACTCAAAGTCTTGCTATATAATCACAAGGATGTTGATTGCCAAATCCGAGAAGGAGACAGAATGGCTCAACTCATAGTGGAAAAAATCGACACATCCGATTTAATGGAGGTCGATAAGCTAGACGAGACTGAAAGAGGAGCCCAAGGTTTCGGAAGCACCGACATCGCTACAAGAAGTCTAATAATAAAGGAACAAGAACCCATCATATGTCAGCTAGAAGCATCGGCAGCCGAAAATTTGTCCTGGTACGACATTGAAGAAGTACCAGAGAAAATACTAATATCAACGGCCATGCTAAAACAAAAGACAATGAAGAAGTTTAACCCCGAGTTCCTTGGACAACTTCTTGAGGCAACGCTATCGGATAGAGACTGGCTGAAACGACGCGAGGACTTATCAAAGCTCCGAAATGAAGGAAAAGAATTCCCTAAGAACTGGACACTGATCGACGACCTCCTATACTATAAGAATCGTCTATTCGTCCCAGACAACCAAGCATTGTACACCAAGATAGCCGAGGGATGCCATGACGCAAAGATAGCCGGACACTTCGGACAAGAAAAAACCCTAGAAATCATCATGAGAGATTTTTATTGGAAAGGGCTAGCCGAATGGATCAACGACTACGTGCGGTCCTGTGATGAATGTCAACACAACAAGTCACCCCGACATGCGAAATACGGACTGTTACAACCGCTGCAGACGCCGTTCACAGCATGGTCGTCGATATCAGTAGACTTCATCACCCAACTACCAGAGTCACAAGGTTGTACACAAATCATGGTAGTTGTTGACCGGTTTACAAAAATGGCACACTTTCTTGGACTACAGACTACGGCTACGGCAAAGGATGTCGCAAATACGTTCTTAAGGGAGGTTTGGAAGCTACACGGCTTACCGACGGAGATCATTTCGGATATGCACTCTAAGTTCGCTGGCGAGTTTTGGGAATCATTGTGCAAGGCGTTGGAGATAAAACGACGAATGTCGACGGCATATCATCCACAGACGGATGGACAGACAGAGAGAACCAACCAAGTGCTGGAAGGATATCTCCGAAGTTTTATTAACTATGACCAAGATGACTGGTATCAGTTACTGCCATTAGCAGAACATGCATATAACAATTCTGCAACCAACGCTCACGGAATGTCCCCCTTTTACGCGAACTATGGGTTCCACCCTCAGACTGAGTGGATGAAAGAACGTGAAGTTCAAAACCCCGGCGCTTCCCTATACGCGAACTGGATTAAGACGATACACGAACAAGCGAAAAGCTCGCTTGAAAAGACACGGGAAGGAATGACAAAATACTACGATCGGAAAGCCAAAAAACAACCTGAGTTTAAAATTGGCGACAAAGTTATGTTAAACGCAAAAAACATACGGACTAGACGGAAGTCGAAAAAGTTAGCACCCAAACTCTATGGGCCGTTCCAAATATTGGAAAAAAAAGGCAACCGAGCGTTTAAACTAAACATTTCCGACCGATGGAATATTCACCCAGTCTTCCACGTATCCTTGCTCGAACCATATCGAGAATCGGTTCATCCAGAACGCAGGCAACCTCCCAGAGAACCAGAAGAGGTTGAAGGGGACTTGCAATGGGAGATAGAGAAAATCGTCCGTAGCGAAATACGGACATATAGGCGAAGGGTCAGCAACCGGTATAGGCAGATACGGGAGCTGTGGTACTTTGTGAAATGGCAGGGTTGTGCGGAAGACGAAAATACTTGGGAACCTGCGACAGGCATGGAAAATGCCGAAGAGGTAGTAGAAGAATTTCATCGCGACAACCCGGAGATGCCAGGACAGGAAGAAGTAAGACGATGAGGAAAAGGTTTTCCTACGGTGGACAAGCAAACGCCGGAAGGTTTTTTACCCTGACCACATCGGGTCTTAAAAGGAAATTTGTTAAATAGATAATCAAGAAGGTGTTCGAGACGAAACCTTGTAGGAGGGAGCTCATGTTAGGCATATAGAAAATGCACAGACCTCTCGGTAGGGTAACTGCGCACAGACCCTCATTTATCGCGAGCCTAACACCCCCCTCCGGCCCCGTTCTGGGGCCCGCACGTCCTTAGCGAGATTTCGAAGAGTTGCGTCCCATGACTAAAATGTCACTTCAATGAAGCCCACTTCATAACACCATATACGTCGCTGCCGTCCGTCCGACCGGAAGCTGTTCGCAGGATATATAAGAGGGCACCTCTGGGTACCTCGGAGAAGTGGAACGGAGGAAATCCGTCGGAGGCGCATTGAGTTACTAGGCTTCAAAGTTGGGCATCCTAACTATGGGCCGAAAGTGACGGGACGTTTTCGGTTCGGAAATCCGCAATTGCTCCTACAGTGCCCCAGAGGCCATAGGGGTGACATATGACACCAATACCTATCTGAAGGCCACTGTATGTTGGTTGGTCCTGGAGACAGGATCCCTCGAGAGGTGATTCTCTTTGAGGCGAGGCGGACCGAGGGGAAGCTGCTCAGACTCAGAAGACCTAATAGGCGGTAGACTTAAGAGTGTTGGCGCACCGTCTACGTAACCTGCATTATGCATAGGTACCCGACACATACGCTGGCCACTATGTGAAATTCGGAAGAGACTACTGGAACGATAGTCAAGACGACTGAAGTTTCAGACAGAAGTCTACTCGTCTCTATAAATCGAAGACCGGTCATTCGAGGATAATGTCACATCCTACGACTAGACGGAAAAGGAATTTATGAGAGCGAAGATGGTGTGTGAAAGTTCAGGGTCAAACAGTGTTCGCACTTGTTAAGACTATGAGACGTCAGCGTACAACCTTGGATAGGTACTTAGTTATAGGAGGATTAGATGTAGTCCGCGAACACTCAGACGCGGGATATAAATATCGAAGTGCCTCCCAAGCTTTTAGACATCATCAAGCAACGGAGAAGAGACCTTAACAATATAACATTGTTTTACCTACGAATCTTTATAAAATTATTTCCCTTATCGATTAAGCGAGTTCTTAGTAGTCATAAACGAAAAGAACGACCCCGAGCCTTCCTAGACAAATCTCCGTCTATTACGAAAGATTCAGGCCTAAGTCTTTTCGACAATAAATCAGAGACGGCTTCCGCCTAACAGGCTGTTAGAGGCATGTTTATAGCAAATGGAAATTGCTGAGATAACAGATGTCCCCTGTTCTACTATTAGGCAATGGAAGCGAGTACCACAGACCTGGCGAGCTACTTTTTGATCAGGCTGCCTGTGCCAGCTCACAAAATTGGATATTAGAAGACTGATTGGCAGAATTCGAAGTGGTTGGGAGGGAAGAATGCTTTGCTAGCGAAAGTTAGGAAAGGAGCTAAGATTGTCTGTCTCTGGCAGGACAATTCAGAGAGCACTTACACATCACGGATACACCCACGGTGTAATGTTCCTAGCTTGTAGTTAACTAATAATGACGGGCAGCGATACTTCTCTCCTTCGTTATAACCTTAGTAGATATAACAGTTCTTAGATCCGTTGATCTACGTTATCACCGTTCGTTGGATAACGCCTATTAAATCTTAACTAAGATAGCTTCGCCTCACGTAGGCTCGTGAGAAATGTGTCGGATATGCAAACGTGATAAAGAGCGTAAAGATGTTTTATTCGTAAAAGTAATAAGTAAGGAAAGTACTTAGAACATTCAATCTAATTTATTTATACTTGTACCGCCGACTCCGGCATACGACAAGTCCCCGCCGGCACAGGGTTAACACAAACCGGAACTACCACTAACTACGAACAATCCAAACCTCCAGCCCCGTACCTCAAACATGCCCGCGCCATGCCCACAACACGAACACTAAATACAAAGCCATCAACGGTAAAGAAAGTCCTCCTTGCCCCCGCATCCGAAGTCCCTCTGGTATGGCACCAACCGCAGCCCATGTAGCAAGTCCGCATCATTCCTGAACAAGGAGTACGAGGGGCAAACCCACGAATACCAAGATACACAGGCGACAGGCAGGACCCAGGCCGAAGCCAAAAGCCGAAAGGGTGTCCGACAAAGGCAAGTTCCCCGTACAAAAAACAAAATTCCACTACCGCCTGGTCTGAATACCGTCCCGCGATCCCTCCTCCACAAAAGAAAACCAACAACAATTTATCAACACAGGCGGCACCAAGGCAGAGAGGCTGTGACCGACATGTCCACAACTCGCATCCGCATGCCAGGCCGTCGACCCTATGAACCCACTTTGCCAAGTGCCTCCGAGGAGCGTAATGGTGAGGAGAACCTGTACCTGCTGCCCGTAACCCCAAAACAAAACTCTCAACAAAAGAAATACATAGAGGTGGTGACAGACCGAAGAGGTCAGTAGGGCCTATCTCCTACCCGTGGTGCCATGCCCCTGCCCGCCGTACCCGCAACCAGACCAAAGAAACCAAACAAGCCCCACAGAACCCAGCACGCAAGGCCCAAACAAGTCCAACCCAGAGGTCGCAACCCACTATCCGCACAGGTGGCCTTCAGCCAGCCGGTCCGTCAGGAAGCTTTGCAGCACTCAGCAGCTTAACCTCAACAGCCCAAGCTGTCTGGAAACACTTAATTAGACCTCGCCCAACCTGACGCAGGCCCGACCGGTGCTCGCAGGCGCCTCTCCCCGCCAAGTCAGCCCCCCCCAAGCCCCACACACCAGGCACCGCAGTTCCCATCCAGCCCCCTCAGCCCCTCAGGCAGATCAACCGCCCGACGGCCACAGGACAGCCGATACCTGACCCCATCACGCAGCCACTGGTCTTGGCCTACCGCAACAGAGCCCCAATCCCCCAGCACCGTGTAGCCGAGTGGGGCCACCAGGACGAACCCGGGGCCACAACATACGCGCCAGCATCCAAAGACGCCGGCAACAGTCCCAGTCCGCCCGGACCGAAATCCAGGCAAGCTGAGAGGGAAACCAAGGAACCTGGAGGTCCCCCAATGTGGGCCCCAAAGGGCCGCACCGTAGACTGACGAAAGGTGCCCAAGCTGACGCTTCAGAGAGGGCGGGTACCAGGATAGGAAACGAGACAAATAGAAGGTAGGCCCCACTTGCAATGGGTGTGACCGCCAACCACCATCCGTAACCACACCGACCCCTGCACTAGACCAAGCGTGGCCCGGCAACCAATCGCCCCACACCACCCCGGGCAGAAGTTCACCCGCACCAGGAGGTAAAGAATTTCAGGGTCAAAGCCATCCCCACGTAGAAGCAAGGAGGAGACACCTGACTGAACCACCGTAAATGCCTCTTGAACCGAAATCAAGGGAACGGTGATAAACGACATCGTAGGATTCCGACCGTGATAATAGTAGACGAAGGGCGGGGCCGGCGAGGCCCCCGTCCCTTAAGGAATGATGTGACCGGTTCGACGTGTTGAAACTTGGGAAGGTCATCAGTCTAACCCAAGGGCGTTTTGTATCGTGAACACTAAGGACTCTGTTAAAACCCAACAAGAAACATGAGCTGGCCCAAAGAACGACACGGGTGTTTCCCCCCACAGCAATGTTCAAATCCCCCATCCCACGAACGCGAAACTCTGCGAGTAGACGAGTAGACAGAGAAGCCGAAGACTTTTTACCGAAGGAGGGCTCGTAGACGCCAAAAGTGAAGAGGCTCGAAGCGAAATCATCGTGAGAATCAAACAACAACGAGGAGGCGAAAACAAGTAACCACGACGCTCCACCACACAACAACCTCAACACCAAAGACCCCAGGAACTACTGAGTGAACTCAGATATCTCCCCCAGAATCCGAGGATCAGAAAGCTATCGTGGGCGCGAAAGGAACGCTACTGAGGCGGAGCGAAGATAGAAGTAAGGAAATTACTTAGAACATTCAATCTAATTTATTTATACTTGTACCACCGACTCCCGCATACGACAAGTCCCCGCCGGCACAGGGTTAGCGCAAACCGGAACTACCACTATCTACGAACAAACCAAACCTCCAGCCCCGTACCTCAAACATGCCCGCGCCATGCCCACAACACGAACACTAAATACAGAGCCATCGACGGTAAAGAAAGTCCTCCTCGCCCCCGCATCCGAAGTACCTCTGGTATGGCACAAACCGCAGCCCTTGTAGCAAGTCCGCATCATTCCTGAACAAGGAGTACGAGGGGCGAACCCACGAATACCAAGATAAACAGGCGACAGGCAGGACCCAGGCCGAAGCCCAAAGCCGAAAGGGTGTCCGACAAAGGCAAGTTCCCCGTACAAAAAACAAAATTCCACTACCGCCCGGTCTGAATACCGTCCCGCAATCCCTCCCCCACAGTAGAAAACCAACCACAATTTTATCAAAACAGGCGGCACCAAGGCAGAGAGGTTGTGACCAACATGTCCACAACTCGCATCCGCATGCCAGGCCGTCGACCCTATGAACCCACTTTGCCAAGTGCCTCCGAAGAGCGTAATGGTGAGGAGGACCTGTACCCGCTGCCTGTAACCCCGAGCAAAACACAACAAACAAAAGAAATACATAGAGGTGGTGACAGACCGAAGAGGTCAGTAGGGCCTATCTCCTACCCATGGTGCCATGCCTCCGCCCGCCGTTCCCGCAACCAAATCAAAGAAACCAAACAAGCCCCACAGAACCCAGCACACAAGACCCAAACAAGTCCAACCCAGAGGTCGCAACCCACTATCCGCACAGGTGGCCGTCATCCAGCTGGTCCGTCAGGAAGCTTTACAGCACTCAGCAGCTTAACCTTAACAGCCCAAGCCTTCTGGAAACACTTAATTAGACCTCGCCCAACCTGACGCAGGCCCGACCGGTGCTCGCAGGTGCCTCTCCCCGCCAAGTCAGCCCCCCCCAAGCCCCACACACCAGACACCGCAGTTCCCATCCAGCCCCCTCAGCCCCTCAGGCAGCTCAACCGCCAAACAGCCACAGGACAGCCGATACCTGACCCCATCACGCAGCCACTGGTCTTGACCACCGCAACAGAGCCCCAATCCCCCAGCACCGTGTAGCCGAGGGGGGCCACCAGGACGAACCCGGGGCCACAACATACGCGCCAGCATCCAAAGACGCCGGCAACAGTCCCAGTCCGCCCGGACCGAAATCCAAGCAAGCCGAGAGGGAAAAACGAGGGAACCCGGAGGCCCCCCAATGTGGGCCCCAAAGGGCCACACCGTAGACTGACGAAAGGTGCCCAAACTGACGCTTCAGAGAGGGCGGGTGCCAGGATAGGAAACGAGACAAACAGAAGGTAGGCCCCACTTGCAATGGGTGTGACCGCCAACCACCATCCGTAACCACACCGACCCCTGCACTAGACCAAGCGTGGCCCAGCAACCAATCGCCCCACACCACCCCGGGCAGAAGTTCACCCGCACCAGGAGGTAAAGAATTTCAGGGTCAAAGCCATCCCCACGTAGAAGAGAGGAGGAGACACCTGACTGAACCACCGTAAATGCCACTCGAACCAAAATCGAGGGAACGGTGATAAACGACATCGTAGGATTCCGACCGTAGAGATAGTAGACGAAGGGCGGGGCCGGCGAGGCCCCCGTCCCTTGAGGAATGATGCGATCGGTACGACGTGTTGATACTTGGGAAGGTCATCAGTCTAACCCAAGGGCGTTTTGTATCGTGAACACTAAGGACTCTGTTAAAACCCAACAAGAAACATGAGCTGGTCCAAAGAACGACACGGGTGTTTCCCCCCACAGCAATGTTCAAATCCCCCATCCTCCGAACGCGAAACTCTGCGAGTAGACAAGCAGACAGAGAAGCCGAAGTCTTTTTACCGAAGGAGGGCTCGTAGACGCCAAAGGTGAAAAGGCTCGAAGCGAAATCATCGTGAGAATCAAACAACAACGAGGAGGCGAAAACAAGTAACCACGACGCTCCACCACACAACAACCTCAACACCAAAGACCCCAGGAACTACTGAGCGAACTCAGATATCTCCCCCAGAATCCGAGGATCAGAAAGCTATCGTGGGCGCGAAAGGAACGCTACCGAGGCGGAGCGAAGATAGAAGTAAGGAAATTACTTAGAACAAAGCGTGAAGAGCCTATCTTCCTCGGTCGTATCGACCTCCTTATATAGTGCTCTTCCGCAAACCCTAACCCTGATGACTCACAAGTGTGAGCCTCGCAAAAAGCCTTACATAGGTCATATGACTCAAATGAGTCATGCGCGCGAAATCCCATGACTCATAATTGAGTCATGTGCGAAACATAACAAATCATAACATAAACAAGTCATATGACTCAAATGAGTCATACACGCGAGACCCATGACTCATAATTGAGTCATGTGCGAAACATAACAAATCATAACATAAACAAGTTATATGACTCAAATGAGTCATACGCGCGAGACCCATGACTCATAATCGAGTCATGTGCGAAACATAACAAATCATAACATAAACAAGTTATATGACTCAAATGAGTCATACGCGCGAGACCCATGACTCATAATCGAGTCATGTGCGAAATCCTGAGCTACCTGTCACATCCGTGACACACGGTAAGACTTGCAAAAAGCCTTTCATAAACTATCAGAATCAGCAAGTGAGAACTGAGTATGGGCAACAATACTATAAAAAAACCGAAGACTTTTGACGACGTTTAATGTATTTGGATGAATTCTTCTTCAATACATCTAACCAAGAGTCAGCATGGGTTACATGTTTACCTCAGGAACAGTACCACAATCACTGTCTGCAACATACTTTTCACAGTGGACATGCCTCTGTACATGTCTGGGGGTGCTATCAGTTTTAACTGGAAGTCTCCACTGGCATTTTTAGTTGGTACAGAGAAAAAAGGAGTTGTCGCAAAGGACTATCAAGAGCAGGTTCTTGAGCCAATTGTCGTACCCACATTTATGGGCCTCTATGACTACAATGCATCTCTGGGAGCAGAGCATGTAGAAGACCAAGCACCAATTCACGGAACCCATCAGGCCTTAGTGGAGGTGAAGGCGAAGTTAGGGATCCCTCTACACCTAGGAACGGCAGCATCACCGGACCTCAATCTAATCGAAAACATATGGTGCATCCTAAAACAACATATGGTGCATCCTAAAACAACATATTAAGGGATGCAATACCTTCTCAAGATCAGTTCAGGAAATGTGGCAGGCAGCACAGGAGGAGTGGGACAAGTTAGAATCGAAAGATTAGAACAAGTTCATTAAAAGTATGCCGAATGACTCAAGCAGCTCAGACAACGAAAGAGCATGCAAATGGAGTATTGATATTTTTTTAATTTTCTTGAGGTTCTATTTATGTATATCTTCTGTTTTCTTTTGCTGATCTCTTTTAATTGTTGGGATCCGGGTTGTTGTTACTTTGTCATTGTGGATTGTAAGTCGGAATTCCACCGTTGCTGCTCATCACTTTTGTCACCAGCCTCGTACATCCTTAGCTATAAAGTCTCGGCTATTCCCTTCTTCAGGAGGGCACTTGGTTGATGACTGTTTATTAGGGGTGTTGTATCAAGTGAAGGTTCCCGACCACCGGCCACAAGTTTCCATTGAGCCACAAACTCACGTTGAACTGTCCACTCACGTTGAACTGTCAGGCACTCAGTATGAGTGCCCCCGTTTGCGAGAAAACTAGCAGCGGGGGTTGTGACGACATGTCACAACCTTGGCACGAGTATGGTAGATTGGCTCAGTGTGGTATGGCTTGTGTGTGTGTGATAGAATTAGAGGATGGCCAGGCAGTAAGACGAGTGATTATCCGTGACTGCAATCCTCTCGCGCCGGGGAGGGAGAAGTATGATGCTGGTGATAAGACGTTTCGTGCTTGAGGCGGGAACGCTTGGCCAGCCTGCTGTGGTGGTGGATGTACTTACCCGACAAAGAGGGTTGCCCACAAATATTATGGGAGGAATATTATATCGTAGGCCTTTTGAAGAACGGCGAGGGAAAGGCCTTCCGCAACCGGAAGAGTAAGACTCCGGGAGATTGCCAAGTTATTATGTATTATGTACAATTGCGTGTACTGGTATGATACAGGCACCCTGGACAGCCACGTGCCGGATCGGCGGCTCAAGGTTCTTAGTTCATTGAAACAGATTAAATATTTTTTACAAAACTCTCCACTAGCCTGGATATTTCGCCTAGGTCAGACTCCATAATTTCCTAGTTCTAACCCGTACATTTCGCATTTCCAATGCTACTTCTATCCTCCATGGACAACAAAGAAATTACGCAACAAGCTTTTTTGTTGAAAAAAAAAAAAAAAAAGATGCTTTTCCCACCAAGCAGTATTTCCCCCTCAGAGACAAATTGAGACCTCCGCCTTCCTCGTGCAACCCAGACTACAACATGTCCCCGGATTTGCTAGATCGCAGGGACTACCGGTATGTGTACACACTGGAGGGCAGCACTTGCCCAAGGTGTTGCAGAGGAGTTTGCCAACGAGTGGGTTGCATATTCCTACTGAGTGTTAGCTTTGTTTTTTCTTTTATTTTTTTACATTGTAGAGGGGAGTGGGGAGGGTACCCTTCGGGTGGTCAATGGTTGCATATGTAGTTTCAGTGGTGGGAGGGGGAGGGGTGCGGGAGGGGATTGATTCAGCGGGTTTTAGGAGGAAGGTAAGGAGGACGGAGAGAAGCGGAAGGAGGGCTTTCATTCTGTTGCGGTGGCTATATGGATATAACTGTTGTGTGTGATTGCACCAAATTCTGGGTTTTTTTCTTTCCTCAATCGCGCAGGATGGGAGGAGAAGCGGAGAACGGTTGAGCTGAGTGGGGGGCGGGATGATTGAGAGATATATGCTTCTGAACTACGATGAATGCGGAAATCAGCCAATTATTTATTCTCCCTATGTTTTCCATAACTTTGTTCGATTCTAAGAGATCGTGGAGAATGAGGGGGCCGGGGGATGGTAAAAAGCATTTTTTTCCCAGGGGGTAGATAGATCGGGTTGTTCGCGTTTAAAACGTCAATACCTGGATACCAATTTAAGTGAACCCTGTTTCCATAGGATTTGGCCTCGAGCCACTCCGAAGTGGGGAATAAACAACAGTATACTGCATGCAAAAAAGTTAATTGTGTGATTCAAGGAACTTTAATCGTAATCACCGCCTGTGAATCACCGAACGCAGGAAATAAGTTTCACTCGCTCCCCCCAAGTGATGAGTTTTATTCAGAAGTGCCAGTCTCCAACCCCTTGCAACACCCGATAACTTACTCCAGACCCATAGTCGTTCCCATAGGACAATCTCCCGTCCCTAAAGAGCCTGCTGCTTCGGTAATGCTGTGGTGGCGGAGCAGGACCCCCTCCCACGCGGGCAAGCCATGCTTTGCTGGCATTCGTGGTTATGTGACGATACCACCCCCACAACCCGCAGTCGTGGCATGCTATATATAATACCTGGCTTCTTAGGGTGATGTTAATGAGTCTGCGAGTATTCATATTCATACGGCTAACAGGATTTTGAAAATCTTGGACGGGGAGAGTGGTTGGAACACATACAAAACTTTTTCAATACCTTTTGGTTAGTCACCCGCAGACCCAAACCCATCACGAGTATCACGGATGTGAACTGCCCAAGTCAATTGGTGCTTGCACTGTACTCCAAAAAGAGCAGGGTAGCCAGGGACAATACCGAACCCGGAGTACGTCATTTACAGGATCCTCGCCACTCCTCTCCCTCCAGAAATGGAACAGAAAATAATAAAGAGGAAGTTGATGCCCATGGTGTATGCATTCTCTATCCCCACCTTCCCCACCATCGTGCCTTCCCCCGTTGTCGCCCGCACCGCCCCGGGCATTGCCAACCTCGGATCCCGCGATAACCTTTGACGCTTCCAAGGTTAGGATGAACAAAAATGGTCTCGAGGGCCAGCATTCTGTTTCAACTACCGCAAGAACTCGGATAGAAATGTGCCATGTGCCCGGTAGTCCAGAAGCTCCTACTCCGGGATAGGGCGGAAGACACCGGGAACCTGCCCTCCCAGGTATAATGCAATGGGAACAGAGAGCACGAAAAACAGACCAAGAGAGGCAACTCGAACGTCCTGGCACGGTATCTGCTCGGTCGGGTTCTTAAGGCGCCTTGGGACACGTAGATATCCCACGGGTAAATTCCGACCAATTGCGTGGACATCATCCATGACGCGGCCAGTATGATAGATGGGTCTCTATCCTGTATTTGTGGACCCTCGACCATAGCAATCGAAGAGGAAGAACGCCTTCCTAATCACCTTACCGGAGGAACCTGCCATAGTACCTTACTCGTGTACATTGAATTACCCCACTCGGGGGGATTGGCCACGGCCGGGAAGTTTGCCGCCATCGACACAGAAAATAGAAATTTCGACCAGCTTAAATATCTTAGCCACCAGGTCCCTAAAAGATAAGGCTGAAAAATTAATCAAGGGTGTGATATCGGGTAGCAAGCCCTTACGAACAACAACTTGTATCATAGCCAAAATGACTGCAGGCTACCAAGAGGAGGTTATCGTTCCTACTTGATTCTCAAATATCATACAAATCTTGCGTCAAGACCCACCAAATAGGGCAGAATTCGCAACCCCCTCCTCGGGGTCCGGAAATTGTCTTGTAAGAGAGAGGAAGGCTTTATTTCATATTCCAAGTTTCCCAGGGCCCCTTGAGTTATAGCCGGAGTGAGATGGCGAACCATGCAGAAAAATGTTCTCCGCGACTAAAAGAGCAATACAGTTCAGCAAAATCAGTTCCTGGGTGACCGAAATACTAAACTGACAGCTTCACCGCTCGAGGTATGATATGATACCGATTTCTCAATATGCCAGGAGAAAGATCTGGCGGGTACCCAGCTTCAGGGTCGGAGGTTGTTAAGAAATGGTACGATAAATTCTGTGGTGGAGTCAGACCTGTGGCCTGCCGTAGAATCTCCAATATAATTGAAACCTTGTGCTAGGTCGTTGGAGTTTGCCTCCTCGGAGGGGCTGAGCAGCTCTTTTTTCTTGCCATGGTTTTTTTACCCCTTTTCCAAAGCATGGAATTCTCGACCACATACTGATAGCATAGCGATTCAATTATTCGAGATTCCCCGGTAAAAACCGCTTAGCAGACGAAAGATCCTTTTTCCGTTGAAAGAATTATTTGAGCCCCAATGAAGCCCCTTCTTACTCCCACTCATCACAATTGTGGAGTACGATAGGTAGGAAAGTCGATGTCAGGATCTGGTGGTTGTAGTTGTATCGCCTTCGTGGCCAACTTCCCCGTCGAGCAGGTTACACAAAGCCAATACTCGTACTCCCGCTATGTACCACCCCCTATCGGTAATCTCGCACATAACGAACACGACCGAGCCGATCAATCAACATGGCCCCCTATGGGCTCGCGTGGCCTCCCTCCCCTGAAACAATTTTGTGCTACGGCCCTTTACAAGCATGGTGAATCTGGCCAACTTACAAGTAGGGAGCGGATCCTTGCCATGACTAAGCCTAGCTGTGTGTTAGTTATGGGCTAGATCTCAACTCCATAAGAACCGGGATACCGTAGTAGCTGACCCCGCGCTAGGGCCGTCGGAGTTGCCTCCCCCAGTACTCGTACAGTAAGGTCTATGATATCCACGTTTTGCCCTTCATTCGTCTCGGGGTAGGGCTGAAAGCGGCCCCCTTCCGGTGTGATTCCCCCCCCCCGTTAATCAAAAGGGGGGAGTCTCTGCGCAGTTCTTATGCTGCCATTTCGACAAAAGAAAGATCGCACAAATGTCATTGAATTATCGGCTAATATTCTCATGCAGAACGGGTTGTTTGGCCGGTGTAACCTTTGGCCTCCAGAAAGGTATCTTTCAGTTATCATACTCCTGCCCTCATCCTCTGCCTTCCTCCCATGTATGACATTCCAACGCGATGCTGTGCAGTAAGAGCACAGCCTTACCTAAATGTTGACATCTAAGTTAGCTATTCGATAGCCGGTCTGGTTGGTCTGGTTGGTCTGGTTGGTTGGTTGGGTCTTTTTCTTCTTCCCGTCCTATCTCACCCCACCCAGCGATAGTCCTAAGCAAGCCGAGCAGAGGGGGAAGAGAGGAAAAAGGGAATTAGAATGATAGATCTCTCTCACCTGGCTGAATATACAGAAAAAAAAAAACAGAAGAACCCTCCCACGGGCTCTCTACACTGCCGAGAGATATGATACATAGGTGTTACCGGGCTGACGCTCCCACACCCGCCGCAAACGGAGTAATTCGTTCCCAACAGCTCCAAGCTCTCGAGGCGCCCACGATAGCGCCAGGTACCGTGCAGCGCTAGTAAACTATCATAGAAAGGCCATACTCGAGACCCCTAATGGTCGACGTTTACTTCTCGTGGCCATTTCCTCACGGTAATTGCTTTTTCATATTCGGATGTTTCGTAAGTATCCCCCCTTTCCCCTCTCCCTCCGTTCATTGAAGGATTTGGGCAGTCCGACCTAGGTGGGAGCTAAGATATCATTGACGTTGCCAGAGGACTATCTATCACCCGCACATCGGGCACTTATGAAGCCCCCACTAAATGTTGAGCTTAAACTCTATCCCTCCAAAAGGTCGTATGATACAGTAGACACTTCTCGAGTATGATACGATACTTTGAAACCACCCCCGTTCAAAGTACACACAAGCAGCAGCACGGCCGCAAAATCACACCCCTCTCAACTCGCCAAGGCATAAAAGTATGGTTAAAGTCGCCTTTCAATTTCAAGCTCCAATTTCATCGCTTTTCACACCACGACCAAACGGGATGTGCTGAACCGGGTCGCTGAGCCCTGCCCATCGACTCACGTTTACACCACCACTTCACCTAGGTCTCTCCACGCAAAACCCCTCTGACGGCCTCATGCTGTGATGTGGGGATGGAAGGGCAGGCATCAAGATCAGATTAACTAGATATGAAGATAATTTTTGACCCGCACCAGTAGAGTACGACCTCACACAAAAACCAGACACGCCCTCCAACACTTCTCCCGCACCGGGATGTCAAGAGGTTACCCATTGAACTGCCATACCGTACGGTATTTACTCGTTAGATCCACCATCGGGGATCAGAGCTTAGGGCACCGGTCAGGGGATATTCGAAGATTCCGAGTGACAAGAAATGATGCCAAAAGTAAATAATTCATATGATACAGACAGTATCAAATTGAAGAATCATTGCAACTCAAAGGAGTTAGTTAACGTTGGAAAAATGTTCAGAATACTGCTCATGACTCATAAAAAGAAATTCAATGTGAAGAATACTTAATTAGACCTCTCTGGACTTGGAAACTCGCCGAGCTCTAATAGTGATTGAATTAAGCTTCAACTTTAACTGCAACCAGAATCATAAAGTGACTGAAATTGCTCATATAATATTATAATAATTCTTAGATTTCAGAAGTTAGTCATAGGGGGGAAAGTTTAAAAAATAAAGTAATATAAAATTATGTACTACACTATGGAGTAGAACAAACTACAAAAAATAACTGCCTGAAGTTATCAAAATCTACCAGAACATCTCTATTTTAATTACTGATAAAAAGTACTAGACTAAAGGTAAAGCCTATATGAGAATATCCACTGAATCAGTAAGGGTTAAAGTGTTAGAATCACCCTTCAATCGCTCTTAGGATATATTCGTTCAACAGGTAATAAGTTCTATTGCAGAACTAATATGCATTACTAAGTTATCTGAACAGAGAAGTGCTACATCTAACTGTCAAGCACTTCAAGCTATATTTGAGTAATATAATACCAAGTTGAGGAGTATCATAATGATTGCCACATACCAAGATTTCTTAAATACAACTCAAATATGGTATAAAGTAGCATCTTGGGGAAAGGAAGGAAATGCCTGCTTGTACTCTGGGACAGGAAATATTAGAGAACAATAACTTCTTAAAGTTATGTTAACCATATTCTGGTCCCAGTTCTCCAACCCTTTTGACAACTGGAGAGTGCTCAGGTAGGACATTCTCTCTAGCTAATGAAGAACAAAGCCTCTGCCCACCAAGTAATTTTTACTCGGAAGACTTCCAGGAAGTATGGAATCCCAAAGTTTGACTGACCCCAAGGCTCTCTGAACCTCAATTCTATCTAAACCATTTAGTTTATTCTCAAGAATACTAATGTAAACATGCAGTGTTCACAAGCACAAGAAGTGGGAGAAATTGCAGATGCCACTAAGGATTAATGGCAAAAGATCTTCTCTAAAGTAGATCTTTTAACATTCATTTACTCAATGCCACTAAGGATTAGGGCAGCCATTGCTGCCTCTCGTGACCATACTCAGTAACAATTGCTATCTGTTTTTATTTTCTATTTTTTATAAGTGTAACTACTTTGATATAATATATTTTTACCCATCACATCAAGATACTATACTGGCACAGTATCTTTATTTTTTCATTCAACTAGCATCCTTTTTTTGAATTTTTATGCCAACTACTTTCAGTATCTACATGGATAATTCAGGTTGCTTGGCGACAACCAGCCTGCTCCTAGAATTACCCCTGTATTCAACTTCTTCTTGTTGGGAACCTGTAGTGATTGGAAAGTTTTTACCAAAGTATAATGATATCATCATGCGGTGAAGCAGAAGAATATAATTGACCAAAACAGAATGTAGGATAGATTTATTTGTTTTTCTTTCACTGTGGATTTAACAGAAACAAAACTTGAAGAAGAGATAGAATATACAATATACACCAAGTGATTTCATACTGCAGTTTATCACTTCCAATTGATCGCCTCTTTACACTGTACTTGTAGCTTTCTTGCTGAGATCACCATTTAACCTTCAAACTTCCAAACAATATCACACAATTCTATCACCATTGCTAACTCTACCCCCCAGCATTACCTAACCACCCCAGACCGGTAAACCAAGCCCTAGTCTAATCCCAACAGCGGATCTAACGACCAACTACGCTAGCGCTTTATCCAGATATCCCCCACCGCTAACAATCTCTCACAACCGCGCGGGATGATCCGGACCCACGTGCCAACGCATAAGTAATCTAGTCAGTCAGTCAGTCAGGCGGGAGACCTTATCCCACCCACCGACGGGGAACGAGAATAATACGATGATATAACCAGAGATGAGATGAGATCTATCTATCTATCTATCTATACTGTTCCTGTCAGCGTTTCTAGTCGGTGAATGTACTAGTACTTGTAAATTACAATACGCACATTGAAACCTAGAACCGAACCCCTCCCACTTAAAATCCTCCCGCCATTTTCAGCCTGACGGGTGATCATATCATAATATTATCATACAAACGATAGGTACCGTACTCTATCATATCCTCACCGGGGATTTCAGTCTTCTACGCAGTCGCGGTTGTGGTATAATAACTGTGTTGTACTCGCACACACGCCGCACAGGCGCCACGATAACCAAAACACCGAGTCAGATCGGGCCGGTACACCGTACCAAAGCTCAGGAAGCTACCGTACCGTATTCGACTACGGTCAGTGATGATCTGGCCATCTTGGCAGAGTTATTCCTGGAATTGGTGTCGGTATTGTCGGAGTGCTTTTAATCGGCTATGATACCGGTACCGGTAGTGAAGATGATTGCCTGGTCGGGGGCTGTGCTGCAAGGGCTGAAGTTGTATCGTATCATGGTACAGTACAGTGTATTGTAAGTGCTGGATATGAGTCAGGAGAAGAGGTACTATTTGATGGGTGTGATTGGTCACGGAATTTCCCGGCGACCGTATAACGGCGTCTGGTATCAAATTGGGATGGTAAAGATATTATCTAACGGTATGATAGGGGATCGATCGTTTAATTTATCGAGAAAGGTGTTGTGATAAAAAATATAAAAATAAAAAAATACAGAGAAATAAAAGGAATGCCCCGGTCATGCCTTATCACTCACTCGCCCACGCTAACACCTAAGCATAAGAAACAAAGGGTATTGAGGGGGGGAACCAAAAAAACTCCAAATCCTATATACAGCCAGAATAAAAAATAAAAATAAAAAGATAATACCTTGAAGATATCAAAGTGATAGTGTCCCGGAAAAAAAACAATTAGTAAAGAAAAAAAATCCCCCTCCTAAATCCTCTCATAAATATCGATTTCCTATACCTCATTTCTCCCCCCCTCCCCGGCGCCGGCGACCCATGACCTCCCTTCCGGCGGTGGTTCCTCACCCTCGCCAACGTCCCCGACGGTAGTCGTATCCTCAGACACCATCCTAGCGGTACTATCCCCACTCGTCCTCCCCCTCCCCCTCCCCCTCCCCCTCCCCCTCCCCGCTTCCATCCTGGAGGCATCCTCATCCTTCCCCTCCTCAACCTTGAACTCCTTCGTGATCCTGATCCCCGTGTCCCCCATGCCCAAGGCCGAAATCCCACCAGCGACTCCAGGGGCCCCCCGCTCGCCGGTCCTCCAATACCTCCGCCTGTTAGGATCCCGGTACAGCCTCCGCCGAATCCACCAGAGGAGGAACCCGCACAGGAGGCAGAAGGATACGACCCCCACCGCCACGATCCCGCCGACGGCGGCCGGTGAGAGGGCCGTGGCGTCATGGCACCCGGCAAAAACGGCGGGTGTGGCGATGTACTGCGGGTTCGTGCGCACCACCCGCATCTCCTCTTCCCCCCGCGTCACGTTGCCCGCTATCAGGACGCATGGAGCAGCGTATGAATCGCCGCAGGCGTACCCCGGCGGGCAGCACTTCCGGTTCAGGTTTCGATGGTCGGTGTACCCGCTCAGCGATGCCGAGCACATTTCTCGGTGCGAGGACGGGTCCGCGCAGTTGGTGTAGGGGGTCGGACACTTGTGCCAGTCTTGCAGGATGGGCGGGCAGGAGGTCGAGGCGGTTTCGGGGATTGTGTTCGGGCAGCAATTCTCCCAGGTAGTTTCTTCGAAGGCTATTGTTAGGGTGCAGGTTTTGTCCATTTTGAAAGTGGTTTTTTTTTTTTTTTTGGTTGGGGTTAACTTGGGTTTTTGGACGGGAGGGTGGGTGGGGGACAGAGGGAGGGAACTGGGAACTTAGATATACGCAAGTATGGTTAGGGTTTTAAGCTTCGCTCGGTCCAGTCCTGTCCCATATAGCTGGCTTGGGCTTATAAGTGTTGGATTTTTTTTTTACCCGCTTATTTCCTTTTTCCGAACGGAGGATATGGTGGGGCAGGAATTCGGCGCCCTGGAGTATTGGAGTACAGTTGGTTGGGCGAATGCCTCGTTCTTGGTGGAAATGAAGTGGATGTTCAAGTAGGAAGCAAAGGAAACAAAGAGAAAATCGTAAGCATCTGACTTTTACCCATCCCAACGTTAATAATCCCACAGCGGTAAAGTGCAACGCAACATGTAAAAACAAAGAAAGCAAGAGGTTGTTTCCCACCGATGATAAACCCGCTGACCATAGGGGCACAGTGACGCCCCGTCAGACCACCATCAAAAAAGCAATTCAGAGCAACCAGATTCCACAATTCATTCCACCTGCCATGAATTCCCAATAGCAACCCAAAAAGCCTTATCCCGTCACACCCATTCATCGCTTCCAACCCCCAGGCGACAGTCAGTTCGGGTACTCGTACTGGTACCAAACCCCACCACTCCCACATTCAAAGAAGAACCCGGAAAAGCAAAAAACAAGATGCGCGCAAGCATTGCATTGAGGGTGTTACAAGCGCCTATATCACCCATCCTAATCTGGACCAATTCAATCCAAGAAATAAACTCGGAGGGGGCGGGGTTCGACCAAGGGCTGGATTTCTGTGATGGCACAGGAGTAGCATCTTCCTGAGAGGATAATCATGAAATGAGTGTGTGAAACGGGCGGATAATTCCGTACTTTGTTTCTGGAAGGCAAAGAATGATGGGGAAGGCGAGACAAGGGAAGGAAAGAAGGGGAACCGGTTGTCTCGGTTAATGTTATGACAGTTCCTCCAAGCAACATTCCATCTAGCCATCGAGCGATCATGAACATAGCTCCGAACCCGGTTCTCCCGCAATCACCCTTTCCAACCCTTCGTTCGTCCGTTCGTTCGCCAATCACCCGACTTGTCTGTTCATCGGTACGGTAGGGTACCGTGCATCTCCGTCATACCGTGAAGCCAAGTGGTACTGTAGCTAGGTATCACCACAGTCAAGATAAGAAAGGGGGGGGGGAGTACTCGAGTAAATGACAGGAAATCAAGGAAACGAAATTGAGTAAAACATCCTCCCTCCCCCACATACTCGGTGCTAGTGTGATAACGCAATCTGCACCAGTAACCGCTGTGGGTGTTTTCTTGCATCACATAAGCAGCTTGTGCTTATGTTTTCAAAGAATTTGTTCGCGGGGGGGTGTGTGTGTTGGTGGGTAGGTTGCAGTAAGCGTAAGGCTCAGATATGAAAGGAGGCGAAAAAATGGGGGGTAGCACTCGTTGTGGTGTCGGTTCATCGCTTGGTATGTGCTTACAAGTAACCGTGCCAAGGTTGTGATAATATCATTTATCACTGCCGAATTATTCCCATCTGCCGGAGGGTTACAAGAGAGCAACCATTTTTCGGCTTTGTGCATACAGAAACTAGCTACCATCTTCTCTCCCACACCAAAACTCTGGATAGAACCGCTTTTAAATGCAAATCCGGGTTAGCCTTTCCTCGTTAAACTAGGTAAATTACTGGTTACCAGAGAGAGGCAATCCAGGAAACCGAATAACAATGCATTGTACAGTACCAACCTTATGCAACCTCACCAGAACGCTGTCCAACATACGAGTGCTCAACCATTCGCCCATCACCACTTCCAACCTCTCAAGATTATGAATAGTAGTATCTATATCCGAACACCCCCGCCCAAATATGAGCTCCCTCGCGCTCATTCATCGGAAAAGGGGGGGAAAAAAGCAAAGGAAAAGACAAACCTTTCCCTAAGCAACTTGTCCTCTCCCCGAATAATCATGGTCAAGACCACCTTCCTATTCTCAAAACACCCCTGCTCGCCTTGGAATTCCTGCTCCGTGACCTCTCCTGCACCCCAAGCGAACGTGAGGAGCGGGATATACTCCGTCGTCATGAACTTGAGCAAGTGCATGTGGAAGAGCAAGTCCCTGTGGACCTGCGGATGATCGAAAGTTCCCGCGAAGGAGGTAGACAAAGGGGTAGATATAGCGTTAAGAGTGCGGCTATCAGGGGCGGAGGAGGACCTGGCTGGACGTCTTCTGGCTGCGGCGCGGGCATGTGCTCGAGCGGTGGGGGAGGAGGGGGGTGAAGGGGTGGAACTTGCGGTGGCCGGCGAGACGCCACGGTGTTGCATATACGCGAAGTGGGAGCGCCTAGACGGGGTTATTGGGGCGGAGCGAGGCATCGTGCTTGTGTTTAATAGGGGGGGTTTCAGCGCACCACCTCTATGGGTGCTTGTATCATACCGTGGTGATGATGGGGGGGAAATGATTGGATTGGAGAGGCAAGACTTAAACTCGGTCAGGGGCCGTGATGATCTGAGATCAGGGTACGAGCGAATTGGGGACTTGGGGGTCCGATAAGGGAATGTTTGTGGAAACACATGGCCCTAAGCCCAGTTTCACGAATAACTTAAAAAAAAAAAAAAATCTATGATAGTCCCGCACAGCACGTATGATAACATGCTGCGTATACATCGTCCACCGACGTAGTCCTCACCCCAGGCCCCTCGCCCCAGAGACCCCATCCAGCGACACAGTCCCGAACCCGCAGAAAATAAACCTTCAGTCAACTACAAATCCACACACACAGAGTGATTTCCCATGACCCCTATTTCCTTTCTTCCCACAAACGGCAGCCACCAGAGTATCATACCTAGAGCACCATCATTGGAGCGCGACAGAACATCTAACTACCGTACCAGCCGCTCACTCAAGGTAACAGTACTCATTCACGTGCTGTGCGCAAGGTTCCCCAGGGATCCATGGCAGTGGGCGGGTATGAGCTGCTTACAGAAAGGGAAGAAGAAAAAAAAAAAAAGAAAAAAAAAGGCCAATGCTTGGGACCTCGGGAAACCCAGCAGAGCGGAATAGGGGGTAATAGCACACTCCAGGCGCCGGAAATGGGATAACCTTGAATACTCGATCCGTGCGCTACGATACCCAGCCAAAAGCCCCCCCAGATATAGAAAGATAAAGAGAAACACATAGTAAATTCACAACCCCTATATCATACTCCTCACGAGATACGATAGAAAGGGAACTCCCCCGGAATTTACCGAGGGGATAATGGGGGCTAAAGGCAAATCTCGAGGTGAAGTTCACATCCCGGCGAATCCATGAGCGCACGCGGGGTACGGGTCCCAGTACCCGTACCGTACCTGATAGCATGGAATATCCGCAGCAGCACAAGAGCGAGCACACCATTCCCATTTCCCTCCCCATCCACTCACGGACCATACACCCTACTATACTTGTGCAGCCAAACAAATGAGCACACCACAAACAAAACGGGACAAAATACCGAGTGAAACCTCATGACTCAAATACCCGTGCTTCCCCAAGAAAACGCCTATCGGGGCACTCCTTTTTTGCGATACCCCACGCAGAATTCGCAATCTCACCGCTGGCCTCGATAGATAGATACATAGATATAAGTAATCGTCAACATAGATAGCTAAGCCTTAGTATGTTCACAAGCCATCACAAACACGACACAGCCCCACCAACCTTCCACTTTCTGAAAACACCCCGAGGGACAAGACCTCATTAGTCGCGATATCATAATCTCCCACATCAGCCGGAACGTAAGTCCTCCCGAATTCCTGAAGAAGGCACGGGGGTACCCGTATGATAAAAACTACCGATAGTCCAGAGGGAAAAAGAGATCGACGGGTAAGGTCCGCCAAGCAGTACAAGAGGCGGTTAGCGGAATGCTCAGATTTTCAGGTTCCAGAGACAGGAAGGTTTGATTAGTGGACTGAGGTTTGGTCTCATGGTGTATCACTCGATCGCGCGTAGGGAGGTTGGGAGTGATTAGTTGGAGTATGGTACTAACTTTATGATGCATCGAGATTTTAAACATGTTGGGGGGTGGGTGGGTAGCTGGTGCTGGCTTCTTGATGTGCGTGCTAACTTACTAACAGTCTGTCTATTTTTTGGCAAAGGGTTCGAAAATCTTCAGTAAGTAGGGGGGTCGTCTGTTGAAAGCTCTGGAGAGATCATAGGAGCTTTTATTACACTATTCATTTCTTGCTCATGGCAGGAATACAGTATGCGAGGGAACGGGAGGGAGGTGTATGCATATATGCTGCGTGATCGTGCGAAACTACGGTACAGTACAGTATCGTACTCACCGCCGTTTCCGCCGCTAGTTATCATAGTTTATCCGAAAACACAATCTCAGAACCAAGTCGCCAGCTACATTACCCACAAACCTATCGTCACTCGGTAATTGAATTTGATCTCCTTAAAAAAAGAAGAAAAACCTTCAGAGCTTGACCTCACAACTCACCACCCCCTATCCACCCATGAACATCTATCACACCCAGGAGAACATACTCACCAACCACCCTCACGACACAATTTAGAATTTAGTAACCAAGGCAATCCATCACAGAACATCCAAATCCAATTTCCCAAGCGCCAGTTAAGCCCATGTAACAAGACCTCTTGAACGCGATGTGGATGTACATACAGTAGCAAAGTACAATACAGTACCACCATCACAACTTTATACACGCCCAACCTCACCTTCCCTACCCTACCACCGCATATGATACAGATAAATAACATTCATCATGCCTAAGGCCAGAAGCCACACACACACACATCTAGACGTGAACATGTGATTGTATGACGGGACGGGATCACGGTCCTTCCTTCAAGCTGTGTACGGTACTCGAGTACGAGTAAGGAAGGGGGGAAGGAAACCCCCACGGCGGAGGATTACAATGATTACCCGGCACGGACTTTCGTAACGGTGCGTTATCATATCCCTCTGCCGGGATCGTTTACTGTACTGGTAAAACCGTGAGCGAAAAATAGGGGGATGTTCGAAATGCCGTGGGGTAGATACTGTACTGTACTGTACTGTACTGTACTACGAGTTTGAAGACATAAGATACCTGCCGATCTGGGCGTACCATCGCACGAGAGTCAACATTTGCAGCATATTTCCCATCCATCATGAGGGATACAACATTGCCAAGCTTGTACCCGCGCACAGGAAGGAATATAATTTTTTTCAGGGGAAGTCTGTTGCGGAGATACCCAGAGTCTTGATTAATAATTACTTCCGCAGCTGCCATATTGCCTAGTTGCTTATCCTACTGCCATGAAAAAACAGGGGTCAGAGGTTAGAGTTTAGAAACTCCACTCCTTTCATGGTACTTGTACAATATCTCATGGTATTTTAAACATAGAATCCTTGTTCTTCATGGTGTATATTAAACGATCGCTCGGGGTTTCCCGGACTTTTCCTTGGTGGGGTACATATCATTCGTGACCTGGATGGCCTTGCAAATTGTGTTAAGCTCGTGCTGCGGTGTGCTGTGGGATGAGATCGGCAGTGGGGGAGCGGATGGCGTCGTCTTGGGAAATGATATGGAGCAGGGGGGTATGATAGTTTATCTGGTGGTTCTAGGGGTGCAGGTGCATTTGTTGTACCGGTATTGGACTGGGGGTTGATAACTGGATGGTATGGAAGGACACTGAAGATGGCCTTCGCGCACCCGGTATGATAATATTATCTGGCGTTTCTTTATAAATTCCATCGTCTAAATCTCCAAGGATGGAACCGAAAAAAATTATCCAAAGTATGATAATTATTATAAAACACAAACGCCGCAACTCAAATAAATAAATACAAAACATAATGGTACGCTATAAATCAGCTTTTCCTCCCCCGTAAAAAAAAAAAAAAAAAAAAAAAACTAATCATCGATCCTCCGAGCTCTCAACTTCAACCCCTCATCACCCCTCTCCAGCTTCACCCACAACCTCTCACTAAGATCCTCCATCTCCTCCCACTCGCCCTCGCGAACACGATTCCTCGAATCCTCATCCAACCCATGAAACATCAGCGCCAGTGAGTTAGCACCCCAAGCACGCATCCCCCACCTCGTCTCCCCCTCCCGACTCTTGACCACGATAGTCAACAAGAATATCAAGGAGAAGACCCAAAGTGTGACCGGGAAAGCGAGCCACGGCCACCTCACACGAATGAAAGACTGCTTCGCCATAGTCGTTCCGTTCACCGGTGGGGTCAGACCGTCAAAGTCTCTAACGCGGTTGGTCATGGCGGTGGCCACGCGGGACATCACCTCCGTCACATTCGCCTGAGTGCTGAAGCCCTGCATTAGGTCCGACGAGAAAACACGATTATATCCTGATCCCTTAGCCCATCCTGATAAGAGATTCGTAACGCCCTCGGGACCCTGAATAGACTCCTGTGCTAGTGGGGTAATCACGAAGGAAGTAACCTGGGTCCCATTAGTCAACGAAAAGCTCCGCTCCCCATTAGTCCCGTTGGTGATGTCCGTATTCGTAGAAATGACTTCCTCGGCGTAAACCCCCTTATGAACCTTCGCGTTCACGGTCTTGACACACCAGAAGAGCGCACACTCCGTACCATGATACTTCGGCGGCCAATTTCCGTTCTCGCTGCGAGCCTGTAAATGCGCCAGGGTGGAAAACGGACTACTCCGGCTCGCGACCCCGCTATTCAGCATGGCCGAGCTGCCTAGAGCAAGGTAGGTCTGGTTCAAGATGGTGTTGATATTGTTGTTATCCGGCTGCTGCCAGCTCTGCGCCCTCATCCCACCGAACTCGGCCGTGCAGAGGTTGTTCGCGTCGCAGCTGGACTGCACTTTGTCGCTGACATCGAAGCACTCGCTACACACTGCTAGCGTTGCGAACGGCGGGAACTCGCAGTTCCCACTGGTGCAGGTGAAGAATGGTTGGTTCACCGTGGAGAATTTCCCCGTGGAGGAGCCGGAGAGCGCAGCGTTGTAGATTGATGAGAGCAGAGAGAAGGAGATCTCCGGGGTGGTCGTGCCGGAAGTGGTCACGTTTTGGTATGTGTCGAAGCGCTCGGCACGGGTCACCGTTGAGGTTGAGTTGGGTTGGATTATGGAGCGGTTGGGGTATGAGAGAAGTTGCTGTTGCGCAACGCCGAGTCCCATTGAGCAAACCATTAGGAGGGCCCCTAAACATCCCAGACCCCTAGTCAATCATCCCAAGTCAGTAAAACGTGATTACCTCGGCCAATTCGTGATAACATACCACCCCTTCTGTCTCCAGCACAGTTTCAGGGCCCCCAATGGGCCCCTCGAAGCCTGGTTATAAACCTCCACATCCGCCAACCTCCTCTCCCTCTTCGAAAACCAAAGCCACATCAACTGTCCCATGCACTCGTCGATAGGCACCAACAAGGAAGCCCTCGACAATGTCGACAGCAACGACAATATAGCATTAACACTGATGCCCCCGGACGACCAACTCCACGCCGGAATCGCATGATCATCGAAAAGCAACAGCACGATCGTGCTCGCAACAATGGCCAGGAATGAGATCAGGATGGCGAGCCATTCCCACGCCCAGTAGTCTACCCTTCGCTTTTTGCGGTGGAGAGGGAAGGCGGGGCTGCCTTTGGCATCCGGGTCGAGCATTGTGTGGTGCTGGTATGGCTCTCGGAGGGGGATTGTGTCTTCGAACCTGTCCCTATTCGACATTTCTCTCTTTTGTTCTCGAGTTGGCGGGAGGTCGCGTAATGTACTGTGCTCTATTCCCGGAGCGGTACGGTGCTTAATCCTTTGATTAAAGTTAAGGGGGCGGAAGAAGGAAAGAAAGATGGAAGAAGGAAAATCCCGAAATTAGCAAAAGTACGGGAAATTACTTTGTTTTATCAATTACGGGTTACCGCTAGTACTCGAGTAGTTTGGCTGATCCAACCTGACTGTGCTATTGAACTCGAATACCCCTCCCCCGCTGAACGCCCGGTCCTAAAAGCATGGTTGGTTACAGTACCTTATTTATTACCTATTGTGGCAAAGAACTTGTGTAGGGGAGATTAACTTGATAGGATTACTCCGGAGTGGATACTCGTACGATACTACTCGTAGAGTCACCCGGCCACACCGTGCCACCATGAAGTCTTCCTCTCCGGTGCAGTGCGGCCGGTACCGGGGGTGAGCATACGGTGGGTGAGGCGATTTCAGTTTTCACTGGCCGATATGTGGTGAGTGGACCGTAAAAACACTTGAGTATGGAACCGAGTGCTATCCTTAGAGTTGTCCCTTCTGGTATCATAGGGTCTTTGGTGTTTCCTTGTTTTCCAATGCCTCTCAGTGGGGCTGAGCAACTCTTTTTTCTCTCCTTTTCCAAAGTAGGGAATTGTCGACTGCAGCATCGCACACGGTACGAGTACACGTACTACTGCTCGTACTACCGGTACGAGTACTCGAGTGCTCGAGCACAGGGGGGGGTACAGGGGATTGGGAAATGCATGGCCAATCACCCGTGTGTATCAGTGCGCGCAAGCGAAATTATCTTGAATGTTCAGGACTCCTTGCCTGGGACGAGCATACAGTAAGGGCATGAAGGAAAGTATTTGTGGCGGTGCTCTACTAACTCTATCCCCGGTCTCTGCGAGAGAGCACACCGCCACAGAACCCTCATCCCCTTCTGTTTTCCCCCAGCCCACCCACCGTACCGGTACTCGAGTGCACCCGGTATTATCAGCAAATTGTGTGACTGGAGCCACGGTCAGCTTACCCCATGCTGCTGCATGCAGGTGTGAAAAGTGTCTTTTTTTTTCTCTTTCCCTTGGCTGGCTCCACACCGGTATTCCCGTTTTCTCGGGTGGCGAGTTTGTCCTTTTTTTCCTCTCGACGCCACGGTAGGGGTTCGGATTGGTTCTCTTAGTGAGAGGGGTAAAAGCTCGTTGCCGAGAGATGGAAATGGGTTGTGGGAAATTGGGTTCGGGAAAAGAAAGGAGAAAATCTTGGATACGAGTAGTCGTAGTTGATTCCATGCTTCTCCACCCTGCTGGTTCACCATCGCTGCTGGGATAATTAGCAACACACCTCGCGCACCCCTAAGCACCAATACCTGGAGCGCAGTAACATTGGGAAGGGTGGTGGGTCGACCTTTATGGTAAGGAGGGTTGCTGTAAGCTAAAACAACTTTATTCAGACGAATGATGACATAAGCACTCTCTCATACCGGTATCGTATGATACCCCGCAGATCAAGCCACGCTGCTCTCGCAAACTGCACCCATCACCAACCACGCTCTCAATCTACAAAACTCCACAGCTAGACAATCACCATCGATCGGACCCAGTCGGACAGATGTTTGCTAATCATCAAAACTCAGCATGCTAACCGCCAACCGTGACTCGCTTCCATCTCTGTACAAGTACTGTACTCGTATTGTATGCATGCCCAGGATTATAAACCTCATCGTAAAAATTTGGGCGTGAAATCACCAGTTCCCCCACACATCTTCATGTCTGGATACAATACAGGCACAACACCATGCTCAACAAATTGACGAGTAGGGTTAGGTTTATCCCGAAGGAAGGGTAAATCAAGTTTGTATGGGTATCCATATCCTATGAGCGATATGATAAGTGCAGTCCACTCTCAGCCCTAAGAAAACGAAATGAGGGGAGGGACAAAAGTGCCACCCCTCCCACACGAGGAATCAGGTTTGATCGGATTAGAAGAATGAATTGCTTTCGAACACATAGACTACTGTACAGTACCGTACCTTAACTTTACCGCCATCTTTTTATGGAAACGTACGTGCGAGTATGATACCGTAAGTTTTGATTTTTAAACTTGTTCGTTGTCTGCTGTGGTGGGTGCTTGTGCCTCTTGCCTGGCGATTAGCTTACTGTGCTATCATACCTATTACATACACGTTGCCAAAGATAGACTAGTACTCACTCGTAAGCAAGCCGACTTGAGTTCGCTTTTTGCCCCCAGCGTGTTGATTAGATTTTCCCATAGAGCGACAGCTCTCCACGGGCGCAGGACTTCTTTCCATCGTAGGACCCGGGACCATGTCTGACTAATATCCGATCCAGCCAGTGCATAACTGGGGCGGTACAGTACGCTCGAGTCATTACGGTACGGTACCCCTGGCCTTAGCTCAATTTGACTCGATCGCATCCCGAGACTGGAGAAAAGAAACTTAGCGTGGCGGGTGTGTGTGTCTGGTAGACGTGATTATAATTGCGCGATTCGGTAGGGAATTATGATTTCGAGTCATGATTATTATTATCATTTTTTTTTTTTTTAAAAAAAAAAGGTGGTCTCGTTCCGATTTGGATATATTGTTGACTTGTGGCGATCAATACCGGTATATTGATAACTGAACATGGTCTGTTTTATCATACCTTTTCGCATAATTGTTATTATAATAATTTTAAAAATTACCGTAGGGGGGATGGATCAGTTTCAAGTTAGGGCTGAAGTGAAGTGCGAGTTACACGCATTTCATGATTTCTGGAAGGAAAAATCTGTTTTTGGTCCCGTGATTTGAAACCGGAAGGGGCTAGCGCGCCAAATGCGATATTGTAGCGATTTTAACCTCTCAGAAACTTAGTTATCATTTCGAGCCACGACTCGGATACTAAAGGGGGCTGTACCGTACAGTACTGACCTGACAACTCCACCTACCACTAAGACCATTGGAAGGAAGAAAATGACAATTGGTTCATAATCGCAAGCGTGATCATAATCTAATTAATCTTAGAAAATCACGTTTGAGACCGTTGCGATTTCAGTTGTTCGATAGAATTCTGGACTCAAGAGTGAGCCATTCGGGATTAAAAAATTTCTGCCCCAAAGAAAAAAAAGTCCTCATTGGGCCTCTAGTGTTCCTATAAGGCACCGCAGTACCTTGCAGACACTATGCTCTGCGGATGGCTAAGACCCAAAGAATCAGCCCGCCGCGTGCAGAGAGTGAGTGACCCGGAAACAGCAAGTCGGCCTGACACAGTGAGGTTTTAGCTGCACTTTATTTTCGACCGTAGGCAGTCAGGGTGTCATTTAAATTCAACGGTTGGAAGGGGGGGTATTATGCTTGATGCGTGGTCCTACACGCTCCATTGTGTGTTAGGTTTGGGGGCGGACAACAAGGTAGACGTGGGGAGTGTGTGATGAAGGTGAGTATGATATTTTATCGGGAGACGGTAGATCACGTGGAGTGGGAGGGACGGCGTTATGCGTTATCGATAGGTTAACCCGGAAATATTGCAGGGTCGTGGAATTGAAATTGGGTTCACTATCCTGCCTTCTCACCGAAAAGGCGCTGGCGCATGAGCACTGGGCCAGCGGGAGGAGTTGGGGGGTTTTTGTGCAGCTCCGTATCATCCAAAGGGCATTCGTTCTATCGCTGCCAGCTGCCGGTTGAGTCCCCTAAGCAGAGTATGAATGATGCCGGTAATCGGGTGTGTGAAGGGAATAAATAGTAGCCGTTAGTAGAGATATCTGTAACGAGTGATAATCGGTGATATAACGACCCCTGCTAACCAAGAAAGGAATCGCCGCTTCATGGGTTTTCTACTCCCGCTCATACACATATCGCATACACATATCGCATACACATACACACGCGTCAATGCCTCCAGGGCATCGAGTGCCAAAAAAAAACTATTTACACGCCCCTCCCTCTCACTCTGGCTAAAAAATCCACTCGTACGTCTCCTCAACAATTACCTCCAACTTCCCTACCACATCCTCCACATTCCTCCCAACACTGACTTCGTAGACTCCCTTCTCGGCCCTCCACTTGCCCACACTCGGTTCAAAGTAACCAGCGGCAAACTCGTCCAGCACAACCTTTACAACTTTCTCCTCCCCCGGCCGTAAGTCTACTTTCGCAAAGCCTTTGAGTTCCTTAGTGGGCCTCCCGACTGGAGGGGATCCGGCTCTGGGCGATATGTAGACCTGCACTGTCTCGCTGCTGGCCACTTTTCCAGTGTTCTTGATGGCCATTTGGACGGTCGCCATGGCGCCCGGTGCGAGGGTGTTTTTGCCTCCAGCGAATCTTAGTGAGGAGAGGGAGAAGGTGGTATATGAGAGACCGAAGCCAAAGGGGAAGAGTACAGGGACCTCGCGGGAGACGTAGTGTCTGTATCCAACAAACACACCTTCGCTATACTGCACTTCGCTCTTCGCACCACAGGCACCAAAGTTGCCCCAGGATGGGTTGTCCTCCACCCTTTTCGGGAAGCTGATGGGGAGCCTGCCTCCAGGTGCCCTCTTCCCAAGAAGCACGTCGGCAAGCGCGTTCCCAGCTTCCTGTCCTTGGTACCAGACCTGCAGCAGTCCCTGCACCTCGTCCAGCCACGGCATGTTCACCGCGCACCCGGATTGGTTCACCACGATGGTTCTCGGGTTGGCCTTCGCGACGGCGGAGATCAGCTCGTTTTGCTTTCCCGGCAAATCCATGCCGTGTCTGTCGTAGCCCTCGGATTCCCATTCGTTGTTCATGCCGACCACCACCACCGCCACGTCCGATTCGCCGGCGAGCGCCGCGGCTCGGGAGATGTGCTCCTTTGAATCGCGGACGAGGTCGACGCCCAGCCGGATCCCGACGGCGGATGCAAAGTCGAGGCTATCGTTGCCCGTGTCTGGGGGCTCCTGATCGGGGGATTTAGTGGTCGACTCGGTGACAAGTTTGTACCATTCGCCGGATCGGAGTGTTATCTTTTTGGTGATTTCCTTGGAACCAGAGGCGAAGAAGAGTTCACCGGCTTCCGTCCAGTGGGTGTGGTCCAGGAAGAGCTCGTCGTTCACGTATACCTTGGTTGGCCCGACGGCCCCGAGTCCCAGGATGTGTTCTCCAGAGACTTCCGGGGTGAAGTATGCTGTTAGTCGGACGCTGTAGTCCTTATCCTCCAGGCAGGGGGGTTTCCCGTCCAAGAGGAAGATGGTGGAGGTTTTAGTTGTCCTGGATTCCACCACTTCCCCCTTGCATTCACGGCCTTGGAAGAATTCGAGGTTCATCCCGTCTTCTCCGCCTTTCGGTGAGGTCTTCACTTGTCCTCCGGTGATTGGGAATGTCTTTACCCATTTTTCTGTCTGACAGCCAATCTCGTAATTAACTTCTATGCCGTGCTCTTTCGCCGCTTCGCGAATGGAGTCGAGGGGGTTGGTGAGGTAGTGCGGGTTCAGGTTTGCGGATCCGCCGCCTCCAGCAATGCATTCATTTGCGTTGGGGCCTATCCAGGCTATCTTCTTGACGGAGGTCGAGATAGGAAGGGCCTTGTTCTCGTTCTTGAGCAGGACAATACCCTCAGCACCGGCTTTTCGGATGAGTGCTCGATGCTCTGGCTTGTCGTTCGCTATCTCTGGTTCCTCGCCGAAGCGTCCCCACTTGCCGGTCCTCGCGGTGAGCTCTAGCACATGCCGGGCTCCGGTCTTGACGGCCGCCAGGAGTTCGGTATCACTGTTTGATTCTTCGATCGCCTTGAGAAGGTTCTCTCCGCGGCGGTGGGCCGGGCCGGGCATTTCTAGGTCGAGTCCTGCTTTGATAGAATCAACGGCGTCATGAGTTCCGCCCCAGTCGGACATTACCAGCCCGTCGTATCCCCATTCTTTCCGAAGCACTTGCTTCATAGTGAAGTCGTTGACGTCCGCATGTTGCTATAATCCCCGTTAGCATACATCAAACACAGAAGAAAAGCTAGAGAAAACTCGCCCCATTAACAGCATTATAAGAGCACATAATCGCCCAGGGACCCGCATCCCTCATCGCGATCTCAAACGGCTTCAAGTAAATCTCCCTCAGGGTCCTCTCGTCGATGATCTCGTTGACGGTGAACCTGTTCGTCTCCTGCTCGTTCGCGACAAAATGCTTCATGGCGACGGAAACACCTTTGGACTGCACTCCGTTCACATACGCTGCTGCCAGTTTCCCGGACAGGTAGGGGTCCTCGGAGAAGGATTCGAAGTTCCGCCCGCCGAGTGGGGACCTGTGATTGCACGCGGTTGGGGCGAGGAGGACATTTGCCTGTTTGCTCTGGGCCTCTTCGCCGAGGGCTTCGCCGACCTTGCGGATCAAAATCGTGTCCCAGGTGGCGGCGAGGGAGACACCAGAGGGGAAGAATGCTGCCTGGTTAATTTTCACCCACGCCATTAGTTCACCGACCCAAGTCAATTGCACGGAGGGGAGCAAGAAGACCTTCGTCCCGTTAGAAAAGAACTGCCCCCGAGCTCCGCTGGGCCCATCGGTAGCCTTGATACCAGCAACACGGCCCTGAATCTCCACAGTTCTCCAAAAGTCGGCGCCGGCGAGCAATGAGACTTGCTCTTCTAGACTCAATCCTTCCAGCGTCTCGTTCACCTCCTTTTGTAAACCTTTTGGTAAAGATTTGATGGCCATTTTTCGATCGGGCGAGAGTCGGACTTTCATCTCGAGTGTGTCTTTTAGGTGGATTTGTGGTTTAGGGGGGCTGGGGAGTGGCATTTATAATTCAAGTTTTAGAGAGTTGGTGGGTACAGCAGAAATACACACTCTTGCTGATTAGTTTGTACAGCGTAGATACATTTGACGAGTGGTGGGTTACTTTGTTTCTTCCCTATCTAGGTTTTCTCTGCTACTACCGTCTACTGGAGTGCCGTGGACTACTAAAAGCATTATACAGTAGTGAACGTGGCCGTCGGATCGCCTAACCGAATAGCCGTGCCAAGCCCCCTCCTTACCTCTCTGGACTTGACAGGAAAAAGGCTTCATACGGGGAATTTCGGGGGGTTGGGAAGTGTGGTGGTGGTTGTGGTGGTGGTAGTGCAAATCGATTCGGTCGGGGAGTATCGCTCAAATTACCGGGTCACCATCATCAGCCCAATATTTTTTTCCGTTCCACTTATACTTGTAGTTTTTCCGGGGAAAGCGGGGGAACCTGGACTCGTGTGAAACTCGCTTGGGTATTTGTTATCGTATGGATGGCGTGGACTAGATCCGCCCTTTCCATTGTCCTACCGTAGGAGAGAGAGCCACACGCGGACCATCCCGGCTTCACCCCTCCCCCCCCCAAACAACTGTCCTTGGAGTTATCATATGTCTACTGTACTGCTATCTACCGTATGGCCCATTGGAAGGTGTTGAGTTGCTCAATCGTACCTCCCCGAAGAGACGAAGTCTGCGTCGGTCCCTGCTTTTCTTTTTCATTCTGGACTGTTTGTATGATACAACACTGTAAAGTTGTTGGATTGGTGAATGGCCAGCTAGGAGGTTACGTGGCGGTAGATACCCGAGACTCCCCTAGTATTTTTGCAGAGGTTGTTGGCTGTGGTTGATGTTGTATCATAATATGATACTCTGTATTATAGACTAAGCTTGCTGGACAAATCAATCGAAACCTTCCACATGATCTGAAATTTTGCTGGATTGGGGATATCCCGTTCTCTTCTTGAGAAGCTTACGATAGTATTTCCTCTGGGAGAGTAGATCAAGTTAGAATCGGCACCACGATCTAAAACCGTGCTGGGAGTCGGAATTGAAGATATAGCACAACGTATCCAACTTCACATCATTCCAATTGTCAGCCATCCAGACCGCGTATAGATCAAAGCAAACAACGCGGAAAAACAGAACCGACCAAACGTGCTCACAAACCCACCTCATAATAGAAGAATCCAGTCCACTTTTAAAATCTGGTTTTCCGGTCGAGTACGACATTCGCTCGCCCAGCATCACACACACCACCGGCACGACACATTATACCATCACCACGCCCAGCGGGATTCCACCGGCAAGACATGCACAAAACTCCCATTTCGGACCGGCGACGATAGGATCAGCCCCAGGTATGATAAACGTTAGACAAAGATAATTTAAATTTAACCCCCCCGCCCCCACAACACGCGATGACGATATGAGTAACGGGGATTCCGACGTTCGTCCGAGCATTGGCCACAGTACTGTAGCTTACGGGATTCCGTTCCGGCCTTGAGACTTTTTGGCGGGATCTAGATCTTTGTCTACGCCTCGGGGCTTTTTTTTTTTTTTTTTTTTTTTTTTTTTTTTTCGTTTTTTTTTTTTTTTTTCGTTTTTTTTGTTTGGTTTGGTGGTGGGTGGTAGGTAAATACTGTATGTTACAGGTCGACGGGGATTTCCGGATTCGCATGTTTTACGAGAACGGTACGGTACGGTACTCGGGCGTTTGTCGTGAATTGAAGGGCGGAGAAAACAATAAACAAACAGATTTCTATGGGGTAATTTGGTTGGCGGTTGAGGTACGGTGGTCTAGGCGGTACCAGTTGGAGAAGGAAGTGCCTGGTTGGCATGAGCACGTCGGAGTGTACAGTACAGTACTCTATAGAAATAGTTATTATACCAACCAGGCAGATTAAATTAAATTATATCTACTCGAAGCTTCCGAACGGACGGTAGCGGATCTTGTGAAAGTATCAAGAGTCAAGCGGAGACTTCGAAATCCGATGCGTACAGTAGTACTAGTACATCGGCGTAAGTTCAGATCACGTAGTAGAATCTCAGACGTCTTCTTTATTCCTATACTTACCACGGAGGGAACGAGAGCACGACGTGTATCAGGAATACATCCTTCATGTTTATACTTACAGTATATCTGCCCTCCCCATCGTTTCAGCGTTTTACCTAAATTATCGCTTGTCCGCATATCGTGGTCTACCGCCGCATTCATCGGGACTACTTTCTATCACACGTACGAGTACTGTACTGTACGGTGCAGAGGCGTATTTCTTTTCCAAGCTGTTTACGACATGAGCCCTGATTTGCCACTACAGAGTTTTTTCAGCACTTTGAGCTTGCGCGGGTAACTTGACGCATCGGGGATTTTCTTCTTCTAACGTGGTGGTAGCGGGTATGTCCGGCCCGGCCTCGAAGTTGCGGTATCGTAGTCTGCCGGTAATATTTTCCTAGGAGAGTTCCGGTCGTTTCGGGTCCCGGGATATTTGCCCTCGCATATCTCCGTTCCTACTACTTGTATACGATAACTGGACTTACTCGTACGGAGTTCTTGCTCTTTGGCGTTTTTGTTGGCTTTTTTTTTTTCCCTTTTTTTTTTTTGCTCGCTCCCTCATTATGTAAGCGGGTCACTCACTCACTGTAACAATCCAAAAACGTGGAATTCCATTACCGTACCATCCCGCGAAAAGCTAGTGACAAACAGGAAAAACCAGGATAATAAAAAAGAAAAACTCCAATTTTGTCCTAGAACGAATCTAGCACTTCCTCATAAACGAGTTTTGTTCGCGAAAAAATAAAATTAAAAAGAATACCAAAAAAACCCGAGGAAGTGGTCGCCGGGCACGGGTGCAGCTTGTAAAAAAAGTACTCAAAACGCACTCGGGCGCCCCACCAGATCCATTCCGGCCGCTCCCAAGCAGCAATAAGAAATAAACAAACAAAAAAAAAGACTATTGCCTTCTCCCTCTCTTCTTGACGACGACGGGGCGATCCGCCACCAACTGGTAAAAATGTATGTTGCATTTTTCAAAGTGTCCCATCGTCCGAACCTGAGTTTTGCGTTAGTTAGCCCCCTGTTATATGTGGTTACTGGCCAGTCCTATCAGGTATCCGGACACCTTGGCACCATTGATGCCTGTCTTGGAGCCATTGTGTCGGGATACTTTATAAACGGGCTAGTACTTGTACTGGGGGGGGGGACGGTCAAAACTTACTTTTCCAAGAGTTCGTATGTTTACACCACAGACAGGACAGTAAAATCTCCCGTCGCGCTGGTGATCCGTTTTGCCGTCGTTGCCTATGCGGGTACCCGCTTCGATGAGTTCGGCTGGGGTCAGACCTGCGGCCGCACCTTCACCTTCATCTTCGTCCTCCACCTCCACCTCCATCTCCACCACCACCTCCTCCTCCTCCTCCTCCTCCTCCCCCTCCCCCTCCTCCCCCACTCCCTCCTCCTCCCCCCCATCCTCCTCCCCCTCCCCCCCCTCCCCCACATCCTCCTCCTCCCCCACATCCCCCTCCTCCCCCTCCTCCTCCTCCCCCCACCTCCTCCTCCCTCCCCTCCCCCACATCCTCCTCCCCCCATCCTCCTCCCCCTCCTCATCCTCATCCTCCTCCCCCTCCTCATCCTCATCCTCATCATCCTCCCCCTCCCCCTCCCCCTCCTCATCCTCCTCATCCTCATCCTCATCCTCATCCTCCTCCTCCTCCTCCTCCTCCTCCTCCTCCTCCTCCTCCTCCTCCTCCTCCTCCTCCTCCTCCTCCGCTTCTGCAGCTTGGACCGTAGTTTGGTCTGCGGCTCTGCCTCTAGCTTGGTCCGTGGCTTGGACTCTGGCCTGGGTAACTTGGTCCGCGGCTTGGCTTGCAGCTTGATCCATGGGCCGATCCGGTGCAGGTAGCCCACCACCACCGTCGCCTGAATCAGCACGGTATCTCGCCATAAATCCGAGCATAGTGCGGTCTCTGGCGGCGGCTTGTATTTGCGCTTCCCGGAAATTTTCGTCCATCCGGTCCATCCTCTCTATCATTACTTGAAATGAGGCCAAGAGTTCTAGCAAGATAGTACCCTGGACCGTTGGTGCTGGCGCTGCTTGGGCCGATTCTGGTTGTGCTCTCAATAGGCGTGAGAGATCATCGAGCCTACTCTGACCACGTCGGGTCACCGTCTCGGGTTCCTGGGCAGTAATTTTGGTTCTTATCCTGGAGGTTTCGTTAACAGCTAGGGGCGCCTGGGCTATCGTTAGTTTCCTCAACAGGACAGGAATAAACTTGGTTACTGACCCTAATTACCAGAGATAGTTGTCGCTCCCGGTCGGGGAGTCCATTAAGCTCATTGATCATGGATTCAAAGGAGTCCTGACTATCCACCGCCACCGGGTTCTGGGCAGTAGATTGTGGAAGGACGTAGGTTAATGAATCTGACGTACCAAGCCAGTGGGTAACAAGGTTCGAGAGAAATTTCCAGTTTATATAGTCCATGGCGCTTGCTACGACTACAGTGATAGGACCGGCTATGGCATTATTTCCATCGCCATCGTATCTGGTTGCGGTTATCCTGGCAGTGTGAGTTGCGGCCTATGCACCATTGGGCGATATAGGGTTAGCCAAGAGCAAATTCTTTCGGGATATGATGGAGGGGCAAGACATGCCTGATCTGTGCTATCGACTGCGAGGCTTCGGCGGACAACCACACGTATTGCGGGAAATCTGTTTTCGGCTGCTGAGTAAAAAAGCATTCCAAAGTCCTCATGGGTTCGAAGGATTGTCGCAGGCCCGGGGGTGAACCTTGCATCTCCGATATTTGCATAACCTGCGAACACTTGGTCAGCCGGGAAAGGCTCCGCGTTCAGCATGAAGGTGTCCCAATCGCGGGTAGGCTGCTGGGGTCGCTCGTATTCGAAGTTTTCTGTACTGAATTGCATAACTGTCGTCCAAGTCATCGGTTGTTCGATAGCAATATACCCCTGTCTGTGGTCAACCTGTAGAGCACGCATCTGCGAACGGAATACCAAGTAATCATTTTGGCTAGACAAAGGTGTTGACTCGACGCCATCCATCCAGTAACAGAGCATGGAGGCTGGGAAGAGCTCTCTCTGACTCTCCAGATATCTTCGGATGGCAATATAGCTAAAATTATGCTCTGTGGGTAACGGAAACGTCCTTCCAAGTATCCCAATGGCGTTGATGGTGAGGGTTGGATCACCTCTGCTCAGGTCGGTCCTAGGGACCTCTTCAGGAATTTGAATCCACCTAGTGTCACCGGAGGGCCTTATTAAATGTCTGATCGGTTGTACGAGTTCTGTAGCAGCCTGTCCCATGGTTGGCAAAAACGGAGTGCCTGTCTGGGCGTTCATTCGAGCTACACGCTTTGGAGGTCTTGTGCGTCTGTCCAGATCTATCAGGCCTCCCTCGTCTTCTTCGGAGGATGAGTAGTTGTAGAATCTCTTCTGCTTGCGAGGTCTAACCCCATGTTCATCCTCTTGATCTACGGACATCTGATTAAGTAATGAGTCCTCACTATCCGAGTAGGGAAAATAGCCTTGCTGTTGACTGATCGCTTGTTGGTATCTGAGATCCTTCTCCGCCCACCTAGAATGGAAACTCTCCACTGCTGAGTCAATATTGGTCGGGTTATCCTCATTGGCTGGCTCTTCCGACTCTTCGTTCCAAACATGGGGTGCTAGTGGCGCGGAGATCAAAGACGCGAGAATGTCTCTCGTTAGTGCTAGGGCGACACCCTGCCTTGTTGGGACGGCGGTGCGCCATCTTTCAGCAGCTGGCTGGGCGAGAGATCTTGCTATCCAAATCCAGAGCTGGTCATTTATCCTTATATATGACACTTGAGGTAACCTGATGGTGTCACCTCCGTATGTTTTCGAGTTGGTTTCTAGAATTTGAATGATTTTGTCAGTATTGTTGTCAGGAAGGAAAGATGCTCGAGCAAAGCCCTGGGGGACGTTTCCGGCGTCTTCTAGTCGACTCCCGACTAATACTTGAGCGGTGTCTGAAGCCATGATCAAATATTTATCGCGAAGTTCTTCCCTCTCGAGATTGCTAAGTTGGTTGTTCCTATTTAATCTCATCACTAAAGTGATCTAATTAGCTGTGAAAGAATGGGGGAACGACTGTACTTACAAGCGCTTCCATATGCCGCCGAATACTGCCGCATGACAGGGAGGGTTTGAGCCCTCGTCCAAGAGCCCTCCCAAAGGATTGAGTCGCTAATGGATGTGAACTCATGAGCGCTGGGGTTAGGATGAGTGGTGGCCTACCTCATGAGCACAACCTTATAACCCGGCGGGACGGGCACTACCGAGAAACCACACCCGTTATCTTGACCCTGACATAGACAGCCATGAGGAGAATTGCCTACTGTCAGACAGTTAATTTGGAGAAGGATTCCACCGGCGTTGTCAAGGTGCCACATAGCCCGCTCCAGATCTTGGGAGTGATTAGCATGCGATAGCACTCGGGTGACGCTGTTGAGTAGGTCGAGGGTACTGGAAGCACTGGCTTTCTGCAGACTCCGAGTCTAGAACCCACTCACTGTCAATTTTTGGGGGCCAAACTACTCCGAAGACTCGGACTTACCGGAAAGGAATTCCGAAGAGTCGCGCGGTATTCCGTGGGGGACCAGTTTTCTACTATGTACGATCTCGCAGCCTGGCTTTCCCCGTCTGTTGGGACGGGTCCCTGAATTTGGGCGAGCCCCTCGAGGAACGAGGTTACCGTTCTCACTGAGTAAACGCCGCAATCATATCCGTTCCGTTGTTGCGGTACATTCACCACCGTATTCACCGGTAGGGTCAAGGTTGCCGCTGATCCAGCAATGTTCTGGACTACGGGTGATTCAAATATAGGATTCAAGACATTGAAGAGGATGTTAGGATCGCCAATACCTACAGAGCTGTTGTGACTGAAAAAGTGCCCTTTAACCCGGTCAACTATCGAGATCCACCAGTGGGTGCCGGGCTGATTTGCCTGGACATTCGACTGCATAAAGATCCAAAACCTTGCACCCAATCGGCATCCTTCGAGGTGCGAAGAATCACCGGTGACGGTTAATAAGGCTGTAATTGAGACCGAAAATATCTCTGCCTCCGGATGGAATTGGTTATACTGAGCTGTTACAGCGTCCATTATATCACTTGTAAGCCATCCCCTGGGTTCCAAACCTCTTGGGTCTGGCAGGGTCTGTGTTCGTTGAAATCTTTCTTCCCTGTCAAAAGGATCCATTGTGTAATTTTCAAGTGTCCATTGTCCAAACTGGGTCACTCGGGAAGCTATCGCTGCAGGAAGAAAGCTGGATTCTCTTCCTAAAAGCTGAACAATTCTAGCGATCGGCGGGTCAGGAGGAGGGGCTCCTGGTGGGATAGCTTCCGTACAAAGTGGCTCTTGAATCATCCATGGGGTTGGGCCGTAGAAGTTATGTTTGCTTGTGCTCATAATTCTGTCTTCCGGTCCTAGCACTGGCCTGCGCCTTCTCAACCAGAATATTGGAGGCTGATTGTCGATTTCCAGGTAGGCAAAATTCGGAAGTACAACGGAGGCGGGTCTAGTACTGAGAATATCAATATTATTGACACGAAGCGACATGTAAAGAGGATATTCTAGCAACTCCATGGATTTGATGAAACCCTGGCCATTTTCGTCCAGGGCTACCATAAATTTATTGACACGCTGATTCCATTGTAATTCAGTCGCCCGTCGGTGGAAAGCGGCCTGGGGGACGGTAGCTATGTCGTTGTTAGTGGGCACAGATAGCAACAAATATGACCTGGGGAAATCACCTCCGAATGGGGGATTATCCATTTGCCTCTGGAAACGATCCGCAGGGCCTCGCAAAAGGATTTCTGCCCCCTTGGGAGCATGTGAGAGTTGGCTGGATGTTTAAATTAGCCCGTATTCACAACAATAGTATCCGGTATTCCGAGACTCTGGGTGAGGGTTAAGCTCACCCCAAAAAGATATGCTTTTGAGAACGACGGAGGGCTGTCAACCGGACTGCACATGGGCCGCCGCCTGCAGGACCGCATTCATCATTGATATTGCTTGGAATAGACCTGAACAAGATCGCTTCGGCACCATTATCAAACTCCCGTTGGGCAAACTCGATAGCCTTAATGTGATAGGTGAGAGCGAAGAGGCTCTGCGCAAAGTCATATGGCATATCCGCTATAGCTTCCGATTCCAATTCCTGTGTGGGGCCTTCGGGATTTTCGTTTTGTTGCTAGACCGTCCTCATTAGTATCAGTGGCGCACATGGTTTACCCTACTAACCTGGTGAAGGATTTCTAAGAGTCCGCCCATAAACCTAGGCATATCCCAATCTGCGGAATCAATGGTGGTCGCTCTCCTAGGCCAAAAGCCATCAGGGTTACTGGTTTCGTGCCATAGGGCTAAGGCCCTCAAGGCATATCGCCAAGAACGGTCTATCGTACCGGGAGCAGTGGATATATTGTAGCCTTGGGTATGAGCTATCCTGCAGACAGGATCTCTAGTCGCCACTCGTAAGCATTGCTCGAGGGCACCGTGGGACGATAAGATATCCGGTATGGCGACAGCACCAGTCGGCCAAGGAGCCAGAATGTGTAACGTCGCGGTGTTGAGATTTAAGTCCCCGAACCAGTACTCATGGCTATTATTCCGGAGAATGAATAGTAGGTTGGAGCATTGAGGGAGTCTCTGGTGTATTTCACGAGTTAAAAAGGTGGTTGGTAAATCGTCCAGTAAAATGGGGTTTGAGATAACTAGAGGATATCGGTTTGGGTATCTCCTAGAAAGGGATTCGCAATAGAGCTTCCACAGAGAATGATACGGGCGATTAGAATCGATGCCCCAAGGAGCGTTCCCCTCAAATTGGTGTTCGTTGTCCAAATCTTGAATGTCAGGTTCAGTCCAGGCTCCCAGGGCGGCCACCCGTCCAGCCACCCTTGCCGCGGTGAAGTTGTTATCGCTGAAAAGAGCGAGAAATCTATTCAACTCATTGGGGGCGGGACTGACCGGAGGCGCCAGAAGCGGGGGTTTGAGTTGGCCACGGTCAATTCGCAAGGCAGTGGGAATCTGTTGATTGACCATGGCTGTCAAGACTGTCAAGACTCTGGGGGTTCACGGGTATCTAAGGTGTCGGCTATCGCCACAAGGGTAAATTTTGAAGGGAGGATGTTGTTTCCTTCCTTCCCTCCATTGGCCTCGGTCCTGAGCATAGACCATATCTTTAAACGCCTATTGTCTAGGGCTCGAGAATCAAGAGAAAGGAAATTTAGCCTTATGAATTTTGGCTTTTTTTTTGTTTTTTTCTCGTCCAGAGCAAACAAAGGATTGAAGGACCCGAACACCCACGTCAGGAGACAAAGGGTAAAAAGCCATTTTAATAGGAAACAATAGAGTCTCCCTCGATGGGAAAATGTGTATGAAATATGATACAGTACAGAGTAATAGTCTCCGCAATTACCAGAACAGGGCTTTTAGAGGGCAGAATCCCAGTTTTAGACGGCTTATACTGTGTAATTTGGAAGGTTATTGGATATCAATTCTAGAACTCGTGCGAGAAAAAATAGTGCTTACGTCGACATTGCCGGGTGTCTAGAATGTGGAAAATTGTAGTTCCAAGAAAAGGTGTTTAGACATCAGAGATATCAAGCCAAAAGTATGCGGGACAATAAGACGGACGTCCCATGGATGTGAATATAAAACAAAGCATTCGTGTCCATGAAGCTTACGACGTTGGAACTGAAGGCTGTAGGCTAGAGAGATACAGGATCTGGATGCGGTCAGAAATCAACCGATCCGACTCAGACATAGGGACAAGTTCGCATATGTACTCGTACTCGTCGTACTCGGGGATCCAGCCAACGCGGGCGCACACGGGGGGGGGCGATGATATATAATTGTCCGCGTCGCACTTAGGCACAGTAGAGGTTCTCAATTACAGCTTGAACTCTGTGCTGAGTGCGTACAGTATACAAGTGCGCCTAGTCAATGAATGGATGTCTTCCTGGCAGGTATCATACCAATGAAGACCTCGGTTGAATTCTAAGGCAATTTTTAGCTTGTGTATCGTATCTTTGAATGGGAGAAGCTTGCACAATGTCCGCTAGAACAAAGAAATGCACTTGAATAACGCGGATTCAGTTCCACTCCCTCGCGACAGGGGGCAGACATGGGTTAGCTCTGAATTTGGATATGGTACTTGTGGTGGCAGAAAGACCAGAAACTTGGGGATAGTGTTAATGCTGTCGTGTGAAGCGTGATGGAACGCTTGGCCACACGCGTAGTCTACTATCTGGAACTCGTGTCAAACATGATAATTATAATAATATTATTATGATAAGTTACTACTAACAGAACCTGCCGTACTGTACAAGTAGAGTACGAGTACAGTACAGTACAGTACTCGTGCCAAGCTTTTGGCTACGCACCACAACCCCGGAGCCCTCGCTGTCTCGCAACTGGGGGCACTCGACTCGAGTACGACACCGTATCATAATATATGATACCGTAACTCCTACAAGTACTATTTCAGAAGCTTAGAACTAACTACCCTATGTACCATGGATCCAATATTTGCACACAACCCAGTCTGTGGCTAGTGAGCGGCGCCACACACTTCCCCCCAACCGCTGATGGCGCTTTGAGAGCTCAGAATGTAAATCTGTACAAGTAGTTCAGTGCGAATTGAGCCACAGGGGGTAACCTATCGAAGCAATCACGAAAATGGAAAATTTAGGTAGACAAGAAAATGAAGTTCAAGAGCTCAGGGATAATCTGAGGGTCCTGCGTTGAGGTGACTTGAGATAGCAATGATTTTTTATGCAGAAATGATATGCCAGCTCGGCCTTGGCTGTATAGTATAGTATTACCTACTATTAAGTTAAGGGGGAACCCACTGATCTGTGGGCAGGGGGATAGTGGCCCTGGAGGTCAACTGATTTCCACCCGTTTCGCAGGGCGAAAAAAATCCTCTCCATATTCGCTCAGATCCTCAAAAAGTGCCCTCTTCCGCTTCCGATGAACTCTTGCGGGAATCTGATCGCTTGCCGGTAGTGTCCCCCCCTCGCCATTGACAGCATCTAGCCGGGAAGCTGTCTCAACACCCCCAAGAGACAGCACCTCCCGGCTGAGAGGCTCCCAATTCTCCTTCTGTGGGGGTTCACCAATGTTTTTGCGAGTCAGTTTACCCTGCATTCTTCTAATCTTCTTTTGTGGCGACGGTGATTCAGCATCCGCTAGCTTCTGAATTTTGGCGATTGGGGAGAGCTTTACCATCGAACTGGAAGGTGGGGTTTGTTCCATCGCTGGAGTTGCTTTTTCCGTGGCCCGGGCCAATCCTTCAAGTCGCTTTGGCTGCTCGCTCTTACAAGACTTTCCTACCTCACCGGGAGCCCCCGAATCCTGCAGCCGCCGGAGTTTGCTAACCGGCCCACTGGTGAGCTTCCTGGGCTTGGCTTTCAACTTCTTTTGTGGCGTCGGTGAGTCCTGGTCCTCCGGGTCCTCGGCATCGGCAGTCGGCGGGTGCTTCCTCTTCGAACTGGATGGTGGGGTTGGTGTATGGATTGATGGAGCTTTTGCAGTTTCTTGAGGCGATTGCGCAAGTTCCTTTCGCTCAGCTTTGTTGTTATCGAGAGTAGGGGTAGATTGTTGGCTGGAGAAAGGAACGCAGAGGGGCTTCGAGAACACAGTCATAGGGACCTTAAGATAGGCTAAAACAGATTCCACAATCCTATGGGATAGTTGCGGGAGTGGCTCTCGCTCGGCTATATCTTTACTAGGGGTAGTGCTAGACCGCTGATCCGGGGAAGTAACTTGACCCCACCTGGACGGTTTAGCCCCTACGTCTGGCCCGTTGGACAGCTCCGGATCGCTGTGCCGAATTCTGGTAGGGGATCCCGAACCTGGGAACAGAACTCGGCGCGCTTTCCCTCCTGAGATCGCCGAGCTCGTCTTCAGTGTCGCTATCAAGTTGTCCCTCTGTTCATCAAGGTACCTCTGACCCCAGTTATCCGCTCGATCGGGGTAGACCCTCAGGGGGCGTAACACCCCCGAGATCCCAGCGGTGTCAAGCTCCGAGTGAGATTTAAATTCCAGCGCGGGCCCTGGGGGGATTTTCCCGTTGGCTTGCGCTACAGTTAATGCCTTGTCGAATTTTCTCTCCAAGGAGAGCATACGTCTGACACGAAGAAGGGGGGAGGACAAGTTGTGTTTAGACTTCCTATTGGCTCCTGGATCCGCGAGCTCTCTTTTCCGAGGGCTGCTTCGCTTTAGACTAAGGGGCCTTTCCGTCGGGACGAAGTTTGGTAATGGGAGGGGTGGTATGGGTAATGTGAACTCGTTCTCGGGGGAGTGGAGCGCTCTAGGGAGCGTGCCGGTGTCAGGTTTGCGACAGGAAGTGGGTGGATAGCGTGATACAGCGGCGGAAACGGGTGGAGAAAAAGAAGAGGCATTACGCCTAGGTGTTGTTGAAGTCATGGCAGTAGTATTTCCCTTGATCTGCGGTTCGCAGAGTGTCTCGAAGTACTCCTTGATAGCGGACTCCTCGTAACCCAAACGGAGGAACTTTGCACTAAAAGAGTTTAAATTTTGATTTAGACCAACTCCAGTTAAATTGGTCGTTTTCTCAGGAGGCTCATCTTCCTTCTTTGGTTCCTTTGCCTTAACTTTTTCCTTTTCCTTATCCTCCGCAGAAAGGGGTGGAGAGGGATAAGCAATGGAAGACGAAGGGGCCTTAGAAGGGGCGGCGGAGAAAGCGCTAGGACCACATCCACGAATAGTAGCCTGCTCAAGTGTAATAAACTCCCCGCATAAAGCGTACTGCACCGCGTGCCTTAGAGAAATTGTGGATTCGCTCATCTTTGCTTTTGAAACCATATCTAAGTCATTCCCAGCCCGAATGAGCGCAGATACCAGCTGTGGGCCTGAAAACCTTTGGAGCCCCGAGAACTTTTTGTTAAACCGGGAATAGGTGAATCTGATGAGGCGGCGCACGAGCCTACGGCTGTAGAGGATATATTCTCTCTCGCGCGCGCCCAGAGAGGCGGGTTCGGTAGCCTTAGCAGTAGCAGTGGCAGTAGCAGATAACTCCTGAGAGGATGTAGTACTGAGGTTATCAGTGGTGAGCCAGCCGGAATTCTCGAGGTAATCCCATTTCGTATGAAGGGGGTCTAAAGTCTCGAAAGTGGTGCGGGGAGTGTCTGGTCTATACTCAACGTGCATATCGTTTTGGGATGTAGTGGACGAAGAAAAGGTAATTATTCGTTGTTTTTTTTGACAAAAGTGGTGGGTAGTAGGTAGGTAGGTAGGGGAATAGAGAAAAGAAAAGGTGATTCTGATGGTTGCTCCTTCTGGAAATTTTAGCTGTTGAAGAATTGGAGATAAGGGAAGAAAGATGCAATGGGTAGAATAAACCAAAGACGTTAAGAAGAATGGCAAAGGTTGTGAGGAGAGATGGCAAGAGAGAAGGAAAGAGTTGGTCCGCACCATTGAGACTGGGTCTAATTTTACCTCATCACGACTTTACCGTACCCTGTAACCTACAGTATCGCTGCGCCAAACCTGGGTTAACTCTCTATTGAAGGTCTGCTAAATCACTTCTCAATGCCTCCATGAGGATTGGCGATTTGGGAGTCTTCTTTCCCCTCTCGTTGGCTTGGTTGTCCTTACTTCTAATCCGAATCTTTTTTAAAATGATAGGTATCGCCTGTTCGATAGGTTAATTGGTTGGAAATGGTATCGTAGATAGTGCCAAAGTAAGCAACTATGATAACACAAATAGGATAGCCTCTTTAATTCTTACCACTGACCCCCCCTCTAGCCCCAGAAGAACAATCCGTGCACTAGACAAGTAACATGCTAACCTAAGTTCGAAAAAAAACAAAAAACACTAAAAAGGAGCCTCTCTAAAAAAGCTGTGTATGGAGCGTCTATCCGGTAAGATTAACCTTCCAGAACGAAAATTTGTTCAAAGAATGCATAGTAGCAGCGAAAGAGGCATTGCATCCATAAACAGAAACACCTTAGATGTGGTGCGCTATGTGCCAGATCGAGTTGGATCTGCTTGAGTCAAAGCAACGCGCACCTTAAATAAACTGTATGGGGAGAGTTGGGCATGATAGGGATAGGAAATACAATATATATATATATATTTTTTACTCAATTTGCTTGAGGAACCGGTATGAGTTCTTGGGGGAGGATTGATTTCAGGTTCACTTAATGGAAGTGGTAGTAGTTTACTATTTTGGTGGGCGGGCATGGTGATATCCAGTCATTCTTTTGTGAATGAAAAAATCTTCTCCAACAGAATTTGGCTATGAACCGAGTGCTGCCGTGTTATTGTTTTTGAATCCTTAGGAACCCCATGGCACACGGTGGGTATTTTGAATCATGAGTGATCAATCGATGCCAAGACCGGGACAAAGGAACTTACCATTGTTTTGGCGTTGAAAGGGGGTGATGTGTGGGTGTGCAGAACCATGCTCCATTGTGCAAAAATAATTTTGGCGAATTTTCCATGCTGGCATGCTTGTATTGATGGATTACTGAAAGAAATGGGGAATCATTGGAGATGCGTTTTCGGAGGCTTCAGCTCAATAGACCTCGGAATGGGTACGGGAAGGTGCTAGATTCATACAGTAGCAAACCCCGGAATCAAGGGCCTGCTTTACTAGGCAAGTTGGTTGACCTCTCTGAACGAATCTCAGATATGATACTTCTAATCGCGTGTAAGTGCCTAGGAGTTTGATTTCGCACAACTTACTCCCAAAACCTAAGGGGCCGTTTGGCTTTATCATACGTACTAAGATGGTTACAAACCATGGTTTGCATCAAGGGTCAGAAACTGACCAATCAGAGATCTTAAAGGTATGAATTCCATAAGCATGCTTGGCCTCTGATTGGTCAGTTTTAGACCATTGTTGCAAACCCCTATACGGAAGGACGATCATTTTTATATGGGAAACGGTGGCAAAACGGAACGGAACTATCGCGACTAAACAGGCTCTATGTAACGCTAAACGGCCTCTAAGTGTACGGACACACGAAAAATTATAGCAAGGCGCAGTACAGTACTTGCAGGGATCTTAGGTAACTATACACTTTGCTTCTCGATGGGTCGGTGGAAGGAGGAAGCATTCTAGTCTGGTTTCTTGTATGGTGTCTTTCTCGTTCGTTTCTTTGCCGGAGGACATGTGGGGAATTTATGATATTCGACTTGACTAGTTGAGTGTCGTAGAATTCCAGAAATAAGCTGCGCGCCTTATACGTAGGGTGAGTCGAGAAGCAACGGGATACCTAAGGGATCGCCACTCTTGTGATCCCGATCTCGAGTGATTGCGGGCTACTGGTATCACAAGGTGTGGCTTGTTCATTAAATTCTACTCGCATAGCCCAGCAGAATCCGCTGTGGCGGCCTTAGTCATCTGCTAGCCAACCAAAGACTATAATAATATTATAGAACTTTGTTCGGGTATGATACAATGTTTCTGTTCGGTTCTGCAGCCGTTTCTGTTGTAAAAATGATGGTCAAACGGAACGATCACTTTGTATGGTGCAACTGAACAGAACCATTGCATCCAAACTGAACCTAAATGTATTGAGTATGTTATATTTTGGGTGATTGACCCCTGATCAATTTCTATGTCTGGGTTCGCGACTTCAACCTGGTGGTAGGCTCAGGATTAGGAGCTCAGGGCTGGGCTTAGAGTTGTGGCAACTATGATACGAGGCTCGGCCAACAACCCCTTTACTCATCTGACATGCTGTGACCCCGGTGGGTTAGGGTTAGAAAATAGTTACTCGTATGCATCATTCTTAAGAGCAGAACTTGGTTTAAATTGACGTCAATGATATCGAATACAGTTATTGTTCTGCTAGATCTAAACCCCACGAGGAGGGGTATATACCTCGCATATCTGCATGCATACTGTTCGGCACTTAGGGAGCCAAGCACAAGTCCCCAGAACAACCCACAGGAACCTCGGCACGAACCTTCTATATCGCCCCATAACTCTCTCTACAGGAAGAGAGACGTGTCAGCACCAGTGATTTCGAATTCCCATATAACCCCTTCTACACATCCTAAATTCTCCCACTCTACCCCCCGTCATGGAAGCCTACCTCGAACTTCTCTGCTGCGGTCTCACCATCCCCACCGATCCCCCCCGTGAACGTTACCACTGGTGGATAAGCCCTAAAACAACCATGTCTCCATCTTCATCGCCGCGTTCCAACACCCCCCCAAACCCCCTCCCGCTCGATGTCTCGGAATTAGAACTGGAGATTTCACTCTTGAAGAAGCTGAAGAAACTCTTGAAATCGGAGAAGGAGGAACATGATATTGCGGCGGAAGTGTGCGCGCGAGCATTTGATAACGCTAAGATGTTTAGCCAACTGGTAGGGGATGATATGGAGCGGTGTCGGCGAATGATTTTGAGGAATCGCGAGAGGATTTCGGAAATTAGAAGAAGAGGTTTGGAGGAGGATGGAAGGCCTGGGGCGGTAGTATAACCTGACGTAGGTTTTCCGGACCCGGAGGCTTGCGAGAATGTTTCGTTCCGGAGCATGAAGCTAAAGCGTGTGATATTTCGTGATCGAATAGTTTTCAAGTATCATGTATTAGTATTTCTAGTTACGGGATTCACTCCTTGATATTATTTTTGAGAAATTAATTTTCAATTTCCCATTCCCTCTCATTTCTATATTGACATAGCAAGCTTGAATACTTCATGCTTAATATAATCTCGAGAATCCCGTGCCAATTCCTATTCCCTATCCGTCATCCTACACCAGACCATACCCGAATCCGCTATCTCAACCCTATCACGGACAAATTTCAATCATGGGTTCAGCCAACAGTCTCCCCTTAATTAGACCTCCCCCTTCCGCCATCTCCACCGTCTCACAACGTTCCACCACGAACGTAGACATAACTCACACGAACCCATCCATTTCCCTCCCTTTGGATCTACTAACATACCTACAATCAATAACCGCCTCGCCAACCTACTGCGTTCGCTCCCTCAAAAATTTCAATTCCCTCTCCTCGACCCTAGCCTTCTATATCCGCCTCCTCCCTCCTGACTCCGTGGCTGAAAAAGCAAAAGCGGAGACAGAAGGACCTGACGAGCGCTGGATGGAACAGGCGACCATCTGGTCTTCTGAGATTTTGCATATACTACGTGAGATGCAGAAATGTCTTGCCGCACTGCGGGAGATAAAGCCGGAAGATCTAAAGGGGAATTATCATTCGCTTGAGGAATGGGAGGAGGAGGTTGTGGGTGCCACTAAGGATCTAGAAGGTGTCGTTGCTAGGTTCAGGACCGAAGTGCAGGGCAAGGGCAAGGTTGCTACAGGAGGGATGCCGGTAGTGAAAGTGCTCGAGGAGGTTAAGGGGATCAGGATGTTGAACCTGAAGTGAGTATTTGCTGCTGATATAATCGTTTATTTTGCGTGATTTTGGTTATGATTTTCCGGAGGTCTCTTGGGCTGGGTAATCTAGTTTGACTATTATAGTATTCAGTATACCATAGTATTTAGTTGTGTGTAGGAGTAATTTAGGGTGTTTCAACTTCGTATTTAGGCCCCCGTCGGTTGCTTAATTTGTCTTGCTTCTAGGATAATATTATGATAATATTATTATCATAGTCTTTTATCGTAAGTTGGGCCGTTCAAACAATTTTTTATAGTTTAACGTTCACGAAATAGGGTAATGTATTTCACCCAGAAAGTGATCGTTATTGGGAACACGATCAAGGAAATAAAAATAAGAAAAATTTATAATTTCTAGGCCACAATATCCATCTTGTAGACCCATCGCACTCAATGTCAATGTTTCCATTTGAATTCTCAATTGGTGACCCGGAGTAGTTTTTATTGTAGTTTTCGACGATCTAGAGGTAGAATAGTATTCATGGGTATCAGACCCCACCCTATTGTGACACCATTTCTCTCTCTTCCTCCCAACTATGCTCACTATTGATGGCACAGATTCCCTCTCTAGTAACAAGTGGTGATCCTGTATCATTTCTTTTCTTACCTTTAAATTACTTTTACCTGAAGGAATATTTTACCAAATAGCTTTTACATTCTTATTTTAAATATTCTGAAAAAGGTATTTTTTTCTCTTTCTTAGATACATTATTTAACAAATAGTGAAATAAAAATGGGGAAAAAAAGGTATTTTCCATCATAATGGGCAATAAGTATGTTTTTGTTAAAAAATCTCCTATAAAAGCCAGGATATGCCTAAATAAAAGGTGATATTACTTATTTAACTGAACCACAGATTTGAGCTCCAGAGTTAGATGAGATGGTACTGGACATATAGAATGCATATCACACCACTCAACATTCAAAATGTAGTACCTTTTATAGTTAGGCTGAGGAGTATTGAAGTATAAATTCTGATTTCCAGGGTCTAATATTCAATTACAGTTCATATTATAATATTTAAAGTTTTTTCTATACTTTTATTTACTTGAATAATGCTATAAATTTCAAATTAAGTAAATATTTCAAATATCAAATAGTCTCACTGTCAGATTTCCACAGCTAGAATAGGCAGCTAGAGAAGACAAATTTAAAAGTTGCCTATGAGGCATCATATATAGTAAGATTAGAATGGAATCAATTCTGATGACCTGCTTTACATTATTAATAGTATACCTGACCGCATTCAGGCTGTTATTGCTGCTAATGGAGCATATACACAGTAGTAGCTCATGAGACACTATGGGGCCTCTTCTTCTTCTTCTTCCTTTTTTTTTTTTTTTTTGATTCTACTATTTGTATTAAATTTTATTAAATTTATGTATATAGTGCTTTCATCTCCATATACTCTATATGGCAACTTCACAATATGTCTCTTGGCTTGTATTACTCCCCTGCTAGCTCTCTGCTAACCCCGTTGTGGCCAAATGCATTTACCCTTCCAGTTTTCGGGTACTTCTGGTCTGGGACAAGTATAAACTCACAGTGCATGGATCTACTGCCTTTGGAATACCGTATTAAGGTTATTTCCTATCGTTCTTCTCCGAGAGTCACAGTATTCCGGACAAACTCCGGAAACCGAGCGAAGGATCATGGTTCGCCATTTGGAGAAATTATACAAGCTCAGAAAATAATTAACCAAGGTGTCTGTAGTTTTCAGGTAACTAAAGCGCTAATCGGCCCACCGAACAATTTCCCAAAACTGAGCAATATATCTAGGCGATAATGTCCCAACATTTACTCCCTTAAATGGGAGGAGGCGGAAATCCAAACTACTTGTTTTCCTTCTCATTCAAACATTTTAGGATTTTTAATCTCCCGTTGTTCTCCCCGTCCATCATAACCGTTGTGGTAGTTTCCTCAGAACTTTTAGTCAGAACTGACCCCAGTACATATCGGTGAGCCATAAGTTATACCCCGAGCAAGATTAAAGAATATTTGAATGGAAATCCCCAGAAACTCAACATTGACCAGTGCGATTTTCGAGAGATTAGAAGGCTTTCATGCTTTTTGTTTTTTAATTCACTATTTATTACTGTAGTTACTGGGTGGGCTTACCCGCCTTCGTTCTCCCCAAAACCATAGTCCCCAAAACCATAGTTCCAACCTTTCAGTTATTAAATTCCAGTCTAGACTCTATCGGATCAAGAAATAGCTTTCTTTAGAGGGGGAGGTTCAAGAGCTAATTTACGAGTAGGGAACCAGCAGAAGGGGAGTTATTGCTATTACCGGCCCTATCCTCGATAATTAGACCCACGTACAGTACTATACATCTTCCGTCTTCAGTTAGTTCATGTACTTAAGTTGAGCTGCTAGATTCAGACTCTAACTCACTTCCAATTTAGTCCGCAGTCGTGCTGACCTCATTCTTGTGAATAATATTGAATAAAACCGGGGAGCTGAAATCTCTAAATTTACTCTCATCGTTAAATCCCAGAACTTGAAAAGGCCCGGGCGATCCAGAGGGGTATTGGACCAATGAAATGCTTCCGCATCGTTCCACAAAGTCATGTACCACCACAAAAAACCATTGGTCAAGCACTTTTCTCCAAACATCCTAACCGTCTTCCGTTCAGCCTATCACAAGTCGCATGCTGCATAATACTTTATTGACATCTGATTTTCCTCTTTTTTTTCTGGCAGCCTCATACTTTCTCTCACACCCATAACGAACCGCCTTTGCTAAATTTTCCTCTCAGAAAGCGACTACAATAGGTGTGGTTCGGCTTCCACTCATCATACATTTTTCCCATCCATCGGTTAACCCCTCACTACCACGGCTACTTTAAAGCAAGCGAATTACCCCATATTCCAACCTGCTTTTCGAGGCGTCCTCACCCTTCCTTCAGGTGCAAAAAAAAAAAAAAAAAAACAGTTAGCCAAAATGCCCGGACCAACACCGACTCCGTTCGAGATCCATGTTCCGGATTCGCTTCTGGGGTTTATCCATGAAAGGGTTCGAACCGCCCGGCTGCCCCCGCCGATTGCGCACCCGGATGGCAAGGCCTCGACATACGGTGTCTCTCACGAAACTATGACAGCTCTGCAAGACCACTGGAATAACAGGTACGATTGGCGGTCAGTGGAGGCCCGGCTTAATAGCTCACTAAAGCAATTCACCGTTCCCATATTGCACGAGGGTGAGGATCTCAATATTCATTTCGTCCACCATAGGTCCCCGCAACCGGATGCCATCCCTCTCATATTCGTCCATGGATGGCCCGGCTCTTTCTTGGAAGTCGAAAGGATTGTAACACCTCTTACGCATCCTCCCACCGAGAAAGCGCAGGCTTTTCACGTTGTCGCTCCATCTCTGCCTGGGATTGGCTTCTCGAGTGCGCCAAAGACTAAGAACTTCGGACCCGAGAAAATCGCTGGGGTTTTTCATAAGTTGATGATGATACTTGGCTATGACCACTACGTTTCGCAAGGCGGGGACTGGGGATCATTTATTTGTCGCTACCTTGCAGCGGATCATCCGAAAGCATGTCTGGGAGTGCATTTAAACTTTGTTATCGCGCTGCCCCCTTTGGCTCTCAAAAACCCTCTTGAACTGTTCTATCTTGCAACCCGATGGATGACGCCTTATCAGAAGGAGATGATTGATCGGATGAGTTGGTGGAGGAAGGAGGAGAGTGGGTATGCGGAAATGATGAGCACAAAACCGATGACCATTGCCTTTGCGCTTGTGGATTCGCCCCTTGGGTTCGCCGCTTGGATTAGGGATAAGATTGATTCCTTGGTAGATGAATATGAATGGACGGAGGAGGAGGTTATTACCCTTTCCATGGTTAGTATCTTGCTCCTCTTTTCAATGGGCTTTTCTTAGATTGGTATCTAGATGTACATCCTTCCCGGAAACAGCGCATTCGCCAATCTCTATAAAGAGGGTATGGCAGACGTCATGGCGAACATCCTCAAGAGGGTAATACCTTCAGAAGTGTGCTTTGGCGCTTCGTTCTTCCCCAAAGGTCCATATTTCCCCTATCCCCCCATTTCATTCATGGCCCTCCGCTAACGACGTGCAGATGTGGGATATTGCACACCCGGATGGGCCAAATGCCGTGTTGCATCCAACATTGTATTCTGGCGTGAACATACGAAAGGTGGACACTTTGCATCTCTCGAGACCCCGGACGTCTTGGTGGAGGATATTAGAGATTTCTCGGACAAAATTGGGGGCGAGAGTTGGAAAAAGTTGATTCATGCGGGTTCAGAAAAAAATTGAGAGGGTACTTTTTTTTTCATTTTTTTCATCTTTTTTCTTTTTTTTCATCTTTTTTTTTAGTGTCTTTTGTAATGATGAAGCAAATTTGAATGTATTCTTCCCATGAATGGTCTATTATGGCGGTTTCGCAGGATAGAAAGCCTGCCAGACGTCATTTGGGCTCACTCGACCAAAATTTCAGGTACCAGCACCGGTGAGATTATTCTCAATGCCGCATCCCTACCTGACCATAAGTGCAAGTGCGATATTGATAGTGTGCCTTTTCCATAGTGCATGGTAAGCCCAGTCATATCCCTGGTTAATCCCCCAGCAGCCAGGTCAGCTCGTGAACGGCTAGATTTATCGACGGAAACATCCCCGGAAGTCAGCATTCGGGATGTCTATCACATACCGCACACCCGGATCCGTATTGTAAAAAACTTATTACGGGACAAGGTCAGAAGTCTTGGGATTCCCCGGGGACTTTATAATAATATTATATACCCCGACTACACCGAAATTCAAGATAACCACTATTCCATTTATTTTTCCCTTGATCTTCCGCCAGCACCCACGAATGAGGATTCCTGACCCACCATCGACTCACACTACATTACCCCTAGCAAGAGTTTATAACGACCGGGGCAAAAACGCACCAACAACGGTGGATTTCGGGCACTTTACACAACTGCAGGGCTATAGTGCAAAATCCAACTTGGAAGTCATAAAAGCCTCTTAACACCCTCTCTTCGTCAGCGGACAGGTTCCCTCTCGGAACAAATCTTAATCCCCCAAAAACGCAACTATCTCGACTTTTGAATTTCCTACTACTTATTAACCCCGATGTTTTTAATAGCTAGGAAATGAGTGGCAGCGGAAAAGCGAATAACACGTTGGTGTTTGGTGTTCGTGCACGACGAAGGAAAGATGGAGGAAAGCGATGATCATTTTTCGGAGGACCGTGGTCCACTATAAATACATGAATCCAACATCTGCCATCATCCACTAACTAGTCTCTTCTACAGACCCTTTCGTTCAACCACACTTCTCCCCAAGCCTGCTATGGGAATTACAACTAGTCCATCAGTTTTGCTGTAGGTTCTTCTGATGAGGGGTTTCATCCCACTCGCGATAAGAAGCGTGAGAATCTGCTTGTCCGTAGGGAATGGTAGGTTTCAAACACTATATACAATCGATAATTCTTGAATTGGGAGGCCAATACTGGGAAACAGGTGTCTATTACCAAACCATAAGAAAATGGGATGCATTGATGCAGTGAAATGCTTGCAGACCCTACATATAATACTCTCACCCCCAATAATGTCCCCCGCACTATCAATCCATTCGATACCTCCCCTGGTTCAATGAGAAGCTCTGAGAGAGGAATGCGGTTGTCGTGGAGCGCAGCCATAATTGCCTTCTCCAACTTCTCTTTCGCCCCATCAATACCAAATGAAAGTTGAAGCTACTGTGACGGCTCTTGACCCTGCCTCAATCCGCCTTCATCAACACTCCCATCCGGTGCCCCGAAACCTGCTTCGGCGGCAACGGGCCGTACATAAAGGCGACTTCAGAGCCCTCTGCCCAAATCCGGGGCGGCACAGGCTTTAGCAGCCACACCCCCCCCCCCCCGGCCATTGGGATGGATTGCCAAAAAGACCCAAAATCTCTGCAGGGGCTTCATCCGCTTTGTACTACCTCTAAAGCAAACAAAATCCTATGGATGAGTATAGCAGTCAATGACCGACTCGCGCAGCGATAGAGAAAAACTAAAGGACCATGTGGGAATTGTCGTAGGGCGTGGACAAGAGCGTAAGGTCAGGAAAAACAACTTCGTTTGTCTCTACAGTACTCTAAACTAACGGTAAAGACAGGTGTATAAGTAAAACATAAACAATGTATCCTCACAATTCCGTGAATCACCACACCTATCCGTATCTCTCCAAGCATGCTACCCTTTCCTCCATACACTCCCGTGGTAACAAAGGAAAGACATGTCCGGAACATCTCCTGTCAATATCTGAACCTCCACACCAATCCATTGAACTTCTGAACTCTTCGCCAGACTCCCGAAACCTCCATGATCTATCTCGATCGACCAACATTGTTCTAGAACCTTCAACAAGAACTGGAATAATCGAACTTCACTGTATGAGATTGTAGTTTCCTCTCCTGGAAATTTCTGATATATCCCCTTTCATCTGTCTAGCTGTGGGCCGAAAGTCGGTTTTTCCGGGGCGATTCGCTCCTTTATCCAAAGAGTGGAATCCAGGACATTCCAGCGCGAGGTTCAATCATTCCAGCTATTACGGCGCGCACCCCACATCCCTCCCCAATAACAAAAACAAGACGCCCCACAATGCCTCTAGCTTACTCTAGTCTTATATTTTATTAATACCAACTGATATGGAGTATCGGCAAACCCCACGATAGCGCCCATAGACTAATCAATCAATAATCAATCAATAATCTACCCCGCAAAACAGCAATAAAAATCCAACTCATGCCAATAGTAGTAATCTTGCAGAGCCTCTTTTTCCGGACAGTCTCAGCTTCGATCACGGCATTCTTGGCTTGTTTTATAACGCCCATTTTTGTACAGTTTACATCCAGCGTACAGGGTAAGTTATGCATTCGTAGACGTTTGGAATACACCACTGTTGCTATGAAGTCGTCTGGAAGGGCAGTTATATCGAGATTCTGCACTTGATAAGTGTGTCAATTGTGCCCTGGCGAACCAGCTTAACTTTTTCTTTTTTTTTTGTTGGGAGGTAAGTACTAAGTAGGTCGGTATGCGTGTAAGTAGAAAGGGATTGTTCTCCTACTTTACTTTTAGAATGGATGACTTAAAATCCTCTCATTATATCACACAATTTTTATTTTAAGCCTATTAAAATACAGAGGAAGAAGCTCTTCCCGGTAAGAGGGCACAACGACCGGGGAAAGTTTTTCTATCTTTTTATTTATTTTTTCCCTCATGACACTGATATTGCAAACCCTAATATAATAGTCATGTATGATAGGAGGAATCATGAGTCGATCAGGTTTTACCTAACAACTCCCAAAACTTTATCATACCTGAACGTGCCCGAGTGACAATGCGTGAGAGGGTGTTCACATTTTGACATTGACAGCCGGCACAGAATTTTGTCACAATTCATTGGACACTTTAACCGCTTAAAGGTATATTACCGTCCCCATTAAATATCCAGCTCCGGGGGCACATGTACCCATCCCCAGGACCTCCACACAGGGGTGCCAAAAAGTAGTTTTGATTGATTTCCCTCTAAATTTTATCCCAATGAGTCTATGTATTAATAACGGCCTAAACCACAGGCCAACCCGTACTCCAATCAATAAGATTCCAACCGAACCTCTTCTGGCCATCCCCATATCCAATCGTAGTGTCGACTGGGACCAAATCAGCGTACGAACGAAGGCAGCACGTAGCCCGTGGAGAATATCAGACTTACCGTAATGGTAGTAAAGAACCTCGCCACCGGAAGCGTTATCAAGGAATACACCCCTTTTAAACAATTAACTTAGTCCTTTCTCAATAGTAAGAGCTGATCTACTCACTGCCCACCGGGACCGTAGACATTATCGTGCGAGGCAAGGACGGTGCTTCCGCCTTTGGCAGTGCACGATACACCGTTCTTATCGACCTATTTATCGTGATCAGCATGCGGTATTGTAGAGAGCACATTTTTAGGAATTGGGAGAGCACATATCCTCTGTTTACAGAGGTGGATCTGCAGACATTGATCCTGTATTCCATTCCTGGAGCCGGGCGGTTGGAGTCATATCCGCAGCAGGTCCCGGCAGAGAAGAAGAGGTAGTAGTACGGACTCCGATACCATATAAATGAGCCCTCGATGGCATGTGATCCGGTGGAATTATACGCAATCCTGGTGGAGCTACCCGAGGCAGTGAGTGGCGGATTTTTCATGGGAACCTGTAAAATCACTTCATCAGTAAATTTGTTTCACAGAAACAGTAATTCCAGGAAATATTGGAAAGATTCACGTTATATATATCGCTCCAGAAACTCCCGAAGGACATATAGTAATTGCCATCCCCAGCGAGCACAACATTGCCGTCAATAGCATTGTATGCACTGCCCGCGTGACTAACAACTCCTGTACTCCCATAATCCGTCCAAGTCCCGGGGTCCATAGTCTTCGAAGTGGCAACTCCGATAGCGCTCTCCTGAGAACCGAAGGTGGAGACAGAGTAGTAGAGATAGTAAGTATCCCCGACTTTAGTCACGTCCGGGGCCCAAAGATCCTGATTACCGGCAAGGTTGATCTTAGACCCCACGGAGAGAGCACTACCTTTGATAGTCCATGGTCCAGAAAGTGACGAAGAGGTCGCTATTTGGATCTTGTTACCGGTAGAAAATCGGAAGTAGGTTCCGTCAGAGTCACGGCGTATTACCGCTGGATCATGGACGTTGCAAGCGCTTGAGCATGCGCCAGGGTTCCCAAATGAGATGGCTGTGGAGACGAAGGCTACCAGGAGAATGATCAGTTTGAGCAACACCATTGTTGGTACTAGGGACTATACCATGGTGAAAATGTTTGGGCAAACACTGCCATCTTAAGCAATTCCACCAGGGGCTTGTAAAGCTATTATTTTTCCCATAGATTGCCGGGACTTGTATTGCATGGATAAAAAAAATCCATGGATTGGAGGTCGTCTGAGGTTTTACGGATGTTGCAACGATCGCAATCCATGGAAAAAACCCATGAACCAAACAGGCCCATACGGAGAGATACAAGTGCCATGGATAATGTTTTCGCATTACTTTAGGTTAACCCGCCAAATAATCCTTGTCCTGCACCTGTACAATACAAAAACATCTCTGGCGCTTGTACTAGTACTCGCACCTGTACAACACCTAAGGTTTGTGCGAGTATATCTTACTACAATAGCAATGGGTGCTCAGTCAGCATGGGAAAAGGTGTTGAATTGGGTATAATGACTACCCAATTTGGTGTCGTGCCTTCCCAATTCACCCCTGACCCCGCTGCAGCAGAACACTCCCTGCTAGTGCTCGTACTAGTACTGTAAGTTACTTGTGAAATACAGTGAAACCGCTAACTCCACCCTCAAATATTTCCAGGACTCTAATATTTCTATCCCTTGTTAGGAGACGGGTTTTGCTCTATGAGCTTTCCCCCTCTGGATCCTAGAGTTCTATTAGTTCCTCTTTCTAGACTGTAAAGGTCCATAAATTCCAGGATTTGTTAGTGTAAAAAAATTTTCATCTTATTTCTCCTTAGAGGGGAGAATCTGACAGGTTTTCAGATAAATTGCCCAAAGGAAGGCGGGAAAGAAAACCAAGAATTCAAGTTTTCTGCTCCACCACAGACTGACTGTGAAATAAGAGGAGGAAAAAAGCTCCTCCTCAATCAACATGGTAGGGGGTTGAATAGGTGTGTGTCTCCAAGATAGAGTAGAATATTAGTCCATAAACCTGGAGAAATGCATTGTTCTTCCACATGCCCGAGATGAAATAAGTCGTGTGCATATCATAAGCTATCACTCATTTTCTTTTGGCACTCCCTCTTCTACCAAGCCGATTCCTTGTTTTCCACCCTCCTGTTACTTCCATGAGATCCAACCTCCAAAGAGCTGGAGATACCGGAGCTTTCACTGTATACAAAACTTAGGTGCTATACCTCTGTATCGTAGTTGCATCGCTCCTTTTTCTTCGCGATGTATCGAAATTTGGCCGACAGCAGGGTAACCGTAGTCCTGCAACACCGTATTTGACCAAGAAAGCCTGCCCTTCCCCCTATATTCTTCTTAACGCAACACCACCGGGTTAAGCAACGTCGTTTTTGACCAAGAAAATTCTTCTTCTCCTTTATTTTCCTTCCCAATACGAGATCAAGGTTTGTCGGACACGCACGCATTCACTTTACAAGGCTAATAAAGTGACAGAAGATCTGCTCTAGTAGTGTTCCCAACCGTCCGGGAGACTGCCAAGAGCCCTGGACAGGGCGGGACTGCTATCTATAGTCCGCCCGGGGCGGTGAGAGTACGGGACAGCCGTCCCCTGGCCGGACGGTGGGCCCTACAGGGTGAGACATGTTAGTTCAGGGCTAGGGGGGTGGACCGTGGGGAAATGGAAAGAGTGGCCAGGGACGGCGGGGGACGGTGGGGGACTACAGGGGACGGTGGAGAACGTCCGGAAATGGTGAAGGACTGCAGGGGAGGGTGGAGGACTGCAGTGGACGACAGGGGACGGCCTAAAGTGGAATGAGTGATGTCTCATGATGTGATAATAACTTGTCAGGTGTATGATTTCAACTTGGGTAGTACCGGAGGTTCAAGCGCTAGGACTATATTACCGTACGATCCCTCCGCTCTTCCCCCTCCCGGGCGTGATCCGTCCTAGCCCCCCAAAAAAGACAAACAATGAGCCGTAGTCCGTCCTGTCCTACACTAAAGACGGACGGACTGGACGGCTGGAACCCTCACTAGGAGACCTCCTGGTACGAAAAAGGGACCCGCCCCAATGGAAAATAAAGCTCAAAGATCTAGAAGGGGTTTTCTTTCCTGGCGTCAGCGGAAACTGAGGAGTGGGCCACGGGTTAACCGAACCTTGTACTCCGCAGAATGGTCGCTACGAAGCCAGACACTTGTCCCTGGTTTCAGCGGCGCAGCTCTTGTGATTGCTGATTGGCGGTGGGGCCCCGGCGACATCAAAAGGATACCAAAGAGGACACCAGGAAGAAGCCGGATACCTCTCCTACCTATGTTGGTAGCCAGTTCACGGCTATCGATGGCAAGCCTGCTGACCTTCAGGTTGAGCACAAGATCACCCAAGAACCTGTACTAAGATCTGCCGTCAAGGCAATGAAGGCCCTAGATGGCGATAAGAGGGATATGAGAGAGTTTGTTAAAGAGGTGGACCGAATGTTAAAATGCGGTAAAGCGGTTGGGGATTTCAAGAAGGGTGTTAAAAATTTACTGTATCATAAGTCAAAGCGCTCGGCTTAAAGTGGGATATATACTGACTGTGATTGAGATATCAATATTTTTACCAAGCGGCATCTGGGAGGGGGGGGGGTTATGGCATTAATATTTTTGTTCCTAATGGTTAATTGAGGGTCTTAGTCGGTTACATAGTATCATAATATCTTCTCATCAAATTGGCTATCTCCGCGCGGAGTTCAGATCTCTGCACCGACAATGAACAGACCAAAAAACATTCCCATTTACCAAAACACTTTCAGTGCACCGTTCGCTAGACCCACCTATTTGTTGCCCCCTCCCCCGTTTCACCCACCTGGTGGGTTTGAAGATCATAACTTCCCCGCTATCTACCCATGCCGTGAAATGTTATCTAGGGCAAGTGCCGTCACAACCCAAACTACCGAGCTGGGGGTAGAATTTCTGTGCTTCAGAGGATACCAGAGCGCTATTTTTTTTCTCTAGAGAAGGGTAGTCTCCGCTTTCCCAGCTATTACCCTTCTTCCATCCTTCCTCATCGGGTTGAAAATTATCCTTCAACCACGACCCCACTATCCAGGATTAGATTCAATTCTGCTTCGATGGCGGGCAACTTCTCGTAATACGAGCCTCGATCGATAAGATAAGCATGCCCCAATTTCCGAGGATACTGCCTCACGGCCCTCACCCAAACGAGACAGGGGCTGTCACTACACTAGGAATTGAAACGTCAAAACCTCTGGTATCATCACCAACCATAATTACCACAACCATGTAGACACGGACTAATCCCCAATAGATGCCAAAGATTTTAACCGCCGTGCGCTTCTGCACACGAGTTCCATAGAAATAGTGTTCGTACGCCAGTCGTGGGAACGTGTACCTATGTAACGGAGGATGAAAAGTATGAGGACTGACTAGGAAAGTCTCCTCTGGCTAACGGCTGACCAAGGCGGGGGAAAATCAACCATCGCTTCATTCCTCATAAACCATCCGAGACCCAGAATGGACACCATCATTTGCTTCTCCTTTCTCAAGGACCACAGCGAGGAAGTAAGGACCTTGACATATACTCTCAGCGCCACACTACATCCGGTGTTCGCAAGCGGTCGGCCTGGGCTTTTCCGAGCGCCAGCCTGGCCGGACTATCGGCTATATTCCTGCTCCCGGGGTTCATCTGGCCGGGCTTGGCCGGACTACTATACAGATCTCTGCAGGCTTCCGAGTGACAGGGCGTGATTGCTATAATATTGGGGAGCTTTTAAGGGATGTGTATACATTAGCATCAATTTGGCGGAACACGGGCATGCGCGTCAACAAGCTCTACGCCTACATGTGACAGGCTATCTCCGCCACCATTACATATACTCTATGAGTTAAATGACAGCTCAGTGCACGACCCAGTGGAGATCCCCAGTGTGCTAGTAATACACTTATATTCTTGCCTAAATAGTTGTATCCGACCCGGGAATCACAATCAAGAAGAGGAGAAATATTTTGCGATTCAGAATCATTAGGGAGAAGAGTGCCCGGGGAAAGATGCGGTGGAGGAGAGGTTATAAGTAAAATGGTTAGGCATTCTACCTTTGTAACGATAATGATATGGTAGGGAAAATGGCATGATATCATAACCTAATACTATTCGTTAACGTGTGCGTGACTTATCCGCACTTTAGGAATATATTGAGTGATAGGGAGTTGCCCAGCATCCACACTACTCTCAAAACTGGGAAATTGTCGGAATTTATTCTCTTTTGTCTCTTGTCCTTATTCATGTGTCCCGGAGCTGAGTCGGCAGGAGATATCCTCGGATGCCGCATGGATATTAGCGAATATCTATATATATCTTCAGGCATGCTCGGATATCTGCAGATATTAGCATGCATCTGAAGATGTCTGCCACACACTAACAAACCATCTACCAACAAGGGGGCATATGCCGAAAGTCTGCCGGCGCCCGGCGCCACCAGGTATCCATGAAGCCCGCAATCTTTCCGTCCCCATCTATATAAGGTGAAACGCATAACAGCCAAGACCCTCCTCTGACTCTCCCACACCCTAACTTCTATACGGACAACCCTCAGTACCCATACCTGCTAACAATCACCCCCGCCATCTACCGCTTTAGTAGCCGGGACAATCAGCCTTGAGCCCAATTGCGAGCAAAGGTTACGCATGGTTGACTTACAGTATTTGCATCGAAGGCTTGCTTTATTGAGCACAATGCCACACATCATCGGCATACGCTTGGAGGAGGGCTGCCGTGAAAATAATATCCCCTTCACCTGCACCTGGCTGGCGAAAAAAGATTTTCTCGTAGCCGAATGTTAATGGAGCACCGGTAACGTGATCTCGGTCAATAACGATTTTGTTGGCTCTTGTTGGTCAGTCCACGGTCGTATGAGGGTTGGAAGGTGCAGGATGGCGATTCTGCGTGGTGATCATTTCCACTTGCTTGAGATGTATTTTGCGTGTGGCTTTTTTGGCAGAAATGAGAAGAGCGGTTTTAACCTTTCACAAAGAGTTGTCCAACCACCAGCGAGAATACACCCCCAACAGCGGAACGGTTTCTGAAACGCCACACTCGATTACCAGCGTTGGCCAATCGGTTTCGAGCGGGCGAGCCGCTCCGTGTTTGAAAGCAGAGTCAGCTTCTTTTTGACCAGCATTTCCGTGAAAGGTTTTGCTCCGGACACTGCCAATAGCGTGCCCTCAACCCCATAGTGGTTACCTTTTCAAAGAGCACGGATTTAACCCCTGTGGTGGCTACTTCGTGAACTCCGCCTTGCAGGAATTTGACAATCAACATCCGGGGGTCATTCAAGTACATGAAGCGGAGTCCCTTGTGATGGGGTAAACCCATCGCTGTATGTCAGGTTGGGGTATGCGATTAGGAGTGGGACTAGTTTTCCTAGGGTTTATGTGATAGTTGGTCCACAGTGCAAGTGGTCAACGCAACCTGTACCCTAAGACCGAACAGCGAACACTCTCTCCTCCTAAAGTACCTTATGAGCACCTGCCACGCGGTGTTCCCACGGTTGCATTTCCTTTCCCGTGATTTTTCCCTCCGCGCGACTAGTCTTTCGTTAGAGTGTTGCTACAGTGTTGCTACAGTGTTGCTACACTTTGTGGTAAGTGTCGTGGGTACGAGTAATAGCCATGAGCCGGGTCTGCGTAACAGATGAAAACATCATGTAATGGCTAGCATTATCCGCATTTAACCTCTCGGTTGGCGACTCAATAGCGCTCCTCAATTTTTCCGTATGATGCCACGATATTGCCGGTGCTCAGCCCCCTCCAATCCCTCGTTAAGATAATAATCCGGGCCGAGTTGACCATTAGGGGCTGTAACTTGGGAGGGGGAGGGATTTTGGTAGTCACCCACTTGTCGGCCGAGGAAGAGCATCATCAAGCCCATAGAAAATATGGCAAATTTTGCAGAATCCCTAAAAATTATAAAGGGGTAGAGAAAATGTCAATTCAGTGTGCAGTGCATGTCGCCATGTACCTTTTTGTATGCAGCCCCATACAAAAATTTTGGCAACTTGCATACCAGTCGAATCAACGGTAAATAATGCACGCAGCCCCAGTATTCCCAACCGTCCGGGGCGCCCTACAGGGCCCCGGCGGGCTGAAGTCCCGGGCAGGGTGGGTGAGGACGGCAGGGCATGGCGTCCGTCTTTCATAAAGACGGCCGTCCAAAGGGTTGACGCCCGGGCCCCGCAGTCTTAGAACAAATGGCATCTTCCTGCGGTTATCTGCAGGGCCCGGCTGTCACCTACTGAGCCCGGTTGTCATCCACCGTCACCCGTAGAAGCCTGGCACATCCCGCCCCCTGAGAAACCTGTAGGCCCCGCCCGTCTGTCCCGGGCAGTGGTCTGGACGGATGCCAAGATGCCCGACGTCCCGGCCATCCACCCATGCACTGCCGTCCGTCTGGTCCGCACTCAAGGACGGACAGACTGGACGCTTGGGTTCACTGCACAGCTCCGATCCCTTGTAGTTCTGCTTCTAGGGACTCAAATGTGTGTTAATTGTCAAGCTGGTAGAATTATTTAATGTGTTTTCAGGACGGTAGTGAGGGGAAATGTTTGTTTGAAAATGTTTGTTTGAAAATGTCTGTTTGAAAATGTCTGTTTGAAAATGTCTGTTTGAAAATGTCTGGTTTTGGTGCAAAACCCAGGTCGGGCTAAATGTTTTGACCTGGTACTCGAAGGTGGAGTGGCTTGCCAGGTATCGGTATGGAAGGGAAACAAATGGTGGTTGAGCTTTTGGGTTCGTGGGAAAAATGGGAGTCGGAAATGTGTGGTGTGGTCAGAGTGTTCCCCCGTGACTTTTTAGTGGAGCGGAGAATTTGTCTTCTGACGTTACCCGGGCTTGTCACTACCATAAGGGCATGGGCGGCGAAAATACAGTATGAGTTTCACTTTTCGAAAACACTCCAGAGGTCTCACCTTTCCATCCACCATGTCTCCCACCGGGCAAGGAGAATCTGGACACATCCTTGCTCGTTTATGGCTTAAATTACTCCTATTTGTGGAAGGTATGGTCCCGGAAAATTGTAATCAACTCTCCCTGCATTGTTCTTGGAAAATTCCCACATCCTAGATTACTAAGACCCTAGAAAAAAACTTTGCAAATAACTCCCTCTGTAGTTTTATAAAGAATCCCCTTTCAAAGCCTCTGACGACGTTTATATTATCTAATATTTACTAATGCTATCGCAATAACAATTCTGAGCATGTTGCATCAAATCGCAGAGGACAATTTGATATAATTGCGCAACATCTCCAATTTTGATTTCAAACTTAATGCGAACACCAAGCATGATCTTGGACGCGAACAGGAACCATAGCCCGCATCATCAACAGCTGGATTGTACGTCACTGTGTCAGTCGGTAAGCACCATCAACAGAAAACCCCAACACAACTTATGGGGGCCGCAGAGTGATCGAGCATGATTGCTGTGATTTCAAAGAGCATTTAGGATATGTGTTTACTCAAGCATAAATTTAACGGAATACGAGGGTATGCGGGAACAGCCTCAGTTCCGAAATGACTATTATGGCATGATAGACTATCTTCACCACTATTACTTATTCCCCTGAGGTGACCACTCGGTGCAGAGCTTAGTGGAAATCCCTGGTGTACTCCTATATGAAGCCAGCCTGGCATACAAGGATAATAAATTATATTGCACTAGCCTCAATAGTATTATCCAACTGATAACCAGGAGGAAGGACCGGAGAAGTAATTCGAGGAGAGGCTATAAGCAAAGGTGTTCGGTATTTTAGGTTAGCACCGATACCGAAAGAGCGGTGAAAACTGCATGTTATCACAAAGAAATAATATTTCATAATGTGTGCATGATTTGTTCACGCCATATATGAACATATCATGTGTGGGGGGGTGGCCAGAATCCACAGCACTCCCAATGCTTGGAAACCATGGGAATTTCTTTCGTTTTTGTTTGTGGCAGGGGTTGAACCGGTGTAAGATATTATTAGATATCGCCAGGTCTTGCGGATAACCGCATAAATCCAGGGCTATCTTCTGATACCTGCGTGCATTCAAATTATTGACCACTCACTAGAGGAATATTTACTGATCAGGTGGCATTTGCTAAATGCCTACCGGCACGGCCCAGCACCCGGGACCCCGCAGACTCCCGAAAGGTCTGGCCCAACTAGACTCCATATCTACCAGCTATTAGCTGGACAGCCAGTCCCACCAAACCACTACTAGCCAAAGACTTCGAATAATGTTCCTCACGCTTCTCAAGCACCAGTCCAACTTTCAACAATTCTTGTAGTAAAGTGACTTCTACCAGGTCAACATCTGAGTTTATAATTTATATAGTATTAAGTTAGATGTTACTTCCTATTACTCCACTACAAACAATATATCATAGCACTACCGAGCACTATTACCCCCATATTTCTCCTAACGGGGTAATTGCTAGCGTCATACCAGTTGAAACCGCTTCAGATACAAAACACGCAATACATTTTGACCAAGATCGTTGATCATTAAATATTATGGTTCATATACTACTCTACTAATAATTACCATCCAAAATCAACATAAGGGATAGAGTTCCTGAGAAATTCTAAACTCAGCATTGCCGCTAATAGAACGCCTTCATCAGCCAGCTTACTCATACTCCACCACCAGAATAGATTGGTAAAAAAATAAATAGAAGAGGTTCATCCATCTTACTTTAGAAATAGGTTATTATTTAACTCCAAGAGCTTTAAGTACTAGCCATACCACAGCGAGGAAAGGGCCGACGTTGATCATCAGCAAGAAACATAGCTCCACAAAAGGAAAAAATGATATACAAACACCAGCCTTAGAACAATTATTTCGATCAAGCAGGGGACATCCGAGCACTTCGGGAAAAGAATCTTGAAGAATTTGTGTACCGCAGGAATAGACAGCAGAAGATTTTCAGATACACTTGAAATCGTAAGTATGGGACACGCGCTATTGCCATTCCAGTGAATATTGCTCAAAGATTGCCCGCTCCCCCGAGCCCTCAATAGCGAGTATGACACTGCATCCGGAGGAAATATCATACACCTTAACAAAAACCAAAAATTATTCATAATTATTTACTACTGCTTACCAAGGATAAAACCCTCGCATATTCAGACGCATAGCCCTGTTCAGCATAAATTTTATAACCATAGGCGCCGCAAACAACACAACACAAACAAAAGATATCAGCTACTTTTCCGGCCGAGCAGGAAGAAGGGTTCCGAGGAGAATCATGTCTTTGAAGCTTTTAAAAGTGCAGAACAGCAAAATAGACCCACGCACTATCCAGCATATAACGGAAGAGTAATCCAAGTGCCCAAATATATGTAAATGATCACAGCTGTTTGGGGGGTTCCTTCCGAACTTCGTGAGCATACGCCAGCGCAGCGGCGCCTGCTTCCGGGCCGAAAGCGCCGAGTGATTCTTTGTGGTTCCAGATTCATCCAGGTTGGTTTTGTTCTGCCTGATTGGTTGCTAACACCCCGTGTGATATCCTATTTCCACGCACTGCAACACAGTATAGGGGGGATCTTAAAAGTTGCATTTGGAAAGGAATTGTCCTGATCGCTTCTCCCCTCCGGGGCAAGCCCAACGCCAGCCTTGTGGAGGTGCTTGGAATGCCAAAATCCTTTGACAAGGTCCCCCAAAAATTGGAGGCTCACTGCTACTATTTGCGTACCAAAATTGTCCTCTATTTTTAACTGACTGTAACCAAGGTACAGTACCTGTGCCAAACTCCCCCCCAGAAATACAGTAAGTTTAGAAGGGGAACAGTGAATAACTGGATTAACACTATATGGCGACCCCCACAGACGATCAAATAGGAACAATGACGTCCTTGTTCATCTTAATCCCCCACCCCCTCTTGTTTTACTCTTTTCTCTCTCTCCAGGCCAAATTGAAGAAGCGGAGGCAAGGTAGACAATAAGGCTATGATACTCACACTGCTACACTTCCACCCAAAATGCAACCCAACCCTCTCCAGAAAACAGGGCCAAGTTCCAACGCGACCAATGACGACAGGATAGTTTTATAGTAAATAGGCACCCTCATGGACAAGTTCAGTAGTGTTCCATCCGGGGAGTCCGCAGAGCACTCAGAAATTACAATCATTATAATTACAGATAAGGAAGAGATGAAATTCTCCTTTCTTCCTCCATTCCCCCTACCCCGCCGATCAAGGACCCCACCCCCATGATAAGTGCACAGCATAGAGTTTGCTCATATCGCCTCGTAGCAGCCCTGGTCCGCGCTACAGCCTTATCGGGCTAGGGTAGCAGTCAAAGCAAAAACACCAGCGATAAAAAGGGTAGGTCCAGCTTTGCGCAAAACGAGATTTTGATGATCACATATTATTACAGGGTATGATACTGCTCAAGGCTTCCGGATGCCCGCATTGAGAATCGTATCTCGGAGGAGTATAATGGCTCAATATTCACTGCCGAGAGTAACTTTGTTCATGGCATCGCTTCGGACTTCCAAGTCGGCATCCGTAATTGCGGTGACGGCTCTGATGCTGCTCCTTGAGAAACACACCGACTTGCGATAATAATATGGTTCGTGCGATCCAAAACGTGCACAAGGCTCCAACTCTCGATTGATTATATCTCGCTATCAAGACCTGTAATCACTTCAAAAAACCACTACTCGTATATTATTCGCTTTGGTATTCCCAAGACACTAGTGTGTTTTTTTGAAGTAACACCTCACCCTAGTGGAGGGGTATAGTCATTTAAAAATGATAATTGCTGGTGCACGTTTTGGAATGCATGAACCATATGTGACACCCCGTCGCTGAAGTAACTGTATCAGATAGCAGTTGGTTGGATTGTTCAGCTGCTAGCGGTGAACAGTAAGAAAATAGGCTAGCAATTTCTGAACACGATTGGGTTGAGGTAGTCATGACTCCTCATGCACACAGCCTTGTCCGGCAGCCCACATCAACAACTCGACAAACGCCAACTAACCAGAGAACCCAGGTGGAGTTAGCCACCCGTTCTGGCTATGGCCCAGCTTAGGAGAAAGTTATTATGCATCGATGAATAAATTGATGCCACCAAACGAAAAAATCCCGGTGCCAAAAAAATGCTTCAAAAAAGAATCCCAAGTGAGAACACGTGATGGCTTCAAAAATAACCAAAGGTATCATAAAGCAGTGCGCCGAAGGAGATGAGCTGACCGCAAACAGGTTCTCCAGAGAGCCAGTGCTGCGGAAAACTCCAAGTGCGTCGCAAGAGGTAGAGTACCGCTTTATTAATCGTGAAGGAGCCTTTCCAGATGCTGCACTCGAAAGTGTTCAGTGATAATGCTCGTTTGATAAAATACGGAAAAGAAAGGTCCAGGTGTAAAACTTATATCATTTCTCCTCAGCCTTATATTGCCCCGGTAGGCGTTCGGAAATCCGGCACTGATCAACTGGGAGTGGTAAGTGACCGTTTCAGAACAGAAGGACGATCATTTTTATAACGGAAAACGGCACCAGAGCGGAACGCAACCATCGCAACCAAACAGGCCCTAAGGATTTCACCGGGACCTTTGCGGGACACGGAAGACCGGAGGCGAGGAGTCCAGCCATGTCACGGCACGATAGGGAGTTTGCAGTATCATACACGATAACCCATCCGGTCTCGAAATCACAATACAGGGAAATGCCACACAGCCATGTCTTCCTACTAGCTCACCGCTCGCGTTTCGGGGTTTCGCCAGTATAAGATTGGGGATAGAGCAAATACCTTTGTACCGTACACTTGTTAACAGATATCTTTTTTTTTTTCCCCTATCGTAGTTGCTTTCGCACGATTTGCTTTGGTAACACTAGCAGGCCTTTCCGGGAATTCGTAGCTACTCCGGTATGTAGGCAAGCATATGGAAATGACCGGGGGGTTAGGTGAAGACTACCCCCCATTCTCCGAAATATCTATACTCTTCATGCCTTCATTGAAGTCACGTATGATACCCCGATACTAGAAATTTAGAAACTATCTATCTAGTTACTCCTTTCAATCCATCCCATCCTGAGTCATACATTCCACAGCCCCCACAACCCACAATCCAGCGAACCATACCTCTTCTAAGCACTAGTGCCTTGTTGGCCCGTGCATTTTGGCCAATGAGCCAGAGAATAATTTTCACCCGACAAGACCTCCAATACAGTGTTCGAGCAAGAGTTCTCTGTGTGTATGTCATTCGTCTGTAAGCCTGTAAAATAAAATAAAATAGGTATGTATCACAAATCGACCTGGCCAAACATTTCCATCCAGGGAGCTCGTGGCGGACGGGCCGATGAATGCGAAGACCATCACCATACCCCGGGAACGAGACTGAAGGACGACGGTAGCGAATCACGCAGCCTTATTGGCCAGCTTTCAGAACCCAGCGTGTTCCCGGAGATTTAATACAGGGCTGGAAACAACAGTCACAGTCCAGGTCTCCTTGGCAGGCAGGGGAGACACCAAGGGGCTCAACGCACCGAGTGATCGCTTATGCGAAATCTCCACATTCCAAAGTCCAATACCGTAAAAGCACAGTCATAACGAACCCTCCTGGGCTAGAGCCGTACGGCAGTTTCCAGCGCTCTGGATGGTTGCAAGAGGTCGTCCGGAGACTCCTACTGGTGTTATCCAGCCCCGTTTGCGCGCTCTCCATCAGGCGGGTTCGTTCTGACCGATTCTTCTACGGTACCACTTAGGCACCGTCCCACATCCCAAAACCCAAGTGACGGAATCATGTTGTCCAGTCCACGCAAGCGGGACCCCTTGGATGAGTACCCTTGCCCCCCCCCCCTCATCTTCTCTCACTCTTCCCCCACTCTTGCCTTCCCCAAGTAAATACCAGAAAAGGCACCACCAAGAGCGCGCAGCGCTAGTTGCATGTAGTACAAAAAGGTCGCAAAGTGCAAGTATGAGTGATACTTAATGAGTGATTAGTGTTTAAGGTATGATATGAAAGAAAAAATCCAGGAAAAACTCCCTTCAACTTGTGCGATTCTGCTGTCACACAATTCTAGGCACAGCTCAACCTCCCAAGGCAGATAACCACAACATGGTTTTTAATAATATATGAGGAAATATATCAGTCGGTAAACAATTTTAATCATTCCTCAGTTAACGTTCCCGATGTCTGTAGAAAAGAGAATTCTTGCTTAGTCATTGGACCAGAGATCCACATAGGGTTGATCGCAAGTCTCCGGAATCATACCCAAAAGAAACCCATGCCGCCGATCATCCATCCGGGTAAACGATTCACCCCCAATCACACGACTCATCAGTGTCATCACCTCAGCCCATCTAATAGACCGCCCATCCTTCCCCAAAGTCAAAAAAAATCAACATTCCCCCCACCCGGAAAACAGTGGGCCGAAGAATGCACACATGCCTCCTATCATACTTAAAAAAAAAAAAAAAAAAAAGATTCCGGCCTTCCCCCATGCAAAGCCCCTGCCTATATCCTTGACCGCGAACCCTTACGGAGAAAAAATGAGCTCAGGAGTGTTGGTAGCCGAGGGGCACAGTATGATAAGGCATTGTACTCTAGTAGATCAGTGCATTAAAACCCAACAAAACAAAACAAAACAAAAATGAGAAAGCAAAGGAAAGGAAAGAAAAGAAAAAAAAAAAAAAAAACGTGAGCTTACGCACTGCCTTATCCGCTTACTCGCAGATGCTAGCGTGAATCATAAAGTATCACTCTCAAAGGGTCGAAATCGGGCTGAAAGGGGCATGCTGAAGCGGGTAGGATAGGGAATGTACTCGAGTACTCGAGTATTGGTAGGTCAGTTAAAGTGAAGGGACACGCCCAGGGGTCGGGTATTTCGGGTATGCTGGCGGGAAGTGGCGTTTTTCATGATGTGCGGGGAGCACTCCGGCGGGAATCGGGAATTTTCGGTGGGATTGGACCTTGGTTGGGAGGGATGGATGAAACTGAACGGGGGTTGGGTAGGTGGATGAATGGACGAATGGGGACGGGGGAGGGTTGCTTCGGGCGTGCAGACGCGTGCGGAGTGGGTGAACGATGTTCCGCTCTCTCTGTCTCTCTGAACTACCTTCAACTCTATTTGGCCCGCTCGGTTGATGCGAGGAATCTACGCCTTATGATCAAATGGCCCATTTCGTCCTGAGCTGCTTTCTCACCGCACCGTCTCAACCAATCACTCGCTTACCCATCCGTGCACCGATTCTCCAGGGGTGGGGGGAGAGCGATAAGGATCATTGAAAAAAATTCAAAACAGGCATCGCTCAATACTCCGCACGCTACCCGTCTGCCATAGCCGACTACAGGACAATCTACCTAACGGAAAGGTCTGGAACATTCCCAACCAGTGCTCCAGTGCAACAAAGGTACACCTTAGGAGAAGGCTTAAATCCCGTAGCATAAATTAGTCGGAATACCTCGCATGTCGCCACGCCCCCCACTCCAGCGTCGGACATAACCGAGTACCTGTGCGCGGGAGAAGCATAACTATATGAGCTCCGCACGCAATGTTCTTTCGCCTCCCGCTTAGCTGCGAGAGAAATGGAATATACTCCGCCGGCGCTGTATATGTAGCACCCATTCTAGAGAGGGGTTTCCGAGCTCGATTGGTAGCTAGAGGATTTCTCTGCCTTTTTGTTAGCCCATGGCATGCTAGTCTTCGTACCGGCCTTCGTACCGGCCTTGGAATCAAAGTATTCGTAAACACTTCCGCGATGTTGGATACATACCTTTCAAGCGAAGTAGCCGAGCCCAAAAAATTCCGTATTGGGTGCGGGACCAGGTGAATTTCTTTTGGCAGGGAAAGATTTATCCCCTCTCGAGAATTTTGTTAATAACGCGCTGGATGGTGTTCATAGTTCGTCACTCGACCGGTCTATGGCCGACTAATGTCTGACTAATTCGCGGCATTTTAACATATGCGCAGATGCACTCCCGTTGCATCGTCCTACTGACCTTAACCTTCCTCCCTAGGCTGCTGTGAATTTAAGCACCGTATTTTTCAAGGAGGCGCTCTTGATATCATATTGGGGTCGGCCATGCTGTTTTCAACTCGCTCCATATACGCCGAGAATTAGATAGCTACGCCTACTCTGTGGAACCCGAATGGAATCTGGAGTAGTAACACAGCACCCCTCCTTCTAGATGTCTCAGCGACTTGAGCGCCACAGTCCAATGAACACCCGGAAAATAAATCATTGACACCGTCATGAACATTACCCCAATCCCCTCGAATCCTCGACAGCGACCACGAATCCACGCAGGTTATGCCCATGATCCAAACAAAGAAAGCTCTGTGCTCTCGTCCACCGACATGGATCTCGTTTCAGAGGCTTGGCCCCCACCTCCGAGGCACCAATCCGTCTGGAAGCGCAATTGCTTCTGAACCCACACCCCACCCCAGCAATCCTTAAATCCGTAAACCCCCTGAATCCATTTATTCCAGGAATAAGTAACGAAGCCCGCCTCAATTTTTTTGCGTTGCGAACAGTCCCCAATATAGTGAGAAGGGAGGAACTATTTACCTATTTCATCAGAATACGATATTTGCCGGATAGTCGGAAATCTCGAGGATCCGAAGAAGGGTTCAAGTCCCAATACAAACCCCGCACGAAACCCGCAGTCATCCGGCAGCACCACTAGGGAATCGCGACCAGGCACACCGCTTTCAGCTGCTATTCTCCAGCTGGCTGTCACCAAGCACCGCTATCCTATTACTCATTACTGATCATATTAACCCCGTCGTGCTTCTGAAACAAAGCATAATACCCCTACAATAACCCATCTCTCGACTCCCCATACCTCACAGCGCTCCCTGGTAATCCCCTCGCATCCTCCCACGGCCATCGCTCCTTCGACAAGGGTCTAGAGAGCTCTGTAGGACCGTTCGTCTGAAATCAAAAAAAAAAAAAAGCCCCCTTTCCCGTGCGGTCCAAGTTTCAAAGCGAGGGTTTAGGTGAAATGTTCCGCCATTGCGCGGGAGTGTGCAATCACGCGTCATTCCATACCGTACTACACATCCGAGCGAAGGCACGCGACATCGATGTGGTATAGTGCGGTCGGGGGGGTGATCATCGAAAGAAGGTTGGAAGCTAAGGTACATTCAGTTTAGTCCGCCAAGTTTCAGAAGCAAAAATAAAAAAGCCTTTGCTTGATACATACCCCAGACACAAACACTGCTTGTGGTAAGTAGAGCAAGGCTGCCGTAGGAGGTCGATCCATCCACAAGTGCGATCGAGGGCTGTTTCAGACCCCATCTTTGAGGTGTTTTTTGTCTACCGAATGCCGGTATTGTGCTGGCGCCGGCTGTCGCCGTTGTCCCCGCAGCATCTGATTTGTTATCCTTCATGCAACCCGGGTGTCGGGAGGGATGGCTCGACGAGTCGGCTGAAGTTGGTGTTTCTCCATGCAGGTTTTGTGGGTAAGTGAAGGGACAACTCTTGTGATAAGATACGATGCTGTGAGAGGTTGTGTGCGTGCTGGGTAGAAAATGATATTGGAGGATTCGGACTTTACTCCCCGATGCCGTGTCCAACTGTACCTAAGCACAGTGGGCCCGCCGGACGGAACCCCTGAGGTGGATACCGGATTGGAGGGAGTGGTTTGAGAGATGCCATATTGTACAGCACTGTACGCCACACATGTAAAAGAGAAGGGTTTCAGAAGTCTATACACGTCCGCCAAAGTCGTTCACTCCGTTCCCATACTCCACTCGCAGCCCACAAGTTGATACTATACCAGTATTGTATATCAACTCCTTCAAGCACTTGACAAGGTCCTATCATATGTGCGCGAGCGCCCAAAATTCTCAGCTCCTGCACTGTGCGAGAGCGAATAAGATATAGCATAGCCATATATTTCGATGATCGAGATCCTTCCAAATTCTCGCATCGCGGCCTGGGTCACTATCCAGTTCCACCATCGAGTGCCGCCCCACAGCCAGCCAGCTCAGAACACCTATCATTGAAGGCCAACAACCCAACTCATTTCATCTCATCCAACTTTAGACTAGTGCTAGGCCCCCCAATACGCTCGATCCCTGACAGCAATCATGAGGTATTTCCCCCTAGAAAGTTCCAAATAGGCAGCCGATAAAACAAGAAGCACGAAGCACGTGATATTCGAGTTCTTGGACGAAAGCCCAGAATCCCAGCTCATCGGTACTATGCTCCCTTTGGACGAGACCTCATTGAGCAGGAGAGAAGAGGAAAGTCCAATTGTGATATGTCGTGTGGTGTCGTGTGTTGTCGTGTCTGCCTCGAGGGGTTCAGAGTCATAATACCAACGGTAAGCCCCTTACCATGCCATACATGAGATACCCGTGAGTGAGCTGGTACCGGTAGTTGATATCATATCAATCCCCTGGCCGATGGTTTTTCTGAAAAAGAAAAAGAAAGAAAGAAACTAGAGAAAAGTGAGTGAATATCTAGCTTCGCAGGTTTTAGAGTACGGTACCACATGCGCTATGCATCGGGCTGGGGTCGAGGGTAAGTGAGACGAAGGGTGTGAGATCCGCCCGTAGGACGCTCCGGCCTCAGAGAGCGGTAAGTTATATCCTGGAGCCACTGTGGCACGAGTAGGAGGGGGTTCGTCCGACATTTTTCCACATATCATACAAAAAAAGAGCCAAGATTGGCCCCAAGCCAGGTTAAACTCATCAAATCTTGGCCAATAAAGCTGAAATAGCCTCACCCATGCTCACCCCCTAAGTATGATATTGTCAAAATTTCCATGTGAGGAATAACCGTTTTTTCCCCCAGCCACCCGGCCAACCTAGCTAAGGTTCGGCGAAGGAAAAAAGTCTGCACTTGTAGTTTCTAGACAGAATCTCGTCCCCTGAGTGGCCAAGAGGCAATTGAGCCAACCAGCGGGGCTCGACAGACTTACCCCCGATACCCTGCAGAGTACTCAAGTCACGGTATTGGAGTAGCGCTTCTCTCGGTAAGGTACAGTACTCGAGTACCGAGAAAGGAGCAACTCCAATACGACTACTTGACTACCGGTAGACTTCTAAGTTACCGTAGTAGAAACTGCCGGCATTTGGGGTTTGACAGACGAGATATGTAATAGCGGCCCGTTTTGCAATACTCTCACTTCAACTAGTGTAGTCGAGTATAATACAGCTTACCATACAGCATCTGGCCCCTGTAGCATACAAGGGTGAAACGGTATTCTGGGTGAATTGGTTAGTACGATTTCATGAGAGAGTCTTCCCTATAACACCATAATATCTGATCTGATCTTCAGTCACGATATAGCCCCGGAGTAGCAATGATAACACCAGCACCAATACCATATATCCCCAACCGAGGCAGCATAAGTGTTGTCGAAATGCGTCTTTCCCGAAAATATGCATATGCAGCTCTTTTCCTGTCCCAGAAAGCGAGCAGGATGCCATATTGTATCGCGCACACTCCCGAGGTCCGCGGAGTTGACCGAAGGATCTCAAACCTCTTCGGAAAGAGAAAATCCCAATCCACAAAGCCTTCACGGGTACCCCCGAAGATCTCCTACAATCCGCATCGTATGAGAGTCAGCACTAGATTGTAGGCAAATCGGTAATGAAGGCATCCTGGATTGCCAGAATCCACCGTACGAGTACAGTACAGTACAGTACACATGGCACGACAACGGACCGCAGATGCCTGCAAACCTCAAAGACCCTGCTGGACTACCGGTATCGGAAAATCCCCTTCCGCCAAAGTCTCAGGCACACAATGAGCTTCTCCTGATTTCAAATGTATGGCAGTAGTAACACAAGAAGCTGTCGGCGGTTTCGGGTCTCCGGTTTTTCTGCTCAGGTGTACGGTTAATCTCGGCGACCCGCAATAATAACCTGCAGCCGGCTCTGCCTTCCTCCATACTATCCTATGCGGTATGGTACTGGCATTATAGCACCGGGTAGTCCACTTCCCCCCAAGCTGGTTCTGCCGTGCGGGTACTGTAACCTGGGGTTTGAAGCAAGGACCCTTCCTGTCATAACGGCATGCTTTCCTGGCTGCTTGCTTTCCCCATGGTCCGTGCGTGTTTGTGAGGCGTGTTGAGTTATCCAAACAGTTCCCACACCCGTACCGGTAGTCACACACGGTGCTGCGGGAACCCTTCCATAACCCCCCCCCCATGCAGTTGATCCATACGTATGATATAAATTTCCCATGCTATCTATCAAAATCCACACAACACCGACCTAAAATACCATTACCAAATGTGGCATTTTTATAGGATCCGGCCTATCACAACAGTGACTGTAGGGTTAAGTATTTATCATAAAAATGCGAGTTATACAAAAGGCCGCAAGTAAAAGCCAGTTCAGGTTCAACTCGCTTCAATAGCCGTGGTGTGAGTGATACAGCGCTGTCCGTTGCCGGAGGCGAAAGCGCGGTCGATTCCAACCCCCTCTACCCGATTGGCCGTCAGAGTGGGCAGGTAGGAAAGTTTTCGCTATCAATCACTCGTTTTTCCCCCGCTCCTTTTTTGACCTTTCGCAGGCTCACCCTACTCGTATATCACTCGCATGGCCGAGATGAAGCCGGACACCCTCATAGAGCATAGTAGTAGCTGTAGTGATCGGTGAGCCGATAAACCTGCATTATAGTCTAAAATATGCCAAGCCGAGCGGTGTAGCCGGATATACGGGAGAAACCTCAGCCGCCAACACGTTCCCCGTCTCCATCAATATCTCTCGATATATATCTCCAATTCCACAATCGAGAAATATTCACATAAGCAACAGGATGCCAGCATCACATGCAGGAGCTGGAGCAGAACCTAGCTAGAGTCACTGCCACTCTCCTACAGTACGAGACAAGACAGCAGCAATTCTAGCGCTCCAGTGGCATGCATATACTGTATGTCACACATGTGCAGGTGGCAGTTGCTCGTGGCTCTAAATCTCCAAATACCACACAAGAGAATAAATAATATGGCTCGGCGCATAAACCCAATCCTGCCCCTTCATTCGCTCGCTGATCCCTTACTTTTTCCACGAGTGTGTCCGGCTTCAATTCGGCGGGGCAAAGTTACCGGTACTCAGCAAGGTGTAATTCAAGTCAGTATTTGGGGAGTGAGCAAGTTGGCACGATGGCAAAAACAGAAAGCCCATTATCCCCGCAAAAACCCAGCGATTGCCGGTATGACAGGACGTTCCCAATCGACGACATTCCCGCAAGCGAAGCGAGACGATAGCCTTACCGCAACACCAACTGAATCCCCCATTCATCCACACACACACACCACACCACAAAACACACCACACACGCCCACACATACACGCACACACACACCACCTCCACCACCACCACCACCACCACACATTCCCGACACATTCGACCTTTTCACCTTCCCGACAGGAAACTCGGTGAGATTTTAATGAGCTATGCTTCACAAGTATTCAATCAAACTGTGAATCGAAAACAAAATGCCGATGAAAGTTGGAAAGCAATCGCCGCAACAGAGGATCAAGAAAAGCTCCACCGAGCTCAGAATCCCGTCACTCGATCCGTCCCTCAATTCACCCCGTACAATCCAAACCACACTCACGCCAATTCTGTAACTCACACATTTACCACCCTGCGGCCCAGACAGAGCACATTGCGGCACGACCGAGAAAGGGAAAATAAAGGGCATACAACAGCAGTAGTAGAGGAGGGATGAAGGAATAAACCAATGAGTAAGATAACACTAAATCTCACCGCCTTTTGACGGAAGGAAACAAAACACGAGACTTGTGAGCGGCGACTACCATGGAGAACCCCTACTGTGGAAGAAAGAAAAAAAAAAAAAAAAAAAATCCCCCACCACCACCACCTTTTTTTTTTTTGGAATGGAAATTTCCCTAAGGATTCAGGGCTGACGCCCGACCCCGCGTTACAAGGGGAAAGCTGCTGCGGTGTGCTGTTCTGAACGATTATTCGAGATTTACAATAACAGTACTCGTACAAGTACTACAGTACGCGAGGATGGATACTTGTAGCTGGGTAGGACGGCAAGGGAAGAAACGGGAAATATAGTTCCAAGCCGTTATTGCCTATTATACAGTTTACCTACCATTCCAAAGCACGCCGCAGTATATAGTAATGGAGTAGGAGGGGATGGATGGAGTTCTGGCCGAGGATCGGAGGCGCAAGCCCCGACTTCATTAATACCTTTTTTACGGTTGTACGGTAAGCTAATCGATCCTCCTCCTCCTCTCCTCCCCCCCCCCCTCCTCCTTCTCCTTCTCCTCCTCATCCTCCTCCCTTGCACCCCCCTCCCTGAACAGGAAACAGACCACATGGGGGCCAAATCATATCCCGCATCAACACACAAAAAAGCAAAGAGAGAGAAAAAGGATTGGAGAGCTGAATATCACGAAATCCCAACGTCACTCAAGACACGCAACCAGACATCCGTTAATCCCAATGAAACCCTTGCTCAAAGGGGGGCCAGTCCGTAACCAATTACCCATAAAAGAAAAAGCAAAGAAAAGCATAACCCTTTCCTTCCCCAAACTACGGTACTTGTACGAGTAATAGGGGCGAGAGAGAGAGCACGGTAGAACTCACGAACCTCATACCGGCAAACCCTAAAACCATAAGTTTTCTTGTCCCGGGCCTTCTCGTGGGGTCTTCCCCCCTCCCCCCCTTCAAGCATCCATATAATCAAAACCAGTATGGGAAATTCGGCCCGTTCCACGATATATTCCCATCCCCTCCATCCCTCCCCTCCCCACCCCCCGAAACATGAGCACAGGAAGTGCATTCCCAGTCCAGCGGATATCAGCGGGTACGCGGGCCCTCCCACTCACCCATATCCAGGCCGACCAGCCAGCCAGCCAGCCCAGCCCAGCCAACCCAAACCATCCAACCCACCCCACCCGCCGCCGCAATGCTAAGAAACAAAACCGAGTGATACCCCATGATCCCACCATACACTCCACCTCACCCTTCCCCCCCCCCCACCTCCCCGACCCACGCACGATATTCGCTCACCCATCATCATTCATTCATGCAACATACTCAAGTACATGGCGCAGACATTCACACCGTACCCCCCCCCACCACGCATCCCCTCCAAAAAAAAAAAAAAACCGGGTATTTTGCCAGAAAGCATAATGGAGACGAAAGAGCCAGCCAAGTTGAACCAGTCCTACACCTCCAATAAGTACGGCAACTCCCGAAGTGAGTTAAGGTATGCAGGAAGAAGCGAGAGATTTACGTTATCATAGCAGCCAAGCACGATCGCCGCCACTCCTGCCTACCTACCTGCCCTTCTTTCCTCCATTTCCAAGATCTCGGTGTGTGGGACCTGTCGGATTGGTTAAGCTACCGTACGAGTAACTGCTGTCCGGGATCAGTGGGTGATAGGTGAGGAGGGAGGGAGGGAAGGGAAAAAGAAAGTAAAGTAGAGATTGCGGATCGCAATAACGGGGGCGGTCTGGTAATGTGGCCAGAAGTGGGGAGTGGGGCCGACCTCGGGCAGAGGGCGTGTAGGAGATGTGTGCTTGCTTGTGAAGTGGGATGGGGTGGGCTAGAATACCGTGCTGTGTGAGAATGGGGATTATGTCGGGAATAACGTGGTACTGTTGAAATTCTGCTCGCCGAGTATGGTTGGGACTTCTAAGGGAGGAGCGGGTAGGTGGGTAAGTACTGTATGATACTCGTAGTGTCGAAGAAAGATTTGCCATTGCACACCTCCCAGTTCCAAGCAAAAGAGCCAATTTCTCATGTATGGTACGGTACAGTGCAGTACAGACGGGTAGTCTGGATACAATATTATCCTATCCTACAAGCACTAATGCCACTACGCAGTACTCCAGTACGGTACTATGCCCAAGGACTCGAGTACAGTATAGTACACAACCTCCCTCGGGAAATACGATATCCTGGCCCACAGCACCTGACCTAACCACCTACAACTACTGTCAAAGCAGAACGCAATCCCGTACGCCAGCTTACCGCAAACCCGCCGGAGCAATCAAGCCAACCCCCATTGTCCACTCGACTGCCTACGGCACAACAAACCAACGAAGCAGGCAAGAAACCACCACCGCAGCAGCCCCCCGCCGCCAAAGCACCGTACACTAACTCTTAACTCCATCCCCAGGAACCCACAGCCCAGACCAGCAGTACCGTGCAGTGCTCCCAATGCCCACCCCCCACCACAAAGCCCGAACATAACCTAGCTTACCCTCCGACCGGCCTATACTAAGTTAAAGCCGACCTCCCCCCGAGAAAGCCGGCCTTTGCACCTCCGTATCAACCCAGGCCCCGCTTCCTCAGAAAAAAAGAAAGACATGTACAGTACTGTGTCAAGCAGGTAACTCATGGTATGTACGTATGTGCGCACTTATGTACCTGACCTGACGCAACAGCAGCAACCAGTCGAGTTGGCGATTTTGGAAAAGCAAATAAAAGCCCAATCCCTCCTTTAAATCGTATTTACTACTGGCCTGAGTGAGTATTGTTGCCATCAACTGTTTTTGTCTTCTCCGCTTTCCTCTTTCCGTCCCCCGATCCCCAGTAGTCGCAGCACAGCCATCAAGTTCGGTGGCAAGTTAGCCCGGGCAAAAGGCAAACAAAGAACACTAGCTATAAAGCGGAGTGGATCAATGATCTTATGTTTCCCCAGAATATATATAAGTATTTATCAGGAGCCTTATTGGTTGGCCTAATACCCAAAATGAAGATAATTGAAACAGGAGAAAGCCACACCGTAGTACGCCGTGGAAAAGAAGGAAAATAAAAGCAGACGTGGGGTATGATGCACCTAAATACAAGATGAAGAAAAATAAATAAAAATAAATGGGGAATGAAAGGAAAAATAATATATCCACTCCTTCAAAAACGCCCCGCCATACAAGCACAGCATAAACTCGCGCCTTCAGACAGTGAATATCAGAACATTAGTGCTCCCGCCCCCACCCCTGAATAATTTCACATAAAAGAGAAGAAAAAAACAATAGCTACTTTTTATGCCGCTATTCGGATATGCGAACAAGCAGCGAGAGAATCTGAGTGGGTAATGGATCAGAGGAGGGAAGGAGACGGAATGAAGAGAGGAAAAAAGTGCCCAACAAGTTGTATAATAATGCTAAATCGAGATGTAAGCATTCTCAATTATATAATAAACCAGCAAGGTTTACCACTAACCCTCAAGTCCATTCCTCTACCTGCAAGACCGTTGGGCGGTGATAGGGATGGTAAGCGGCGGCATCTGAGAAGATTAGATAGCAAGTCCAAACTGTAGCAGCGAATAGTTGGCCTCGCGGGGTTCAGGCCGATCCAACTCGAGGCGAATAAACATATCAACCTCCTTTACATTTTTTTTCCTGCAAACTCCAGCATATAACACAAACTCCTCGGGGCCAAAAAGAAAAAGAAAAAGGAAAGGGAAATCGAAAACCGGAAATGCCAGCATGTACAGATATTAGGAACAAACAACAAAAGGCTGGCCATCGATGTGCTGACGCTTAGAACAGTGAAAATCCAAAAGACCATATGAAAAAATTTCGAAAACCAATAGGTAGGTATAAGAAAACCGAAGGCCAAAAAGAAAAGCGTTGAAAGAGAAGATTTTGCACCCTTCATAAATAGAATGAACCCCCCCCCCCACTCCAAAAATACCCTCCAAAGACAAAGCACCCCAATCAGGTAACCAGAAAATCGTACCCCATCTCCTTGATTATCTTCTCCCAATCCCAGCTTTTTTCCTCATCTCCTTGATCCATCAATTCCCATATCTTCTTAACAACCTCGTGCGCCGTGACGATATTCCCAAGCCTAGAGTATTCATGCAGACCCTGAAAGCGTCTCGATATCTCGGGTCGCTGGTTTGGATCAAACGCAGCGCATCCCAGGATAAATAATGGCATTAGAAGTATACTCTGAGTACCCGAGTTCTCAGGAAGATGGCGGAGATATTGAAGTCCTTCGTCGACGGCGAGTTGAATCTTAGGGTTTGCCGTGGAGGGCATGATAGTTCGGTAGAGGTAAACCCAAGTCGATTGCCGATAGAGTTGCGCGGCAATGAAGCGGTGTGACTCCGGTACCTGAGCAGGCACCCATTCACGAATCTCGGAATCAATCGCAACCGCCTGCGATAGAACCTCGTAGTCCACGCTTGGATGTTCTCCGTTTGCCTTCCTTGTCCTAATCTGATCTCGCAGAAGTGTGATCTTGGATAGATACCCGAACAATCCGTCAAGAACGCCCAGCAAAGCACCGGCCTCAGGCTGGATAATAAAAGCTGGAAGAGTGTAGTTTTCCATCAGTAGAATGGGTCGTCTGTCTAATGTTGTGACGGAATTAATCACGTCGTGGTACATAAAAAACTCGTAAAGAAAATTGCTAAAGGTGTTACTCCGGTCTTCTGCAGAACCGGTCGAGGATAGCATGTGCCTTGCAGCATCCAGGTGTGGTCTATATTCACCCTCGGTCTCCCCCTTACATATGGAATTCAGGCAGAGAATCAGTGTCGTGGCGATGGTCGGGTCGCCAGCAATGGCAATCTGTCCTGTCAACACAGGATCATTTCGAAGAAACTGGATAGCCATTTCAAAATGATGATGTTGAGCCATGCTGTATGTCGGATCTGCGTTGGACAAGTGAGATCCTGACAGGCAAAGCAGAGAATGCATCAGGCCACGATGCTGAAGCGCCAGTGGGAGAAGCATCTCCTGAAATGGATTGGTGCTATCATTGAACAATGTAAGGATGCGACTGACGTTTCGAACAAAGTGGTCCAGAAGAAGACGGTCTATTCGTGTTTCAATTCCATCGATCAAGCAGGGTAGTTCGGAAAACCTAGAAACGGCAGCCGGGACAGAGTTCCTTGCTATGAGCGGAGTTAGTAGAAGGTTTTTTTGGCACCAAAGTTCCCAGGTCGATCGGCATTCACCCTCTGCTCTCTGACGGCCACTCTGCCAATAGGTCTTCTCCGGATATCCTTCACACACAACGGCATTCTTGATACAATTATTACCTACATAAACAAATCAGCGAGCATAATCTCAAACGTGGAGTTTTAGAAGTGGAAAGGGTCCGAAAGGGTGGAACCAATGGAGCAAATAACGAACATTCGGGCTTCGTCTCGTCACATTTCTTCTTTCTCCTTCTGCAAGTGATGCAGCCCGTCTTTGATCTGCCCTTGGTAACCTTCTGCACAGCTCCAAATGGTGGGAGAGGATGCTTCCGTGGCCGGCCTCTACCTCGCTTGGATGGCTCTCCAGCTTCAGTAGGCGAACGGAGGGGTGGGACATTCTTCAACATATCTTCGTCCCCCAAGTCTTCGATCTTGGTAACAACCCCATTCTCCGACATTTGATCCTCAGCTAACGAAATGGAAATTTGTGGTGGGGACGAAGTGGATGATGAGGCTGAAGAGGAGCTGTAATTCGCCCCACTAACCATGGAGACCCCTGAAGACATTGTGGATGTAGAGCTTATCGACAACCGTGCTAGGTCGCGACCAGAAAGCGAGTTGCTAAGAGCAGTTGCCGCCATAAGCTGAGACCCGAATTTGCTGTCGTCTAAAGTCTGGAGAAACACAGGTGTCTGCAGTAACCAGCCTTCCTGCACCTCCTCTGGGGTTGGTATTACTGGAGAAAATATAATGAGGGTGCTTTTTTGGTTCTGGGGTTTCCGCTTGGTCCGACGTCAAACCAACCAACAGGAATACCACCCCTAACAATTCAACGGATCCTTCTAATGAGGGTTTCAACGACCACACACAAATACAATTTATTTCCCTTCAGATTGAATCACCCTGTCAGACCCGTCCACCTGTCTCCGTAAGGACCGAGTCGCGAAGTCGCGAGTCGCGAAGTCGCGAGTCGCAAAGGATTGGTGAGGTTAGTGCGGGAAGGTGGTATTTTGTGCGGTGTTGGTTCGACGAACGGAGCGGAGAGGGAGGTTGGAGACTGGGTTAGAAGGGTCCTGAGAACTTGGGGCTGGTGAGGAGCTGCAAACTTAGGCGAGGCCGAATCGATAAGGGCTACCAGGAAAAATCCACTGAGGCTGGCGAACTCAGAAGGGAAAAAAATCTCGCAAGATCAATGCCCAGGAATGCAAACGAGGAAATAAACAGAAGTGAAAAACGAGAGGGAAAAAAAAAAAAAAAGAAAAGCAAAGAAAAAAGTTCAAGAGGAAATACAGCCAAGACGATATCGTCACCACCCAAAAGGTCAGATGAGCGTCGGGGGGACTAAGGAAGCAGGTCCACAGAGGGGTGAGCAACGACCAAGTCAACCGCGAGGTGGGGAAGGGAGGGAAGGGAAAAGAAAGGGTGAAGCGCGGAACGAGTGGCTAGTTGGGCACTATTAGCGGTGAATGGGTGGATGAATGGGTAAAAGTCGACCTTGGTAGTGTGTCCTCGGCGACGTCGCAATGGACAGCCTTTCCAACCCTTCCGTCTGCCACGAAGAAGCCCGAGAGGGACAGCACAAGTGAAAGTGGGATGAATGGATCGAGAGGGTAGAATGAGAGGTTTGTGGGAGGGACAGGAGTCCCTGATATCGTAGCAAAGCGGGTCCGGTGGAAAGGTATCGGACTTCGCTAGCAAAGGGGGGTGTGGTGAATTATATAAGTGGAATGAATTCGTACGCAGGAAGACCCTGCCCTCCCTCTTCCACCACCACTCCCCGCAAGGTGTTCCAGAGAAGCAACCACCACAACCAGACAGGCTGCCAGACACCCAGACCCACCAACTTCGGATCGGCGTTTCGTCTCGTCTACCGTATTTCCCGGTGCCAATTCAGCTAATGATTGACTCCGGGAGGTAACGGGATGATGGCTAGTAGCTGTAGCTGCGGTTGAAGTCTGTTGCCCGTGTCCGGTACGGCACGGCAGCAGCGTAGTGGCAGTTCCACCGGTAGCGAGTGACAGTGATAGTGGATTAGCGAGATTAATGAGTAGTTTCGTCTGATGGGAAAAAATGAGGAACTGACGAGAGATGATTGTGTTATGGGTGGGTGATGGATTGATGAATTGTGGGGATAAAGACCGGAAGGAAAAAGGTTGGGGTAAGTAACTGAATGCTTGAGGGAGTGAGTGAGGAACAGGAGCAGGAGCGGGAGGGAGGAAACAGATGGATAGAGAGAGAGTGAGTGATTGATTAATTGATTGACCGATTCATTGATTCAACACAGAAGTCTCTTCTACTGTGCAGTACGCCTGATCTGGTCTACCATTCAGTCACTCTGCTCGCCCATCATCCGGAGAATCTGAAGACATTTGCTGCTGCTGCTGTCTTGTGCTCTTCCTTCCTGCTTGCGGGAGTTTGAAGCAGCAAGCAGCAGCAACAGATGCACCCAAGACTGGAATCAGCCAGACAGCTCCAGGGCTATTGGAACGAACGAACAATCGTGATCAAAATTAATAACCGTACCGGTACTCTACGCACGCTGCCGGCTCTCTTGGCCTTCCTCCAAACAAGAAGCCTAACTGTATCTCCCTGCCTGACTCTTTTCGCTACCACTCCCCTGCCGCTACCTTACCTTTTACTAGCAGTCAGAGATGTCGGCGAGTGGATGCGATACCGCAGCGATGGTGAGAGTCAACAGTGGTGTGCCTAATGCGCAGACGCAAACAGAGAGATAGAGGCAGACAGACATCCACACCCCTCACACACACCACATTACTCGTATAATAAATAAGTTGAGGTAAAAATTGGGCCAGCCGATTGACCGTCACCGCAAACCACCACCTTTCTCCCTCTCTACTGCACCGCTTAGTTTTATGCTGCCCCTCCCCCCCTCTTCCCTTTCGCCTTCCCTTTCGCTCCCCCCATCCATTCCCATCCACCTCCCCCAGTCTCGGGAACGCGTGCAGTGGCTGCTTCCTACCTGCTTCCTGCACAACGAATTGGACATTTCCCCTCCTCTCGCACTTTGCCGTTTCCTCCCGCTCTTCCTGTAAAGTGGTTCTGCAAAGCAGACGTACCTGTACTCCCACCAAGAGCCATTCCATAGTACTTGACCGCACCATACAAGAATTCCCCCATCGTTGCCAAGTTGATCTCTGGGATGAGCATTTCCCAGATTCTGGCTACAGGCTATGCGCAACGCATCCCGAATTAGGGATGTGTTGCACCTGCCAGCTGCCAACATGGTCTAGATTTCCACGCTCCACCTTGGCTTGCACGAGAGATCTCCACGATACTCGGTTCAGAACCATCAGTTCTCTACCGTTGCCCACCCCCCTTTTTTTCCCCAATCACCTATCCATTCCCCGTTGGCTTGAGACATCAAACATGTCTGTGTGTATATTTTTTTTTTTTTTTTTTTTTTCGTCAACTGAATTATAGCTCTACCTATACACGTACGATACCGGCTACCTCGAAATGAAAAACTCTCACTCTAAAATCTTTCAAGGTGGTGCTTTCATCGACTTCATCCCTTCCGTCAATGGACTAGGAGAGGGAGGGAAGGCCCAAATTTGGGAGTACAAGTATATTAAAGGAGTGACTGAGAGAGAGGAAGGAGGAGGAAACTGTGCAGGAATTGGCAAAGCGGTGGAGAAGGAGGGGGGGTTGGTGATGGTGGTGGTGGTGGTGATCAAAAAGGAAAACGGTCAGAAAAAGGAAAGAAAAACACAGGACTTTGTGGGGTACAGCTCGGACTGTGCAGTGCTCACTATGATACCTGCCCCAGCTGCCTTATCCTTTTTACTTTTTTTCTTCACTTGAGTGAGAACATGGGCTCTGAACAAGCCCTTTGCGGCCCAAAGTGGGAGTGGATCCGATCGGTTCGAGTTGTTAAAAAAAAAAAAAAAAAATAGTTAACAGTATGACCCTCGAGTGTGATATTAGTTAGCTAGCTACCAATATAATTTGTCGCCCGTGAAGAGAAGAAGAAATACAGAGAACCATAGAGATGAGTTTTTTTTTTCTTCTTCCTTTTCTTTCTTCTATTCTCAGGGGTGTGACCAGCAGAGAAGAAAAGAAGAAAAGGAAAAAAAGGGTCGAAGATATTCCTTTTTTTATCTCCTGCTCCCTTTTCTTTGTCGGTCGTCGGGAGGGGTTTTTTAACTACTTTGGTTTGGCGAGCAGTTCCTAGGTAAACTAATAGTTGTGATCGAGAGTAGTACGGTAACTACGGTACCGGGTATCGGTAACTATTGTTTTAGGGGGGGCCCACTCTTTAACCTTCTCTCTTCGCGTTCGCCCATCGCCGGCATAGTAATCTGAGATCCTAAACACTTTTTTTTCCCCATCACAGTACAAGTAGCATGGCACTAGTACGGTACTCCTCGTCTCGTCCACAAACCACGACGCCTGACCGCTTGCTTACAAAGAAAGTAAGAGCTACTGTACGAGCACGTGTACTGTAATAGTTAGTACTCGTACGCTCAGCTATACCACCAGTGGGGAAAAGGAGGGAGGGGGAGAGAGAGAGAGAAAGAGAGAAAGAGGAACTGGCATTGGTACGGTATTATACTGGAGTACCGTAGGTTGCCATCTGCTTATAGAGAGTTCATAGCATCACGATCCCGTCCGCCCACGCATAAATTTAAAGCACGGTGTCCTTCCTTCCTTCCTTACTCGAGCAAAACAAAAACGAAAACAAAAAAAAGCACGATACTATCTCCATCTCCAATGTATCCATCACTCCATCTTCCTTCCTTCCTTTCTTCCTTTCTTTTTTTTATTTTTATTTTTATTTTGTTTCCTTTTTCTTTCCTTTTTGTTATTTTTTTCTTCTTCCCTCTTCTTTGCTTTTCCCTTCCCTAACTGTGGGGTTTTCCTGATCGCTGGGGAAGGAGGGAAATGGGGGAAGGGGAAGGGGGTTACAACAGCTTGGGATCCCGCCAAGCTTTTTCTGTCGATTCGGAGGTCTACCCTACGGTACGAAGTATCGTATCGTATCGTACTTTGTTACCCCAGTTACCGTAAGGATTTACCGTACGGCACGGTACTTTTTTTATTTTTTCTTCCTTTTTTTCCCTTCAATTATTGTATTATACCCTGTCTGGATACCAGACTAACTTGAACGAACAAACCACCCCTTGCGCAACCCCACTCAACACCGGTTATTCTAGGACTCTGCTACTGTACTCGTACAAGCTATGATAATTATCATCCAAAAGGTCCCCAGATATTGTACGAGTATAATAACTTGTTCCGACAACCCCTCCCCAATCCAATCCAATCCAATTCATAGAAGCGGAACGGACAGACATGGTATGATAGATAACAATTCAAAGATTTGAAATTTGAAAAAAAAAAAAAAAAGTGGAAAAAACCCTCGGGAATGGATTTTTGACTCGTCTCACTTCTTGGCCTTTCTTTCTTTCTTTCTTTTTTTTTTTGGAGGATCTCTTCTTCTCCTTTCCCAAAAAGTCCAGACTTCTCGAGAAAACGTTCGTACGATGAGCCGATGACAGGCCGTTCCCAAGATTCACTTATCCTGAACGTTTCAACAGATTCAGTCTAGTCTGATCTAGTCTTGTCCTTTTTTTTTTTTTTTTTTTCTTCTGTAGATTCTTGCCTTGCGTTGTCACGAGAAAAGAAGAAAAAAAATGTAAAGTGACAGATTGTTATCTTGGGAGGTCACTTTGACGGGTCAGAACGACATGATCTGGTTGTGATGGTACGGTGTGTATGACGCGAGAGAGAGGTCGAGTTACGATACCATGGGAAAGAAGAAGAAAAAAAATTGGTATCATATGGGATTTTCAGGAAAGAAAGGGATTTTCCCTCACTTTGCACTTTTTTTTGCCATCGTGGTACAAGTACGGTCCCAACTTGTACTTCCCTCGCTAAGAGGTCCATAAGTACCAAAGAGGAATGGATTGAACTGATTTTTTTTGGTTTTTTTGCTTTCCTCAATACCGGTAATAATTGACTAACCGAGACATAAAAATGCATGACGCCCACCATAACTACCACCACGCACCTACCCCCCTCATCCATCCATCCATACGGAGAATTGACCCCCCCTCCCTGCTCGTGAGAGCACCAAGCACGCATTTTTGATGGTGATGGGCTTGAAATCTGGACTGCTGAAAAAAAAATTTGGTTTTTTTCGTTTTCTCTTCCTCTCCTCTTCCTTTCTCCCTCTGTTCGACGGACATCTAAACCGCACCAACCCAACCCCACTCATTGACCCGGCCCATTCTTCTGCACGTGATTTGTATGCAACGACAGTTGGTGAGCGAGAGAGGAGTAGCATCGGTGGCGCTGTGCCATGTTTCCCAGAGGTACACGGACTTGAACGAGAAAAACCAACGAGGGGTATTCAGAGTTGGTGGATGTCGGGATTCTACGATACCGTATCCAACTATCTGGGAAAGAGCACTTCGTCTATCCTAAACCCCTAAGCGCACACGGAGGGGGGGGGGCAAGCAGCAGTGCAAGCAGGATAATGATAATGATAGTAATAATGCCATGGTAAACAATTTACCCGCACGGTAACGGTTATTACACGAAGCTGAGTATCATGAGTAAGAGAAAACTAGTGATACCGGTACCAGTACTAGTACATTATACGGTGGTCGGGCTTTCCGTGGAGGGAGGGGGGTTCGGGAGAGCTTCCACCCCTTTTCCCGAGTGAGAACTCGTCCGCTTGCTGAAACTATGTAAGGAGGAAAGAAAGAATATTGGTTCTGTTGAAAGGCACAGTGCTCGAGTAGAGAGAGGATTGTATAATACCGTACACCGCGCAACACGCCGCTGCACCGTACTGTACCGTCACTGTGTCAGTGCTAAAGTGTGAAGAAAGTGCAATTTGGGAGGTGGTGGTGGAAGGGGGAGAGGGAGGCGGAGGAATGGAATTGTGGAAAGTGCAGTTGCTATAGTTGGTGATGATTCGATATGGCAGACTTTTCAACCAACTCGCTCATCGGGAAACCAAAGTACTTGTATGTATCTTAGCTGGTATACGTGGGAATTGGATCAGCACGCTTTGACGGGTACGCGAGGCGTTACCTGTAAGTGATGTCGTGGTGGTCCTTTCAACCAAATATAACGGGGGACCCCACAGTACTTGGGGTGCTGTACGGTACCGTAACTGCTTTCGTCCCTTAATAACTTGGTATGTGTTATCGATTATCGCTGCAGTGTGATGACGATCATATCGACGGAAAGTATTCAAGTAAACATCCTTCTATATATCGCCTTGGCATACTTGGCAGTGCATGCATGCAGCGGCATGTCGAACTGCATCCCGGTACCAGTACGAGCACTCGAGTACATTGAGAAGCTCTACTCGAGTAGTGTAGTGCGGTGCTAGCACGGCACTTATAGTGACAAACATAGGACACGGCAAGCTCATGGCAAATTTGGTTGGTCGTCCGCGTCTTCCTTTCTTGGTAGATTCGTTCGTTCGTTCGTTCAACTCCAGCACCCAGTACCGGTTAGCAGTATCATATGATACGAGAACAGTGCAGGTACAGTACAGTAGGGCAAACCTCAAGGGGAGAAAATCAATTCCTCAAAGTACCCTTCACTCTGATCACAGTATGCACGGTGCCGTACCATACCCGAGTATAATACAGTACCAGCACTCTAACCTTTCATCCGTTCTCTCCCTCACCAATCTCAAAATTACTTACCCATGCCGCACAAATCCAACTACGGTAGCTCACCCAGTCTAGCTAGTCTCACGCGGGGGGGCCTTTCTACCATATCGTATGATGCCAACCTCATCTATCAACCCCCTCCAGCATCTGCTGTATGATGTGATATATACTCCTCGAGTACGTTAGCACACACCATCCCTCCCTCCCTCCCGTCGTCGCCCGCCTAGGGCGGAAAGGGAATCAACTCCAACCAAAAACGGCAAAGAAAACAAAGAAAGCACTCCAAAGGATTCAATGATGCCGACGGTACCGTGCCTGCAATGTTGCCCTACAGCACCTACCACACTCTCTATCGGGACGCTTGAGTACTGTACGAGTACGGTTGAGTAACCCAGTCGGAGCCAAACCAAGTGATAAAATACTGGTTGGGGGGGAGAACAGCAGGCACCTGAAATTCTGTGAGAAAGGGAATGCCAAAAAAAATTAAAAAATTGGAGAAAGCCTCCACCATAACTTGACTTGCGATGCCGGTAACTCACCCTACGGGTGCTCGATCCTTCAGTTTGTCCGTGCCACGCTTCCCTCCGGCTACAGGTACAATACAAGTACAAGTACAAGTAGGACGGGGCGACAAGGCTGCAATCACGTGTTTTGGGGAGGAGGGAGGGAAGGCTGTTTCACAGGTATTGGGGTTTGTGAATCGAAATATTTTTTGTGATATGTGAGGGCCTCCTTTTTTTTTTCACATTGGGTGATTTTTTGGGGGCTCCGTTATGCGTGAGATGCTTTGTTCGCAAAGTTTTTCTTCTTTCCTTTTCTTTTTTTTTGGTGAAAACCGGTATTCCTGGTTGTGGGTTTTATCACTTCGCGGGCGCACCAACCGGTACTGTACCGGTAGCAGAGAACGGTTCAAGAACAGGGGGTTGGAAACGAAAGGAAGGGGAGGAAGGAATGGAGAAAGGAGGGGGAGGGAAATATGGGAAGAAGGAAGGAGCCGCTCGATTGATGCCGGTTGTCCCGGTGGCATCAGAGCCGCGTTTGATACTAGTGATTCAGCTGGGGAAGTAAATGATAGGCCGAAGTTTTTAGCCTTTCCCTTACCTTACCGGTACCGTAAAATGTTCTTTTGAAACCGGCTCTCAGATTATTAGCGGAACTCAGCTCATCAGCCAGTCAACCAGTCAGACCACGATAGGTTCAGATTGACACATTATCAGTATTGCGAACACCAGCCCGTTAATGGGATCCAACATGCCCTATAGACTATACCTATACCGCCTTAGGGAAACCATAATCCTTTTCAGAAACTTGCGTCCCCGAATCCGAAGATTACGGGTTGGCGAATCTCAAGAACTTTTACGACACCGGCACAGTGCTCGGGGGGGATGATGCTCACGGAATTCCCCCGATGTCCAATGCTCTCTGGTAATCACCATCATAATCATATCGTAAGTCATCGGTGGGGTTCACTCGAGCAGAGTTTTCTGTCGCTCAGAAAGGAATGATCGCTGGAGCTCCTTGGGCCATCAGCGGTCGATGTGTGGTGGGGAAGATATGCGGCATCAGGACTGCATTTGCAAGCAGGCACCCTTACCGGTATATTGCATAATTTTTCTTCATGGTTGGTAAGAAGCAGACAGAGTACTGTATGTAAGAATGTGAAAAGGATGGAGTTATTGGTGAAACTACCGGTACCAGCCCGTTAAAGTTGGTTGGACTGTCCTTTTCTTTGGATGCGTCAGTGTGCTTGTGTGTGTGGCTTGCGTGATATCCATGTCGAGCCATGGGTACTGGAACATGCTGTTACCCGAACGCGCACAAAAGCCCCAATTTGATCGTCAGTTGGGGTGTGCCCCTTCCTTGTTCCCTAGAGCACTGTGCTCGTAGTTTAACCTCCCCAATGGATCACCAGCGGCACCGGTTGTAGTAGTACGAGTATTATAGTGGTTGTGGTAGTGGTAGTGGTGGTGGCCTGTCCCGTCCTGTCATAATCCCTAGAGCCAAGCATTCATATCGATTGCTCGAGTGGAGTAGTCTTTGCCGGTGGATACCCTACGAGTTACTGTACTGGTACTCGTACTTGTACGTACTGTATGATACTATCATACCGGTATGTCTCTCCCGCTCCCCCACATAAGCTTTCCTTCCCCACAGCCATCATCATCGTCACCATCATCATCATCATACGGCAACAGCAGCAGCACCACACACACAACCTTTCTTACACGCCTGCAGCCTCGTTTACTGGTACTGTACGAGTACGAGTGCTCGAGTAGTTCCTTCATTGCTTCTCTCTTCCTCCCTCCCCTGCTCGAGTAGTCTAGCTTACGGTACCTTCTCGCTTGCATGGGTGCTTGTTCGCCTCACAACTGCCGCGGTAGATCCGAAGCTGTCGATGTTCTTGTTGTCATTGTTGTTGCTAATCCTTAGCTGCCTCTCCCTGTACTGTACCTGCTATAGGTAGAGAGAGGGCTAGAAGGAGCACGAGGAAGGAAGATGGCATGACAATATTACACCTGCGGTGTAATCGCCAAGTACATAGCACCTGCACCACTACTTGCTCATGCGGCGCATTTTGCTTGGAATTCTGAGGCTTCCCACGTACGCTACCATGCGACTGCATGTACCGCGCTACAAGTGCTTTACTCGAGTACTCTACGGTACTTGCACAGTTGTAGCACATGGCCCTTCTCTTTACCCAGTAGCCTAACCGGAACGGATGATAATATGAATCTTATGGTACCGGCATTCGAGATGCGCGTCCGTGCGTAACACTGATACCGCACCAGTTGCTTCTGCAATATTTTCAACCCAACTCGCCAGTTGGAGAGGTAAAGTGAGTTGCGCGCTCTGGTGTGTCAGCGAAAATCGGGGAACAACCTCTGCCTGCCTATACGAATCCCTATGGGGGCAAGGGTTATGCTTTCTGATTTTCATGGACACACCCGGGGGGGTGGGGGTATCATGCTCAAGCACGGTACTCGAGTAAAGGAGGGAGAAGGAAGGAGGGAAAAGATAGAGAGGCCAAAGCGCTCGAGCACGGCAAATGACCGTGTACTTGTAAGGTACCAATACAAAAAAGAAAAGAAACGGGGAGTCCAGTATCCTTGACATAGGGCTTCCTTCACAATTTCTTTCACTTTTGAACTTCTCTATCATGCCGGTACGGTACGGAGTACAGTACTCGTACAAGTACCGGGTAAATGGGCGCAGAAGACGATATTTCACTTGTTTCCGCCAGTCGTACGAGTGGCACAGCACCGCCGCTCGGTGATCTCTGGCCCCTCTTGGTGAGAATGCCGCCGAGAGGCAGGTACGGCCTGAGTGGGTAAAGTCGGAGAGTTACATAATAAGTTAATCATATTCAGAGAGAGGGCAAACGGAGACGACCGAACCAAACGTCAAGAGACGAGATGAACTATGCCGGTAGCAACAACCCTCATCTATCCCTTCTTCCTTGTCGCGGCATTACCGTAGAGTAGTTATTTGCTGGAGAGAATGCGTAACGCATTTCAATATTATTACTTTCACTATTATTATTGTAAGTCTTTCTTTCTTCCGGTTCTTTTACGTTAACGTTGCAATTCTTCCGTTGCCAATTCCAATCATGGTTATCTGTATTCTTTCTTTTCCCCTCGTGTTTCGCTGTCATTGGGGACTATCACGCACAGCACAATAGGGTTTTGTCATAGCCGCCTGTACTAGTACTAATTCGCAAATGAGAGGGAGAGGGGGGGAGAAAGATCAAACAACGGGTATAATAGATGGTGTTCTAATATTCAACGCCTCGGGTCGGCTTCTCCTTCGGATCAGCCTGCGCATAGGAGCACTGCACGGGTCCCCGGCATGAAGAACCCGGACATTGAGCACAGTATGGGCGCTCAGATGCGCACAGTCAATTTGCCATATAGATTCCCCCCCCCCCCCCTCCCCTGTGTTCGAGTTCTGCATGTCGGGGACTTGTATAGGCCCCTACATACGTTTTGTCCGTCATAATGCTGCTATTGTGCAATGTCTTTATAGAATAATTAATATATCCCTCAATTATCCCCCTTGGCCGATGAGACATTTAGCCCAGTTTGCAACGTCGAACACTAACCTACTCGAGTAATCTGGAGCACTCGAGTAATATACGCGGACTCATTCTGTCACGGTCATGCTGAGCCCTACGGATTTCGCGGTATTCTAAGCACTACTCCACTTTAGAACTAATGAAGTTTTTCCTATCACGATTACTCAAGTGCGGTAGGCAGGCCAGCTTTCGGCATTTCTAACTGAACTTAATGTCTCGGCGGGGGTGGGAATAGCCTGCTTGCTACCGTAGACTGGAGTGATTGGGGTTGGTTCCAGCAGAAACTCTACTCGAGTAGCCCCCCAGTCTCCCTAACCCCTACGGTAGTCTAGTTTAATATGGTGCCGGCGGACGTTCCATCTCGGGCTCTTGATGAATCCGGGCTTACTGAATTATCAATAACATTGAGAAAGGAAACTTTTCCCTCTCTCAGTTTCATAGAGGGGGTCCCCTTTATGACGCCCGTAATGGCGTTTTTATATCTTACTTTGCTTTATCAATGTGTTCAAAATGAATGGCTGGAGCCATGTTGCGGTTGGCTTCAAGAAAACAGGGCAGGTTCTGAACTACGATACCATAATATTATTATTTTAACCACGTGAGCGCGACCCATCCATCCATCTGTCCATCCCCTTCGTCCATCCCTCGACGACCACCCCGCGAAATATTTCCTTGAGTATGATACCATTGACAATTGAATACGCTGCGGTCCTGCACAATACCAGTATATACTCGTCGCGCAGTTCCCCCCCCCCCCCCTGTCGATTACGGAAGCCGCTTTCGTCCAATTTCAATGGCTTCGGGACCATCTCCAAATTCGGAACTGCTTGCATTCTTGTTAGCTATTGCGGTGCTGTAACTTCCTCCCTCCATTTATCGTGCGTATGACTTTTTTTTAAGCCTAATGATGAATTTTGGCCAAGTGACCATTCGACATGGTAATAAATATTCATATTCGATAACCGTGGAATCTAAAGTTATTGGTGGACTGATATGGCCCTGACCGAGACTTTTTTTTTTTTTTTTTTTTTTCGAAATCTCCGGCACTAGGGGGACCAAGCTTTTTGGCGAATTTTTCTTTTCTTTTTTCTCTTCGAAAGGATGGGGTTGTTTGGCTTATCATCAATTTGGGAATAAAATTGGTCGATTGTAAATTATCCTGGTCCAGGCCAGTTCACTACAATAACGACGAGATTATCATTTTCCCATTGATGGACTGCAACCGAACCAACGAACGGGGACTGCGAACCACGCAGCTCCCTTTGCTGATCTTGGTTAGGTTGTTCGCCATTGAATTGGACAACCATCGCCACCACCATAAGCACTTCATGTGTATGTGGTCCAAATCATCATGCTTCAGAAATCATGTTTTATCAATTTGGCTTTCCTCCTCCTCCTCGCCCCGCTGCTCCTGCTCCTACTGCTCCTGCTCCTGCTCCTGCTCTCCGTATGATACCACCTAGATAGTTGCCCTTCAATGATTTCGTCCCCCCTCCTCCGGCCCCTCCCTGCCCCTTCTCCGCCCCCGCCACAAAAACCAAAGGCACTTTTCTTGGATCTCCTTAATTTTCACACCTTTCCTTTCCATGTGTGATTAAGCCCTCATATGCACGCGGGGGTTGGGGATTAGCGAGTGGTTACAGAGTACTGTGCATCACCGGCAATACTCGAGTACAGTACTGTACATGTATCTGCAACATTCGATGATTTTGTACTCGTGCTCGTACAATAGATGGAGAGTCCACCGTCCTGAGCACCAGTTTATGTGTGCATGCATGGGAATGTGCGGGTGAGCGTGCACATGTGTTTGTGTTTTAGCAAGTGGGTTGCCGATTTTCTATGGGTCCAATTCCGTACCGTAGCGGACTTAGGCCCCTCACCACTAGCTTACATCCTCTCCCTCCTCCTCCTCCTCCATCACTACCAGGGATTCATCTCGGGAGGGAGGAAGCGAGCGAGCAAACAGAGGGAGGGGGTGGAAGAGCGAAGGGATCTTGGATGTTTTGGGCTGCATAAAGACGCATGTCTGCCTCTCCCTCCCCCGGTGTGTTTTTTTTTTCCCCTCCGTTTCTTGTCGGGGTTTTCCAATTACCTTATTTCCTTTACCCTTGGAAATCGTGCCCTATCGAGCCTAAATTGGAGCGAATAGGAGGGCTGCTCGCGTGATGAGTGGTGTTGAGTTATATACAGCGATGCGTTGGTTATAGCGACAGTTGTTGTTGTCCGGAGGAGGTGGTGGTGTTGATTGTGTTGAAATTTTATTCACTGGGTAAGTTGTTATGGATAGTGAGCTGTGGGACGGTGGGACAGGAATTGCGGTGTTGAATGTGGTGGTGGGCGAGCGTTACTCGTACTGTACATGTCGGTTCGAGCGAAGTTAAGGGAAGACATGGGGTAGATCTTGTCTCCATCATGTGGCGTGCCATGCCAGATCCTTTCAATGGTGATTTGCCTTGCCCAAGTGTCATTGACCAGTAAAAAAAAAAAGAGGACGGTTTTTATAATAATTATACCCTCTTCAAAAAGTACCGATATTATGTAGGAGCACAATCTGCGCTATGATACCCCCTCCATCTGCCGGGCCAAGCCCCGTTCTCTGGACCTTTCTAGATTTCTTTCCGTTCGTGGCTTGTAAGGAATGATGAAGATTGTACCGTATCATGCTCGTACTCGAGTAGAGATGCTCAAGGTGCTTGTATTCAATTGGACGGCAGATACCGGCATCAACGGTGGGTAGGGTTCTAGGATGCTTTTTGGTATGATACGAGTACTGTACTGTACTCGAGTACGAGTAAAATATACCTAGGTACTTGCTTTTCGGTCCAGTTCTTAAGCGGGTAGTGATTATGGAGCATGGACCCTCCTAACTTCTTTGAACCTGTGCCTTTTACTCTCACTCGTACTCGAGTAGTGAGAAGCCGAATCAGCCTATCCATAGCTGGCCGGTGCAGTACTGTACTCGTACATAGACCAAGCAAGCCAAGCACATATCATAATAATTACTCACATATCGAACAGATTTTCCGTGCCTTGCTCCCTAATTTTATCGACTCGGCATCTCTTGTCGAGGAGAGCCGGGCCGGCGTTTAGAAATCAAGCCAAAAAATAAAGTCCGAGCCCAAAAAATGCGGATAATGTCGGTGATGAATAACACTACAGTACTGTGCGGCATTCCGGGATTCCGGGAACCGAAATACTACTGGAATGCAGGTAGTACTGTGGGGTATTTAGCGGTACTGTACTCGTACTTACTCGTCCTACTGTGCGCTCTGCCGACGCAGCTTCTCCATGCATCCAAGAGCATCCACCCGGACATCCAACACTCTCTTCAAGCTTTGAGAAAAGGAGTCTTCAGCTCCGGGCATGTATCACCATACCAAACCCTTTTTCCAAGGAGGCAGTATCCGTGTCCGTAGCATTGTCGTACGAGCATCCTCAAACCTCGCCCTGACCGCCCGTCCTTCACCCCTGCATCGCGGACGAGCATCCTTCTCTCTACTAGATTAAGACACCCCCGGATCTCAAGTTTGTTTTCCGCAGGATATCTCCACCTCCGGCGAGCTTCCTCACTACGGTAGACTAGGCAGCGGGGCGATCGGCGTCTAGGTGAAAGCAATGGGTTTTTCCTTGTTTCAAAATCGCTCGGGGTTACTGGGGTGGACTGCGCTACGGGTAGCACAAGTTTGCTTCACGTCCCGTACTCTTACTGCTAGCTCTGCACCCCATCATTGTTCTTTTCCCTCAAGAAATAGTTGGGCTCCATATGGTAATGTGTCGCAGGTCTGAAGCTACGAACCGCATCTACATATCGTTTTTGCTTAGGTGGGGCATCAGCATCGGAATAGGGAGTTCGGTGCATATAATATAATACTACACGGAAGAGTAAACCCTCCTACAATTTTGCATAGTGCTAGTTCTAGGTGGCGGATTACCGCTTCACGAAGATACCTAACGTTCTGCTCCGAGAGGTAACTTCTCTCTCATTCACTCCCCAAATTTCATTGCCCTTGATTTGTCGGATACTGGTATTGATACGCATACTTGTATGGGTCTGGTTGATTCCTTTCTACTGCAAGTGTTATAACCAGTAATCAGGGATGATACGGTACCTCTCACTGGGGTCACCCCCCCCAAAGTCTACGAATCAAGGCAGCAGAGTTTTTTTTCTCGGTCTATTGGGTGGAACTACTATCCGCTCCCAGTCTGTATCTGAATCATTGAGCGGGAATTTTTATTCCCTGCGGGTACAGTACCAGCACGGCATGGAAGGCTCTCTCGGGCGCATCTGATCAGACCTTTTGGCCATTCTTCCAAAAGAATTATTCATGCTGCCGGTACAGTATACGGTAGTGTAGTGGTTTGGGATCCGATGACCGACTTAAATTTTTTTATTAGTCATCTAAGCTTTTTTCGGGGAATGACATCCGCTTGTCAGGATGTAAGAATGGGATTCACAGGAGCTATGGCGGAAAAAAAACCCATGTCATATGCTGACTCGGGTCAAGCGGAAAGAGCTCCTGACTTCCTCAACCGGCACAACTACAGCAACCCTGGGCGGTAGTTCATTCTGGTGATAATTCCCCAGGAGGGAAGATCGCCGAATCAAGCAGGGTAAGCTCAGTCTGACCCCAGCAATGTTTGGAGTCCTGGTTGGGGGCCACGGAACAGGTTGAGGATACAGTACTAGTACAGACCGTTAGAACGCTATGCGGTACTTGTATACCGGTACTCTTGCTGTCTGGAAATTCTAGATTACCTATCCCTGTTTGCCTAGTGGTTGGTTTAAACTACTCCAAGTAATGAACAGGGATGAGCTCTAGTTCATATACCGGTACTCGAGTGGACACAGAAAAGAAAACGATGTTGGAATGGTGCAAATCATTTCTTGTCAATTGGTGACGGGGAATACTAATCGATTTAGAGTTTTTTTTGGTTTTCAGAGCTGAGGGGAACATCGCTGGTGTTCCATACTCGTACGTATCTCCCGTGTCCCCCTTGCTAGTACTGGTACCACGTGCCACTGACTCTCGCTAAAGTTCAGAGGAAATCACTGGGATCAATTGGCTTTAGACTGGTAGCGAAAAAAGTACCCTTTTTGACCGCATTGATCCGAGCCCCTCCTGTTCGTGACATATCAGAGTTGGAACATTACGGTGGCTGTTGGGCTACGTAGTGCAGAGGACATTTGAAGGGGAGCAGTATCGAGTGCTATCTCATGATTCAACCAGATACCCCTGCTAGAAGCATAACGAATACCGGTGAACTTAAGGCGGGTTAACACCAGAACAGACGGCACCGGTCCATCGGCATATCCGACCCGTGAGAAGAGAGGCTTGTGCGTAATAACATGTGTCTCCATATCCACCTCTACAATAGGGTATTCGGATCCCCCCTCGAATTTTCACCCAACGTCGCCCACGTACTATTATATCTCTGCTACTTTGCGACGACGCAATGGGCGTGGTCCACCAGCTATGCCTAAAACGAAATTTCGAAAATCCGCAGCCCCGAAGATGTGGAAATCATAACCGAACCCTGGAGCCTCGGATTCGGGGTCTGAGTGTTGGATCAGTAGATAGATCTAGGATTTGCTTAAAAAAACCACCGGCGACATCGCTGAGCGAAGATCGGAAAGCAAAATGAAGAACTAGAGCAGTTGGCGCCGAACGCGGAATGGTGCTCCGGGAACGGTTGTCTGATCCGTTGATGTTGGGACAGCACATACGAGTACGAGTAAACTTAACACCAAGGGATTTGATACTTGGTGCCATCAGAATTTCGAGACGCCGCAATGGCGCAGTATGTGTGTTCTTAATATACCCTCTGCATCGTCCCCTGTGGCTTTCCAAATACCGTATTCTTCATTTCACGGTCCTCATATACTTGTCTACCTGTAATTGGAATCCCAAATCGGGATTTGCCCTTGTAGGAACGAGGGTCTAGGTGGTGAGCCAATCGAAGGGGCCATAGAAAACTGAAGGCTAACTGAATGGTATCCTTTTGCAGAGCGCGCCTCAGAAAAGTCGACTTGCTAAGTCTGGATCATCCAGTCATCAATATATACCCCCGGAACTTATTGTTCCTGGTTTTTGAGCGACCCTGGCCAATTGTGGGCGAAGTCACCTTGCTTGGAATAGTGCCGGGATTTTTAGGCGGGTTTGCCATATTTCGTTGCGCCGGTATTCGAGTCCCGTAAAATCTTGTGAAATCTACAATCGCCGGCAGCCCTGTAATCTCCGGATTCTGAGTCAAAGCTCCTGAGGAGGATTGGCGTTTTCCTGACATTGTATAAGATCAGCTATCAACAGATGTTTGGGTCTGATTAAATTAACTGGTATTCGCAATTCTGTTAACTTGCCAAACCGAGCTTATCCTGGGCTGACTGAGATACAGATAGTGGATTTCGCGAGATTTGCGTTCCTCGCGCATTTTCTGCCACTCACCGGGGCAGGGTATTGTGCATGATGGGATCACTATCGCCGACATTGAACAAGCAATTTAATTTGTGCTTCTCTCCAGGTTATCACCTCCTAGCCTATACTAGCGCCGGCCCGACAGTTGGGTTTCTTCCGAAAGGCCTCGGATTCAACATTTCACGGGTTGCTGCCTATTCCCGAAAGACTTAGCGCACATCATTCATACTGCACACTATTATCAACTCTCGGCCGGAATATTCTGAATGGCACAGGCTGGGCAATGCGGAGTTGTTTTTTTTTCTTTTTTTCCCACTGGTGTTGGGTGGAAAGGGGGAGTTTAATTTTGCTTGACTGTACTGGTACGGTACTCGAGTACGGTACTCACTCTGGGCAAGAAGATCGAGAAGATCGAGGGCACAATTTTGTTTGCGTGCACAGATACTGTATGCATGTGATTGGCCATGAAACTTTGTTTCCTAATCCCTGTGCTCGGGTTCTTTTTCCCCGAGATGAGTTCGAAGGTAGATCTAGAAAAGTCAGACGCTACGGCGTTACCGGGTCTAAGCCGTTTCTACTCCTACAAGTACGATGGCGTCTGTACTCGTACGAGTACTGTACACTTTCTGGTTTCACACTTCCTCTGCGGTTCGCTCACTCGCTCGTTTCACGAGACCTCCGCGAACCCTTATTTTCCGTTATCAGGAAGGGAGAAGGGGTGTTGATGGGTGAGGGCAAGAAAGCCGTGGCCTGCATCTTTCTTGGTCCGGGTCACTTGGTCGGCACTCGACTGCGAAGAATAATAATCAGATGGTTCCTACGGGCCGTGCGAACGAAACAGATTACACTTGACCCTACTCGAGTATCTGCATTGTAAGCAGAGTAGCTCGCGTGGCCTGTGCCAGAGCTCTTTGCCGGGGGAAATAGTAGGCGAGATCAGATGGAAAAGGGGAGGGTCGAGCAGAGGGGGAGAGAGGGAAAGAAAGGAGGGAAGGAGAGGAAAAAGAAAGGAAAAAGTGGTCAGCGTTTCAAAATACCGGTACAGTATCGGGATGAGAGATTCTTGGAAGAATCGCTCACCTCACTCTTGACTGGAGTGGCTCATGATGCGGGGAAGATCCTGGGCAATGCTGCTCAAACTTTCTTTTCATGGCTCACACTACTCGCGTGGCCGAGTTGGAGTTGGGCACCAGAAATAGACGTTGATCAATTGGCCGATGGGGCGACGGGACTCCAAATATCCGAGTCTTAGGTCTCTGCTTGGCTCACAAATCTCCCGGCATGACGGCTGAAGTTTTCACCTTCGACACGACTACGCGAGGGCTAGGCATCGCATTTGCCATCGTGGATGGATGGGCAAGGGGAGGTCGAGAAACGCTCACTTTGCTCTTCTTGGACTAGCTTCTGCGGTGGACTAGAGTACTCTACGCACAAGTATCTCGTGAACTATCGTGTTGTGCTGTAGGCAGGGATCATGGGTACTTTACCAAAGTCTATTTTCTCAAGCTTGCGGTATAAATAATCGTACGGTTATGTTGTAGGATGTGGTCACATCGGTGGGTATAATAGTGGAATATGAGCGGAACAAAATCCTTGAGGTGGATGATTGAGAGGTCGGCGATACGATAGTCTACCGTGTGTAGTTAGAATGTTTTCCCGTGTCGTGGGTGGGGCGCAGAAGAAGGTGATGATGCAGGGGCTGGAGATGAAGTGCAGCACCAATTATATGGCGAGTGGTAATGGTGTTGGATGCAGTGGTAGCTATTGCATTATTATCGTAGCTCCAGGGAGATTAGTTATCGTTCATGCACGCTGGGCGACTAGTTCATCTGAAATCGGGGCATCAGAGGCTCACAAATATTGTACTGTACCCGTACCATGGTTTTTCTACAGAAACGCACATGTGGGTTGGTCCTTGCTTTAGTCGCATAAGTATGATGCTGGACAAATCATACTCGTATCGTGGGGAAAGGGGTGAACCTGGGTGGCGGGGAAGTTGATTTCGCTGACAAATTATTTTTTCTTGGCATTTCTTGGCGCCACTTCCGAAGATATGGGAGTAGCGATATTGAAGTGGGAGATAGATAGATAATTTGAAATTGAATAGGAATTTTGTGGATAAAAAAAAAAATAAAAAAAAAGTGAAGAGAAGAAAACTAAAGGATGAAGAAATAACAAGTTGGGAAAAATAATAATAGCAACACTGATTGACATAAAAAATAGGAGAAGATATCAACTGGATGAGAAATAAATGTTCATAATTGTAGCTTAAGAGGTGGAATCATATAATTATCTTGAGTAAATTATATGATATTAAGAGAATATTACAGGTATGTTTAGGAGGAGTGGTATGATTTAGAGGTAGATTGATAGAAGTTTTGTTCCTTATTTCTTCTAAGTAAGATGTACAAACAGTAGTTCCTGTATTTGGAGTAGTACACTGACTGATAGTAAAAAAAATATGATAAGAAAAAATATATGTAAGAAAATGTTTTACTATATTGAATGTAGCTAGTCCATGTTCAGAAGAGATAATTAGAATAATAGCAACTACAACTACATGATGTTTAGGCTTAACCTATAAGGTCTAAGGATTGTGAGAATATTATTGGAAGATAGAATACTATTCTCTAGAATAATGTCTTGTTCCATTAAGAATGAAAATATGTGTAAACTTTTAGAGTCAAATGGTGTTTGTACTTGCATATGAGAGTATTTCGAGCACAGTGGTACAAGCTCTTCCCAACATAGTGGTTCTCCTGACTACCCAGGTGAGAAGTCAAAATGGTAAGGAAATAGTGTAGATAGAGTTTCTCACTCATAAACACCTGACTTGGACTGCCAGGGATACCATGAGAATGAAGCAAAAAGGTTAATATGAACAGAATCTAGAAGGTATTCCACACTGTGAAACAATTTGAGATGAAAGGATTAAGGTATTTACCTAGTGAGAGGAGGCTGGCTGGAGCTGGATGAAGATTGGTGAGCATTTGAATATAGATCGAAGAACTTGATAAAAGGTGCATATATTAACTGAAGTTCATAGAAAGGTAGCTAAAAAAAAAAAAAAAAATTTAGCAAAGGGTACAAACTAGCGAATGACTATCCATCAGGAAAAGAACTGTGCTGCTGCTAATATTTGATAATGCTGAAACGGTATGATTGGAAGAGTTCAAGACACGTGATACACATAGTCGCTGGCTCAGTTGAGAGGCCATATGTGTAACGTTCCTTGCTGGTGGTTAACTAATAGCGACGGGCAACGATACTTCTCTCTTAATTCTTATCCCGTTTGATATAACAGTTCTTAGATTCGTTGATCTATGTTATCACCGTTCGTCGGATAACGCCTGTTAAATCCTAACTGAGATAGCTTCGCCTTACATAGGCTCATGAGAAATGTGTCGGATGTGCAATCGTGATAAAGAGCGTAAAGATGTTTTATTCGTAAAGTAATAGTTAAGGAAAGTACTTAGAACAAAGTGTGAAGAGCCTATCTTCCTCGGTCGTATCGACCTCCTGATATAGTGCTCTTCCGCCAACCCTAATCCTGATGACTCACAAATGTGAGCCTCGTGAAAAGCCTGACCAAAGTCATATGACTCGAATGAGTCATACGCGCAAAACCCAGGATTCATAATCGAGTCATGTGCGAAACATAACAAATCATAACATAAGCAAGTCATATGACTCAAATGAGTCATACGCGCGAGACCCATGACTCATAATCGAGTCATGTGTGAAACATAACAAATCATAACATAAACAAGTCATATGACTCCAATGAGTCATACGCGCGAGACCCATGACTCATAACCGAGTCATGTGCGAAGTATAACAAATCATAACATAAACAAGTCATATGACTCAAATGAGTCATATGCGCAAGACCCATGACTCATAATTGAGTCATGTGCGAAATCCTGAGCTACCTGTCACATCCGTGACATTAGCTCCCCCCTCCTTAAGCCTGAGTCCCATCAGGCTCTATCTCGAATCCCCCATCTTTACCAGGTCCCGTCCGTACGTGCGAACGGACCTTCGAAGTCTATGGTACTTCGATTCCCAATCCCGAGCTCTGACTCTCACTGACTCAAGTGTGAGGTTGGCCGTTTCGATCGTCCTTTGCTGTAGGGCGATCGTTTGCGCGTGTGCCGAAATTGTGGCTTCGGCCGAACCAAGTTGGCTCCGTAGTCCCGAGATTTGCCTTTGCAGGCTTTCGTAGTCGGGTTCGGTTTCCGCGGAGGAGTTTTCGGCCCCCCCTTCCACAGGCTTCGTCCTCGAAGTCCTTTTGTGTCGGTAGGCATCCTTTCTTTGGAGCGGTGCCCTGCTCCCGTCCTTTTGCGGGTAGTACCCAGCCTGTACTTTCACCGCCTTGTACATCACACAGTGCTTGCTGAAGCACTGTGTCCAGTCCTTAAGGGCATGGTCTGGACGAGGACCTCCCCTCTTATATTCCCTCGGGAACCATCCGGATCCCTCCTTGTCCCCATAGTGTACGGGACATCCGTTGTCGTAGCACACCGTCCAACTCATCTGGTTGTGTGCATTCTGTCTTGCTTCCTCCTCGCGCTTGGCGAGTTCTTCCTCTGTTAGCCCCATCCATGAGTATTCGGGGCTCGTTGGGGTGATTGCACGAGGGCAATCATCCCAGCCCTCGTGGGGCTTCATCGGCGACTTAGCGCCTTCTTCGTTCTTGGGGTTGATGGTGATCGTTATCCCGGTGGGACTTGTCGGGATAGCTTCGGTGGAAGAGTTCGATGGCATCTTGAGTGTTGGTGAAGTTGCACGCTGGATACCAGGTTTTATCGTGTTCGGGAGAATAACCAGTCCACTTGGCACGGTATTGGAGCTTTCCGTAGTGCAAGCGAGAATCGATTATCTCGTCGAGTTCGTATTCGGATTCTCCGTCTATTTCTAGCGGAGGAGGAGAAGTTATCGTTTGTGAGGGAAACTTGTTATCGTTGTAGATTTCGAGGAGTGAGATGTGGAATGTGTTGTGTATTTTCATCGAGGGAGGGAGATCGAGCTTATATGCTCGATTCCCAATCCTTTCCAATATCCGAAATGGCCCGATTTTCTTGTAATCCAATTTCTTGGATGGTCTCGTGGTCTTGATGTTGCGTGGTAACAGCCACACCATATCTCCTGATGGTAGGTTCGGATCGGGTCTTCGGTGCTTATCGTATTGTTCTTTCTGTCATTGTTGTGCATAATCCATTTTGTATCGTAATGTGTCGTGCAATTGACTCATCTCCGTCTTATCTGTTATCATCCCACCACTCGTATGATTTGTGGCCTGACTTCTCGGATGTTGTCCATAATTGGCGAAGAAGGGTGTCGTGCCAATCGTTTCTTGTTTGCTGTTGTTATACGCAAACTCCGACATCGGAAGTAGTTCCCGCCAATTATCTTGTTGATAATTGATGTATGCGCGGAGATATTGTTCCAATATTCCGTTTACCCTTTCGGTCTGTCCGTCTGTTTGTGGGTGAAAGGCAGTGCTTAGCCTGTTCCAGATTCCCATTTCTCCCGTTGCCTGTTTCCATGCGCCGGATGTGAATAGTGATCCTCGATCCGTGATGATGTTTTTTGGTAGTCCATGTAATCTAAAGCTTTCGTGGAACATCGTTCGGATGAATGTTGCCGTTGTCATATCCTTTTTTACCGGAACAAAGTGACTCATTTTGGTCAGGCGATCCACCACAATCAAAATGGCATTCCATCCTTCCGAATTCGGAAGGTCGGTAATAAAGTCCATGGTTATCGTTTCCCATGGTTTTTCCGGAACTTCGTTCGATTTGAGTAATCCGTAAGGCGCATGTTTGGCTGTTTTCGTCCTTTGACATATATCACAATTTTTGACGTATCTCTTGACGTCCTCGCGCAGTCCTGGCCAATAGAATGACCTCGTGATGAGTTCTGTCGTTTTAGCTGTTCCTCCATGTCCTGATATTCGTGAATCGTGGTGTTGTCGTATGATTCCGGTCCTTATTTCCTCTTCTTCTGGAATCCATTGCTTTCCGTCGTACCATAGTTGATTTTCTCTCCACTGGCATAAGCCCAGTGCTATCCCTTTCGTTTCCTTTCTTCCTTCTTCCAGTGCTTCCCTTATCGTTTTGATAGTTCCATCTTCTTTGCTTGCTTCCTGTATTCTTTCTTCGTCTTCCGTCGTAATTTCAACCATCTCCATCGCTTCGATCCTGTCTTTCTTGAAATATCAGTCGGCTGGTAGCAACGTTTGGATTTTCCTGGTAATCCGTTCGTCGTTATCGTCTTGTGGTCTGTCGCTCGATATTCTTGTGAGAGCATCTGGTTTGCCCCCTTCCTTGCCAGGTCGGTATTCGATTTGGAACTTGAACTGACTTAGTTGTTCCATCCAGCGTAGCTGTCGATCGTTTAGCACCTTGTCCTTCATGAACGGTACTCGGTTTTTGGTGTCTGATAGTACTTTCACAACAACTTTCGTGTCGCAAACGTATCGTCTCTATTCCTTCATTGCTTGAACTATTGCTAATAGTTCTTTGTCGTGAACGTCGTAGTTGCATTCGGCGGGTGTCATTTTCTTTGACCGGTAGGCGACCGGTCTCCACCTTCCGTCTTCGCATTTCTGTGAGAGTATCCCGGTACAGAGGTATTTCGAGGCGTCGGTTTCGATTACTAGTTCTTTATCGGGGTCGTAGTGAACTAGTAATGGGGCGCTCGTGAGTCGTTTCCTGATGCCGTCGAATGCTTTCTGTTCATGTTCGTTCCATCTCCATTTGGCTTCTTTCTTTGTAAGGTTATAGAGAGGTTTAGCAATCCTGCTGAACCCTTCTATGAACCTCCGATAGAAGTTGCAGAATCCAATGAAGCATTGGACATCCTTTCTCGTTCCTGGTGGTTTCCATTTCCATATGACGTTTGTTTTGACTGGGTCCACTTTGACTCCTTGTCTGTTGATGATGAATCCCAAGTATTCTGTTTCCTCCTTATGGAATTCACATTTTGTTGGCTTGATCTTCATTCCGGATTTTTGGATGCATTCCATCACTTCTCTAACGTCTCTGATGTGTTGCTCAAGGTTATCGGAATAGATGAGTACATTGTCTAGATAGACGATGCAGCATCTGTCGAGGAACCGACTCAATATTTGGTTGATCCATCGTTGAAAAGCCGCAGGTGCATTGGTTAGCCCGAAAGGCATAACCAGGTATTCGTACATTCCGTATTTGGATGCGAAAGTGGTTTTCCATTCGTCTCCCTTTTTGATTCCGACGTTATGGTATGCGTCCTTGATGTCGAGCTTGGTGAAATATTGTGCTGTCCTTAACCGATCCAGGGCTTCTCCTATCAGGGGTAGCGGGTATCGGTCCTTCTTCGTGAGCGAATTGAGTGCTCGGTAGTCCACACACAGCCTTAGTTTTCCGTCTTTCTTTTTGATGAACATTATGGGTGATCCCCATGCTCCTTTCGTTTCCCGGATCCATCCTCGGTCCAGATTGGTTTCGATATATTGTCTTAACTCTTCTAGCTCGTGTTCGCTGAGTGCATATACCTTTTTCCATGGTATATGTTGTGTTCGTTTTCCGTCTTTGTCTAATTCGAGATCCATTGCCAGGTCTACCCCGTGTCGATGCGGGGGTAGTTCTGTTGCGTTGTCTTCTTTGAATAGATCGTGGAACTTGTGATACTGTTTGGGTATAGTATCCCTCCAGTCTTGTTGCTTTCGTTGTTGTTTGTCTCGTATGGCCAGTTCCGTGCTGATGTTGATCTTGGCCCATTCTAGGTCTTTCGTGGTGAAGTTCCATCGGAGCATGCCAGTGTACGCTCCTTCCTTATATTCTTCGCGAAATTCTTCAGCTGTTATTTCGCATATCTGAATCTTGTCTTGTTGGCTCTCGGTAGCCTCGTATTGGTCCGTTGACCCAAAACCTTGATTTCCTCTTGTCGTATTATCGAGGTCGTTAACTTCTTGAAGCTCTTCGTCGTTGATCTTTTCGATGATCAATTGAGCAATTTGATTTCCTTTTGAGATCTTATACTTCTTATGATTCAGGTTGGCCAAGACCACCTTTATCTCACCAGTATAGTCGGCATCGATTACCCCGGCGTTGACTATTAGTTTGTGCTTCACCGATAGTCCACTCCGTGGTGCGATCCGTCCATAGGTACCGTCCGGTAGTCCAATGGCTATTCCTGTTCGTATCGTGGCTTGTTCTTTTGCTGGTATCGTGGTGTCTTCGTGTGCATACAGGTCGTGTCCTGCAGCCTTTGTTGACCCTCTAAGAGGTATCCGAGCCCCCGGGTCCATCTTCTTGACAAGAATTCCTTGATTCTTGTTCTTCTTCTTTTTCTGTCCGTTGACAGATATCTTGGCCTCTTCGTATCTCGCCTTGAGGCTTTCGTATTCGACTTCGACTTCAGGGGTTCCGTACACGGTGGGCGGGTCTTGTAGGCATTCCTTCTCGCATAATCCGCTTGCGAAGGTTATCTTATTCTGCGTCCAATCCATGTCCGGGTTGTGCTTCTTGAGCCGGGGCATTCCTAGCACGATCTCATGATTTTTGAGATTTGCCACTTGGAAGGTTGCCGTTTCCCTATGGTTTCCAATTTCCATAGGTACTTGCGCGATGTGGGTAACATCCCCCATTGCACTTGGATTTCCATCCGCGAGGTAAATCGTCCTTTTCTTGTTCGTATTCTTGGTCTTGATTCTGTGCTTGTCACAGATTCCTTTGTCAATGAAATCCTCAGTTGCTCCTGAGTCTATCATTGTGTAAATCTCGATCTTATCTTGCTGATTGATTTGTAGCTTCGTTTTGACCATCAACTGGTCTCCGTGTGTTTCCATTGATTCCGTTTGCAGTGCCGCGTATGTGTTCGATAACTTGATGGGTTTCGGTTGATCCTTGTCCCTCAGACCATCTATTGCTGGGGACCGTCGTCTTTTTCTGATTGGTCATCTCCTTCGTCCATGGATATCTCCCTCAGGTTCGTTCTTTTTGGAAATTGTTGGAACCTTTGGGTGGTGAAAGGTTTCTTCGTCTGTGTTCCAGTTCCATTCGATCTTGGTCTTCTGCAATCCTTGATTTCGTGTCCTTTGATTCCGCAATTGAAACAAAGGTTGTCCCTTTTTCTTTGGTCGTATACGCCTTGAGGGATGTCGAGCCGTCCTTTCTTCCTTATGCCGTCCAACTCCATGGGTTCCCCTCTGTCGTCTTGTTCCTGTCTTTTCCAGGTTCCATCCTGGTTCCTTGGTGATGTGTATGTCTTGTTGGTCGTGACTGGTGGGTGATAACTTCGTTCTGCTGCTTTGCACTGGTTTATCCAGTTTTCCTTGTCTATCGCCCAAACTGCTAATTCCGTTGCCGAAGTCAACTTTTTTGGCATGTGTATCATAGCATCGCGATAGATCTTCTTCAGTCCTCGAGTGAACTATCTTCCAGCTGTCGTGTCGTCGACGTTGGCCTCTTGCATGAGAAGTCTGAACTCGTACCAGTATTCGGTTACGCCGCGATTTCCCTGTTCAGCCACTTCGAGCTTATTTCTTGCTTCTTGTTCTCTGTCGAGGTCGTCGAACTGCAGGGTGAACTCGGTGCGAAATTCATCCCAGTTTCTCCAAGGTTTTTCGATAGTTCCTTCCGTATAAGGTCGTATCCAAGCAAGAGCTGTTCCTTCCAATAACGTGCAGGTGTAGAGGATCTTCTCTTGGTCATACCCAATAGTCCATCCCACTGCTTCGAAATAGTTGTCGAGTTGGACCAAGAAATTGCGTAGTTTGTTTCGTTCTCCTCCATATCTGGGTGGTGCCTTTACCTTCGGTTGTTGCATCGTTCGAGCCGGAGCCACTTGCGCTGCCGGAGCTGCTGGTGGCATGGCTGCTGTTACCGCAGCTACGATAGCTTGCATTTGGGCTAGGGATATTCCAATCTCCCCTTGTGCCGGCGGCACCGCTGGTGGTGCTCCTGACATCCTTCTTGGCCTGGGTGTTCCTGTTGGTAAATCGTCGGGTGACGATCTTCTTTCAGGCGTGATAGGACTTGTTGCTCTTGATGGTGCTTGAGAGGCGTTCTCAAGTGCGTCTTTGAATTCTTCAAAGTTTCCTAGTCCTCCTTCGTTTTCTGTGAGATCGATATCTCCTTCGTGGTCTTGTCCCTCAGGTTGAGGGTTTATATTCGCCGTGTTGGAATCGTTGGGCGTCGCTTTGGTGACGCTTTGTAATGTAACGTTCCTTACTGGTGGTTAACTAATAGCGACGGGCAACGATACTTCTCTCTTAATTCTTATCCCGTTTGATATAACAGTTCTTAGATTCGTTGATCTACGTTATCACCGTTCGTCGGATAACGCCTGTTAAATCCTAACTGAGATAGCTTCGCCTTACATAGGCTCGTGAGAAATGTGTCGGATGTGCAATCGTGATAAAGAGCGTAAAGATGTTTTATTCGTAAAAGTAATAGGTAAGGAAAGTACTTAGAACAAAGTGTGAAGAGCCTATCTTCCTCGGCCGCCTCGGCCTCCTTATATAGTGCTCTTCACTCAACCCTAACCCTGATGACTCACAAGTGTGAGCCTCGCGAAAAGCCTTACATAGGTCATATGACTCGAATGAGTCATATGCGCAAAACCCATGACTCATAATCGAGTCATGTGCGAAACATAACAAATCATAACATAAACAAGTCATATGACTCAAATGAGTCATACGCGCGAGACCCATGACTCATAATCGAGTCATGTGCGAAACATAACAAATCATAACATAAACAAGTCATATGACTCAAATGAGTCATACGCGCGAGACCCATGACTCATAACCGAGTCATGTGCGAAACATAACAAATCATAACATAAACAAGTCATATGACTCAAATGAGTCATACGCGCAAGACCCATGACTCATAGTTGAGTCATGTGCGAAATCCTGAGCTACCTGTCACATCCGTGACAATATGCATACAGATGAACTATACATGTAGTACAAAAATGGTCAAGCAAGTATGGAATACCATGGGGTATCATTGATGTATTCCATGAAGGAAATTTGCAATTAGGCCTGCCAACAGCCCCATCTGTGTCACCTGGTGTCAGGAGTGATTGGGATGGACCTTGATGATTGGCTGAGGGTATTGTGGACTGATGAGTCGTTTTTCTCCACTTTTAGCTTTAGTTCCCACCCCTGGGTTACAAGTAAACCCTCTGAAGAGTGGCATGGGGATTGTATCAATATAAACTTTGAATCCGGATGTGAAACCAAAATGCTCTGGGGAGCTTTCTGTAGAGCCTTGAAATTGGACCTTGTTTTTATCCCATTAAAGGTTAATATATATTCTTCCCTCTATGTTACAAATATCATGGAGCCTTACCTAGTGCCATTTTGGCACAAATACTGTGAAGAATACGGCTGGGTTGGTGTTGTCAAGGATAGCACTCCATGCTACAAGGGAGTAGCCAATCTCTACGGAAGGCTAAATGAGGTGGAGCAAATTAGGTGGTGTATCTGGTCATCTGATTTAAACCTCATTGAAGCTCTTTGACTAAAACTAGAGGTAAAATTGGGAGAGACATGGGGTAGAGTAGGGAATATTCCTAACTTAGAGCAAGTTCTCAATACTGTATGGCACCAAATTTCTGTAGAACGCTTGGAGAACTTAATTCATAGTGTGCCCTCAGCTAATGATTACAGGTAATTATAGATACTGGAGGGAGGGAGGCCTATACTATATTAGTTTGTAAATACAATAGAAAGTGCACCCAACTTTTATCCTTCACGTATTTTGATTATTGGGAATTACTTGGCCTTCTTCCTTAGTCCTAGCTCCCATATATGCACAGTGCTAATTTAGGAAGTGTGCCTGACTTATAGTTACTTCCAAGTACTTTGTTAGAACTGAAGTTGAAAGCTTTTCAGTACAAATAAGTATAAGGATATTAAGTATAGCTAAAATAGTATAAATACTTAAAGGTCTCTAGAGAAATTAAGGAGAAGCAAGTAACAGAAAAGAGATATTAATAATATAATAAGTTTTAATAAGAAATCTGTACTTTTACCTTACAAGTCTTCCTGGACATTCTTTAGCTTTTTTTATTTTTATTTTTAAGATTCACGCCCTAGTCTTCATCTGATAAGATTGCATTTGGCTACTACCTAATAATGACCTAGCTGTAGTAATATCTATAGTATACAGATTTTAACTGAAATAGTATAATTAAATGAGAAAAATACAATCATTATTATTAAATATATTAATGTATAATATATATAATATAGGAAAGAAATTTCTACGATTAATGTTGTAAATAACTCTTCTACTAATGGCTTTAGCTTCCAATAATTATCACTTTTATTAGTATGTACAGTTATTGTTTCTGTTTGTCAACTTCCATTAGAGTCTTTTAAAATATGAATTTAAGTGACTGCAAGTTTCTTTAATTCTTATCTACTTTAAGGAAAACTAGTAATATCCTCAATACTGAAGGTTAAATGAAAATTATAAAATTTTACAGTCATCTTGACTATTTTCTTGTTCTTGACATATTGCTACCTAACTTTATAAAATGTAATCTACTTGTAATTTATCAGACTTACTGATTTTGTATTTGATATACTAACTAAGTTTTTGAAGTAGTAGGCTCTTGATTTACTAATAGTTCAGTATAGAAGCTATTGGATTTAATAGATAGATTGTTCTCTATAATCCTGCATCTTTAATAGCCTGTTTTACAAATTTTGTGGAGTAAAATACTTGAGTAATTGGAAGTTAAAACTCCGCTTTTTCAATTTGACTAAAAGCCTTATACTTTATAAGTAGAGTGCTGTTATAATAGGAACTCTACATAGAAAGATAGATTTTAAGGTTATGATGGTAGTGATATATTCCTTTTCACAATAAAAACAAAGATAAATCTAGGATAGAATTCAAAAAAAAAACAGTAAAACTTAATATTGTTAAACCTAAAGCTTTACTTAATTAAGTTCTGATATTAAGAAGTAGTTAATAGCTAGAATAGAAGAGAACTTGTATAGACATAAGAAGAATTCATATAATAGTAGCTGCTTCTCATATTTTATTGACTGTCTCAAGTAGTATACCTCTAGTGATTGAAATTTATTTCCTATCTGGAAAGATCTCAAAACTCTAACATTTCTCTTGACTTTTCATATCTGATGTCCTGCCTTAAAGAGAGACTGGGCCATCGCTTCTCATCCTGTTGTTACTTCGGAGTACTTCTTTTGTCTTCTCTGTTGAGGTCTACATTCTTTAGTCATTTCTTTGCTCGCTCCAACATCTCGTGATGTTGGTAATTGCTGTTATTTTGCTTTTACTCTAGCCTCTTCCTTAGGATCAATATATGTTAGGCATATAGAAAATGCACAGACCTCTCGGTAGGGTAACTGCGCACAGACCCTCGTTTATCGAGAGCCTAACACCCCCCTCCGGCCCCGTTCTGGGGCCCGCACGTCTTTAGCGAGATTTCGAAGAGTTACGTCCCATGACTATAATGTCATCTCAATGAAACCCACTTCATAACACCATATACGTCACTGTCGTCCGTCCGACCGTAAGCTGTTTGCAGGATATATAGGAGGGCACCTTTGGGTACCTCTGAGAAGTAGAACGGAAGAAATCCGTGGGAGGCGCATTGAGTTACTAGGCTTCAAAGTTAGGCATCCTAACTACGGGCCGAAAGTAACGGGACGTTTTCGGTTCGAGAATCCGCAACTACTCCTACAGAGCCCCGGAGGCCATAGGAGATAGATATGACACCAATACCTATCTGAAGGCCGCTGTATGTTGGTTGGTCCTGGAAACAGGATCCCTTGAGAGGTGATTCTCTTTGAGGCGAGGCGGACCGAGGGGAAGCTGCTAAGACTCAGAAGACCTAATAGGCGGTAGACATACGTGTGTTGGCACACCATCTACTAAGCCTGCGTCATGCATAGGTGCCCGACACATACGCTGGCCACTATGTGAAATCGGAAGAGACTACGGGAATGATATTCAAGAGGACTGCAGTTTCAGACAAAAGTCTATTCGGCTCTATAAATCGAAGACTGGTCGTTCGAGGATAATAACGCATCCTACGATAAGATGGTGAAGAATTTATGAGGACGAAGATGGTGTGCAAGAATTCATGGTCAAACGGTGTTCGCACTAGTTAAGACTATGCGATGTAGCGTACGATTTTGGGGAAGGTACTTGGTTATAGGAGGATTAGATGTAGTCCGCAAACACTCAGATGCGGGATATAAATATCGAAGTGCCTCCCAAGCTTTTAGACAGAATCAAGCAACGGAGAAGAGACCTTAACAATATAACATTGTTTTACCAACGAATCTTTATAAAAATATTTTCTCTATCGATCAAGCGAGTTCTTAGTAGTCATAAACGAAAAGAACGACACCGAGCCTTCCTAGACAAATCTCCGTCTATTACGAAAGATTCAGGCCTAAGTCTTCTCGACAAATATTTAGAGTTGGCTTCCGCCTAATACTATATTGTTAGTTCTTCTTGTTACCAAGGCTCACTAAATAAGTCGGTCACCACTCTGCACTAAATAAGCGCATGGGTTCGAATCACGTCCACGACGAAACCATTGAAAATACGGTCAGATTAGATACCCTTGGGGAACTCTCCCGAACCAATTCAATATTCGAACTACCATCCAAGATACACTACCCTACTATTAGTCTAGTGTTATCTAGTCCGCCGGAGCTTCCAGAAATACCATTCTTGGAACAAGAAGCTCCCTCGTGGTATACCGACTCAACTCTAGTTCCTACGGAGAGACAATTTCAAAAGCTTTACGAAACCTGGTACGGGCCAGAATTTGTCTGGAAACCCTTCCTCGACTGGGACATCAGTGAACAGGGATCCCTTGATAGTAGCTTAACACCTACTATACCTTTAGCGTGGAGACTCGGAAATCACCCGAACTCTCACTAAGACAGAACCCTATTACAGGAGCCTATTCCTTTTAAGTGCTCTGTAGCTGAGAAAGCATGACAGAACCATCGACACCGTGGATACCTGGAGGTCCTGGGACTCCAGTACCATGGAGAGAAGCTCCCAAGAGAATAAAGGATAAAGATGCAATGGACACCGGAAGTGAAGGTGAGAATGCACCGAGTCAGCCTTCATCACTTCCCCCTGGGATAAGGCGTCCACCAAGAGACAGATCTCGGGCATCCAGCGTGCCTAGCTCGTCCCGCTCATCTACTCCGAGACCGCGGGATCAAGCGTCCTACTTGGCAAGATTAGCTGCCAGAGTAGGAGTGGTATTAAAGGATGTCTGAAGGGATATAACTTCCTCCATTGACGCTGCAAACATAGCGTTCGCTCAACTCATGGGAGCTCAACAGGAAAATGCGCTTAGGCTGTTTGACATTCAAAACCAAATCGCCGAAGGAAAGGACCTCCATAACCAGGACATAGGGATTCTGCTGATGCAATGTCAAGGGGTAGAGAATGAAGTAAGGTCTCTACAAGAAAGGATAGTAAGAGAAATTGCGGAAAATCTGGCACAACAAGCGGCCAGACAGGAACATCACGAAGGAGTCACCTCACAGTTACATCAGTCCACGCTAGAACGAGATCTTCTGCTACAACAAGCGGTAGAAGAAATTAGGAAGGAAATAAAGGATCAGGACCAGAAGGTAAATAATGCCTTCAAAGAAAGAGACGCGCTTTTCCAAAAAGAAGCAAAGACGACTCGTGAGTCCCTTAAGTGTCAACAGGGGGAACTCAAGAAAATAGGCGAAGCGGTCCAAGAACTTCTCATTTCGTCCAGAAAGAAGGGAGCTCCGAAAGAAAAGCCAGAGGCTAGCAAGCGTGTACGGATGGAGTCGGTAGAGGACGAAGAGGAATATTATTCCAGACCCACTAGACAAGAAAAGGATAAACAAGTTACAAAACCTCAAGCTAGTTGGGAAGGAACCTCAGACGCAACTCCACCACCTGGACAAGGAGGAGGATATCCTAGTGATGACGACGATGACGGTAGTGATTATGACGCAGAAGGAAAGGGAAGAAAGGGCGGCGGCCCAGATAGACGCCACAGGGGTTTAACTCACGAACAATCAGACATGGCAAATATCCTGGTCGAAGCTTTTGCGGTAAATACTAAGCAGCCTGTGGAGGCACCACCTCACTTCAAGGGAGAAAAGAGTCAAGACGTGCACATCTGGCTACAACAATGCATTGACTTCTTCGATCGCAACCCCGATATTTGGAGAGATGACTGAGAACGGGTCATATACGCCCTAAACCGTACCAAGGGAAAAGTGGTAACACCGTATACGATATGGTACCGCAGAAAAATGGACGGATTACAAGGCGAACTCCAAAATCGGAATTTTCGAAGTTGGACCCGTTTCTCATACGAAATTGGAAAGGCCTTCGCCCTACTACAAGAGGGCCGACAAGTCATACGGGACATGAAGGAAGTAAAATATAAAGGCAAAATTCAGACCTACCTCCAAATCATGCATAACCTGAACAACAAAGCCCAGATGACAGGTAAATCATGGAGGGAGACAGTTGAAAGGAACTTGCCTGAAGAAATCCTCACCTGCATCTCTTTCCAAAAGTTCGACACAGACAAGGAATGGGAAGAAGTTGTCGTGGAAGCCGGCTGAGCAGAAGAAGACCTTCAGTACTGGAAAAAGTTACTGAAAGAAGGCAATCCCCGACACACCTCCTCGAAGGAAATAAAAGACAGGTCTTCAAAAGGAGAAAAGTCTGATAAGCCACGAAAGGATAAGGCTTATATAAAAGGAGGTGGGGGACCCTCGCGAAAAAGGAAACGCGAGGACCACAAGTCGGAACGCCCGACTAAGAAATTAGAAGGAAGTGCTAAGACCACACATTCAAATTGGTCTGAGGCACATCAAGGTATCTCGCAAAGCGTTATCGATGCGAGAAAGAAGGACGACAACTGTACGAGATGTGGAAAGAAAAACCACACGTACAAGACATGTTGGGGAAACATTCAAGTATCGACAGCCACAGTTAGTCGACGACCATTACGAATGGGTCCCAACCGAGCAAGGTCCGTCAAACCACCGAGACCTGCTCGAAAACCCGCACAGGCTGGACAAGTCAGAACTACCAGCCGACTATGGGAATTAGGCGAAGACGAAGAAATTACTTAAGTCTTCACATGGTACCGACAACGACGGTGTTCGGGTAGTCTAGCAGACACATAGTCTCTAGGAATCGAAATCAACGGCAAAAGGGGATCTAAGCGAGGAAAGCAACCTTACTGGACGACCTGAGTAGGAGTACATGCGTCCCTCTTGCTGAGACAAGGGGATCAATAAAGAGCAATGATAACATTGGCGGCGCCTCTATGCTTCCCAAGGTAATAACGTATGTTTCGCCCCAATGCGCCGGACACATGCTTGTTTGGGTAGTCAGGCACGTGACCTGGAATCTGAAAGGTCTCCGATAAGGACCAAAGCCTAGACAGGAAACAGACAGCACCAAGGGTACCTTCGGGAGCGACAGTAGGGCTAAGATGAAGGACATAGGGAGTTGAACGAGGCGTATCTTCGACCATCAGGTACAAGAGCTCTAGACCTCACCCCTATTTACTACTTCTTAGGTGCCGCGCTGGTACCGGACGGGCACTCGATAAAATGAGGACACTGTCTACGGTTAAGCGAGGGTGGATAATAAGCCCGGGAAGGTTATCAAAGGGACAGCCGACCAGCCCTACGCACCCGGCTCTTGTCCCCATGATATCTGGACGATGGCAGAGACCCCCAAGTTTGGTTCCACAGGTAGAAAAGGTGGAAGGTATGGGAACTCCTCGGCAGGAGGTAAAGACCGCTAGTAGTGGGCTGCCCGATATACCAAGAAAAATTCAGTTTGTCTGAGGAGACCTCAATGGTCGAAACCGTGCGGGCATGGTAACAAACATCTGTTACACAATGTCTAAACGAAAACCTGAAGATGATTGCGGTCAACCGCGACGACGCAAGCTTTACGCGTCTTTACCTAAACGATATTCCTGCCCGGAGGGAGACGCCTACCTCTTTTTAAATTATAGGCGACAAAAAATTAAAGTCCTATTGGACTCAGGCTCCAATGTGTTCGTCATCAATCAAAGATTGGTACAAGAACACCGGTTGCCTTTTACGCAACGACCAGATGCGGTCAAAATTTATGGATTTGATGGAACCGCAGCGGCATCCGGAGGGAAGTTTTACACCCATCCTTTATGGTTAGAAATTGGAAGAAATAAACATCTGTCTGAGATAACCTGCCAAATAGCAGAACTTGGATCCTATGGAATGATCATACTGTTTGGATAGTGGCACGAAGAACATCCCATATCACACATTGAAGACCCGGAAAGATGGTCGTTTGACGCAAAATGTTGCGAAAAATTGTGTGGGAGAAGATGAAGGAATAGCCGACATGTTCGAGTATGATGAGACAGTAGTCTTTGACGAAAATGCTGCATATATTGGAAGGATCGGTGCAAGTAAAAGTTCTGACGATATAGTCTTGGGATCTCTTCCTCAAGAATATTGGCAACATAAAGACCTGTTCCTACCCCAGACTGCGGAAAGACTGGCGCTACGAAGGACGTTCGATCACGAAATCAAACTAAAACCCGACTCAGAAGCCCCATGGGGTCCGATATACCCCTTATCAGAAAAACAGCTGGCCACATTAAAGGAATACCTTAAAATGATGATGGATCGAGGAAAAATCACGAGAAGCAAATCCCCAGCCAGAGCACCGATGCTGTTCGTTCCAAAGCCTGACGGTAAACTTCAGTTAGTCATAGACTACCAAAACCTCAACCGTATTATGGTTTTGAACAGGCACCCGCTACCACTAATGTCCGAATTAAGAGATTGAGTGGGTGGGGCTAAGATTTTCATGAAGCTTAATCTGAAAGATGGCTATCATCTGATAAGAATTAAAGAGGGAGACAAATGGAAGACAGCTTTCCGGACTCGATATGGCCATTACGAGTACAAGGTGATGCCTTTCGGACTCGTTAATGCCCCCGCAACTTTCCAAGACATGATGAACCAAGTTCTACATGAACTTTTGGACTACGGAGTGGTCTGCTATTTGGATGACATTTTGATATATTCAAAGGATGAAAAAAGCCACGTTGAGTTAGTCAATCAAGTCTTGCAAAGACTCGCAGACTACCAACTAGCTGTATCCTTGAAAAAATCAGTTTTTCACATCCAAGAGGTAGAATTCCTGGGATATGTGGTATCTGTCGAAGGAGTAGCTATGAGCATGAGGAAAGTCGACTCCGTATTGGGTTGGAAGTCGCCAGCGTTGGTAAAAGAAGTACAGATATTCATTGGATTTGCCAATTTTTACTGACGGTTTATACGAAGTTTCTCTGGAGTATGTAAACCTATAACGCAGACACTGAAAGGAAATCCAAAGGATTTTCATTGGGGCGCTGAGTAAGAATCAGCGTTCAAAGAGCTAAAGCATCGCTTTACGACTGCACCCATTCTACAACATTTCTACGCAGACTGTGAAACGGTAGTAGAAACGGATGCAAGCGACTTTGCCTTAGGCTGTGTCTTGTCACAGTTCGTGGAAAAAAGGCTACATCCTGTTGCCTTCCACTCACGAAAGTTGAACTCGGCAGAGCGCAACTACGAAATTCATGACAAGGAACTACTTGCAATCCTAGAAGCGTTCAAAGAATGGAGAGAGTACTTAGTAGGCATGGAGAAACCTGTAACGGTCTACACCGATCATCAAAACCTACAATACTTCCTTACTTCCAAGGTTTGGAGTGGACGCCAAATCCGGTGGGCTCAGAAGCTAGCGGAATACAATTTTAAGATTGTTTACCGACCAGGAACAAAAGGCGGAAAGCCGGACGCCCTAAGTAGACGGCCGGAGTACCGTCCTGAGGAGGGAGCTATGCATCACGAGCAAACTGTTCTGAAATCCGAACACTTTTAAGTAATGCTGTTGGCACTATAGGAGGAAAAAGAAGAAGGGTTAGGAAAAGAAGTACTGGGTTGGAGCGATGAGAAAGACCAGGCGCTGAAGCCGGAGACAAATACCTCGGACAGATATATCCGAGTAAGAAGGTTGAACCATAAGGCAATGTTACCCACCAAAGGTTCAAGAATGGGGGCCGGACATGACCTATATGCCATAAGCGACGCCATCATCCCTAAACGCGGGCAAGCGCTGCTCGATACTGGACTAGCAATAAGCCTACCAGCAGGAACATATGGACGAGTGGCGGCCCGTAGTAGCATGGCAGTACATTCCGGAATCTGGGTCGGTGCAGGAACAATAGATGCTGACTATACGGGAGAACTTATAGTCTTGCTGTACAACTACAAGCATGTTGATTGTCAAGTCCGAGAAGGAGACAGAATGGCTCAACTCATTGTGGAAAAAATCGAGACATCTGATTTAATGGAAGTCGATGAATTAGACGAGACTGAAAGAGGAGCCCAAGGTTTCGGAAGTACAGACATCGCTACAAGAAGTTTAACGATAAAGGAACAAGAACCCATCATATGTCAGCTAGAAGCATCGGCAGACAAAAATTTGTCCTGGTACGACATCGAAGAAATACCAGAGAAAATATTAATATCGACGGCCATGCTAAAGCAGAAGACAATGAAAAAGTTTAATCCTGAGTTCCTTGGACAACTTCTTGAGGCGACGTGGTCAGATAGAGACTGGCTAAAATGACGAGAGGACCTGTCGAAAGTCCGAAATGAAGGAAAGGAATTCTCTAAGAACTGGACACTAGTTGACGATCTCCTATACTATAAGTATCGTATATTTGTCCACGACAACCAAGCCCTATACACCAAGATAGCCGAAGGATGCCATGACGCAAAAATAGTAGGACATTTCGGACAAGAAAAGACCCTTGAAATAATAATGAGAGACTTTTACTGGAAGGGACTGGCCGAATGGATCAATGACTACGTACGGTCTTGTGATGAATGTCAACACAATAAATCTCCATAATACTCAAAATATGGACTGTTGCAGCCACTACAAACTCAATTTATGGCATGGTCGTCAATATCAGTGGACTTTATCACGCAGCTACCGGAATCGCAGGGTTGCACCCAGATCATGGTAGTTGTTAACCGATTTACAAAAATGGCATACTCTCTTGGACTACAGACTACGGCTAAAGCAAAGGATGTCGCAAATACGTTGTTAAGGGAGGTTTGGAAGCTACACGGCTTACCAACCGAGATCATTTCGGATATGGACTCCAAGTTCGCTGGCGAATTTTGGGAATCACTGTGTAAGGCGTTGGATATTAAACGACGAATGTCGACGGCATATCATCTACAGATGGATAGACAGACAGAGAGAACCAACCAAGTGCTGGAAGGATATCTCTGAAGTTTTATTAATAATGACCAAGATGACTGGTATCAGTTACGGCCTCTAGCAGAACATGCGTATAACAACTCTGCAACCAACGCTCACGGAATGTCACCCTTTGACGCGAACTATAGTTTCCACTCACAAACTGAGTGGATGAAAGAACGCGAGATTCAAAACCCCGGCGCTACCCTATACGCGAACTGGATTAAGATGATACATGAACAAGCGAAGAGCTCGCTTGAAAAGATACGGGAAGGAATGGCAAAATACTATGATCAGAAAGCCAAAAAACAACCTGAGTTTAAAATTGGCGACAAAGTTATGTTAAATGCAAAAAATATACGCACTAAACGGAAGTCGAAAAAGCTAGCACCCAAACTCTATGGGCTGTTCCAAATATTGGAAAAAAGAGGCGACCGAGCGTTTAAACTTAACATTTCCGATCGATGGAATATTCACCCTGTCTTCCACGTATCCTTACTTGAACTATATCGAGAATCGGTTCATCCAGAACGCAGACAACCTCCCTGAGAACCAGAGGAGGTTGAAGGGTACCTGCAATGGGAAATAGAGAAAATTGTCCGCAGCGAAATACAGACATATAGGAAAAGGATCAGCAACAGATACAGGCAGGTACGGGAGCTGTGGTATTTTGTGAAATGGCAGGGCTGTGCGGAAGATGAAAATACTTGGGAACCCGCTACAGGCATGGAAAATGCCGAAGAAGTAGTCGAAGAGTTTCATCGAGACAACCCGGAGATGCCAGGGCAGGCAGAAGTCAGACGATGAGGAAAAGGATTTCCTACGGTGGACAAGCAAACGCCGGAAAGTTTTTTACCCTGACCACATCGCGTCTTAAAAGGAAATTTTGTTAAAATAAATATAACTAAGAAGGTGCTCGAGGCGAGACCTTGTAGGAGGGAGCTCATGTTAGGCATATAGAAAATGCACAGACCTCTTGGTAGGGTAACTGCGCACAGACCCTTATTTATCGAGAGCCTAACACCCCCCTTCGGCCCCGTTCTGGGGTCCGCATGTTCTTAGCGAGATTTCGAAGAGTTGCGTCCCATGACTATAATGTCATCTCAATGAAACCCACTTCATAATACCATATACGTCGCTGCCGTCCGTCCGACCATAAGCTGTTCGCAGGATATATAAGAGGGCACCTCTGGGTACCTCTGAGACATGCTCTGCGTCCCCTATTTTCCTGCCACATAGTTTTGCAACACCACGCTCAACTATCGTGAGCCCCTTCTCTTTCGGCTCCCTTTGGGGTCCCTCTCCTGCCCTCTGCCCCCTTGATGGCTTCTGCCTAGGGCCATGGTATCCTTTCTATCCTCTCCCGCCTCTGCTTCGCTTGTCTCCTGTTCGCTTGATGGGGGAGTTATCTGGGTTCGCCCAGTAGTCCCGTCTCGCTTTTGGGGCCTCGCTTAGCTTTGGCACGGTCGGCTTCTTCTCTTCGTTTCCGGTCGGCGCTGGTGGTGGTGGACGCCCGTCTCCCCACTTTGCACGATCCCTGAGGGGGAACGCCTGGGCTAGTAACTTCGGGGTCTGTCTCTTGGTGAGACCTGGCCATACCCTCCTAGTCGTCTCGGTTCAAGTTACGGTCGCCTTCCTCCCCTCGCCCTTCCCTTACCGTTCCTCACCGGTGGGATCCCCTCCACTAAGTGACGCTATCTCTCGGAGAACAAGGGACTACATGAGAGACGCGGTAATACGGCGTTGGTTCGGTTTTTACGGTCGGGTTTTTCTGGGGCCCTTGGCCCTCCCTCCTCTCTATGTCGGGGCGTCGGCTCGCATCCTACTGCCCACCCTCCTTGGCTAGCACCCTACTGCTCCTGGCTGGCACCCTACTGCTTCCGTCGTGAGCTGGCACCTTACTGCCACCTAAGCCTTGCGGGACGTGGGTGATGTTTTGGCCTCTTCGTCCCGGCCATCTCTCTAGGGGCCCTAGCCCTGGCCCCTTCCTCCGGTCAGTATTGCACTGCCTCGGGCCGGTCGGATCTCTCCTTCTACGAACCTTTCCCCAATGGACTGGGGTCGCGCCACAGATCGGTGCCACTACTTTGTTTACGGGGCCGATTAGGGTTAGCCTCCGGGCGGCCGGGTTTGCCTTGGGTCTGCCCGGTGGGTTGGATTTGGACTTTCTTTTGTGCCTTCGGCCTGAGATTTCCAGGGGGATTTGTTCTTGGGCTTCCTGCTTTTCCTGTTTTGGGTTTCTTTTGGGGCTTAGTTCGTCTGGGCTGTAGGAGGGGCTTGATTGGGGGCGAGATGTGCGGTTGGCTCCATACAAGACGGGCTTGGGGTTCTTGATTTTTGCCTTAGACGGAGGAGGGATGCGTGTGTTTACAGGTTTTGTTTTTGCCATAGCTAGCGCTGCATGCAGGTTCTTGTACCTTAAACCATGAATATATGATATAAAAAAAAAAAAAAAAAAAAATGGGTACCTCTGAGAAAACGACCGTCTCCGCTACACCTCCGGTGATTGAAATCTCAACACCAAGGAATCATCACCACTTTTTCGCGTCTGGTCCTCCCCCTATGGGGGGGACTAGGCCATCATCTTTTATCTTTTTGCAACGGCAAAACTTCTCTCCTGCTTTCTCTCTTAAGGTCTACCCTCATGAGACCTCTCCTCACTCCCTCCTGGCGTCCTCGTCGCTGGGTCTCTCTCCTTCCCTGCTTTTGCTTTGGCCTCGCTTAGTATCAGCACGGTCGGGTTCCTCCTTTTTTCCCTACAACAGACGGCTGGAAATACGGTTTGCGGTACGCGATTCCTACGGATTCCTTCTCCTTCTTCTGCTCGGTTCGGGTCAGTCTCTCTGCTAGGTCCGGGTCTTGTCCCGCTGGTAGGTATGGGTTAGTCCCACAGTTGGGGGTTGGTGGTTGGTTTTCTCAACAGGCTGCGGTCGATTTCGCCTCTCCCCTCCTCTCTGTCCTTTACGGTGGTTTTGTCTACTGTTGGCACTGGGGATTGATAGAGACCGCCTAGTTAAGACACGAACACGTTTCCGATAGTTGTTTCGGCATCTGGGTCTACCCCTCCCTCTTCCTCCCTCGGCTCGTTCGGCTGGTATCCTACTACCACCCCTTCGGCTAGCACCCTACTGCTCTCCCAGCTGGCACCTTACTGCCCCCCGGCTAGCACCCTACTGCTCCCCCAGCTGGCACCTTACTGCTACCTCTCTCTGGGGGGCCCCAGCCCTGGCTCCTCTCCCTCCGATTGGTATTGCACTGTCTCCGGTCGGTTGGGATCTCTCCTCCTCAAGCTTTCCCCCTTGGTGGGGGTCGCGCCATAAATCGGTGCACCTGGTCCTCTTGGGCCCGATCGAGGGTTAGCTTTTAAGCGGCCGGCCGTGCTATGGGCATGGTTTGATGGGTATGAGTTTGGTTTTCTTTGAGGTGAGATTTCCTCGGGGATTTTTCCTTGGACTTCCTGCTTTTCCTGTTTTGGGTTTCTCTTGGGGCTTGGTTCGTCCGGGTTGTTGGAGGGCTTGATTCGGGGCGAGATGTGCGGTTGGCTCCATACCAGAGGGGCTTGGAGTTTTTAGTTTTTGCCTCAGATGGAGGAGGGACGCGTGTGTTTACGGTTTTGTTTTTGCCATAGCTAGCGCGGCATGCAAGTTCTTGTACCTTAACAACGAATATATGATATAAAAAAAACAAAAAAACAAAATGGGTACCTCTGAGAAGTAGAACGGAGGAACTCCGTTGGAGGCGCATTGAGTTATTATGCTTCAAAGTTAGGCATCCTAACTATGTGCCGAAAGTAACGGGACGTTTTCGGTTCGAAAATCCGTAACTACTCCTACAGTGCCCCAGAGGCCATAGGGGATAGATATGACACCAATACCTATCTGAAGGCCGCTGTATGTTGGTTGGTCCTGGAAACGGGATCCCTTGAGAGGTGATTCTCTTTGAGGCGAGGCGGACTGAGGAGAAGCTGCTCAGACTCAGAAGAGCTAATAGGCGGTAGATATACATGTGTTGGCGCACCGTCTACGAAGCCTGCATCATGCATAGGTGCCTGACACATACGCTGGCCACTATGTGAAATCGGAAGAGACTACTGGAACGATAGTCAAGAAGACTGCAGTTTCAGACAAAAGTCTATTGGCTCTATAAATCGAAGACCGGTCGTTCGAGGATAATAACGCATCCTACGATAAGATGGTGAAGAATTTAGGAGGACGAAGATGGTGTGCAAGAATTGAGGGTCAAATGGTGTTCGCACTTGTTAAGACTATGAGATGTAGCGTACGATTTTGGGGAAGCTACTTGGTTATAGGAGGATTAGATGTAGTCCGCGAACACTCAGACGCGGGATATAAATATCGAAGTGCCTCCCAAGCTTTTAGACAGAATCAAGCAACGGAGACGAGACCTTAACAATATAATATTGTTTTACCTACGAATCTTTATAAAAATATTTCCTCTATTGATCAAGCGAGTTCTTAGTATTCATAAACGAAAAGAACGACACCGAGCCTTCCTAGACAAATCTCCGTCTATTACGAAAGATTCAGGCCTAAGTCTTCTCGACAAATATTTAGAGTTGGCTTCCGCCTAACAATATAGTTAGATTTTTACATTTTCTCTAGAGCAGATAGCTGAAATTACAGTGTGTTGTACACGATTATGATAGATTCCTTCAGTTTCTCCCTGAAATTGTTTTGGTCTCCTCAACTAGCCAGGGTCAATATTATCACCCTCCTCTCCGGTTTCCTCTACGGGTATTGGTATTCTATCTACTAAGTGATACTATCTCTTACAGAACAAAGAACTACACAAGAGAGGTAAGAATATACTGGAGAGAATTGAGGACTTATAGAAACCAATTAATTTAGTCATGAATACATTTCTGATAGTTGTTTCAGTATTTAAAACTAAACCTCTCCTCTCTTCTCACTCAGCTTTAGGCTTCGTTACGGGACCTTTGGGGCTCTGAAAAAGACGGGCCCCTGGCAAAATTCCACGTCCTGGCTAGCACGACAGCCTGGGGTGGGCCCTATTTTTTGGCAATTTTCTGCCAAGTCCCCCTGCCCCGCCCATACCCAGGCGGGGCCCTGTCAAATTTTACTATGATGGGGGGGCACAATCAGGACCAGGACGGGGGCGGGGTGGGGCTGAGAGGGAAAATTATCACCCTGCCCCCGCGTAATGGTGGGGCTGCGGAGTCCAAACCCAGCCCCGCCCTACCCCGTAACAAACACTACTCAGTTTTGATTGGCTGGTATTCTACTACTACCTTTCTTCTCATAACCTGGCTGGCATCCACTCAAGTATCAAATATTATCTTCCACTTCTCACTGACTGTTAGGAGTACCCAATGCTGATTGTCTAGGAATACCCTAGGTAGGGTAACTTTACCTGCGATTGGAATTCTCAGTCTTCAGTACTCCATTTAACCTTCTTACAGGGCACATGCATTATCATACACATCCACCTTAGTTGCATCCTGTGACTATCTGGTCACAAAATTGAATGTGTTAGAATAACACTGTACATATAACTGCAGTTTGTCTGACCAAAAGCTATTTACAGAATATACAAGAAGGGACATCTGATAAGACCTGGAAAGTAGAATGAAGTCAATCCATCAATTAAGAGAGTTATTAGGCTTCAAAGATGTGACATCTTGGGTATGAGCCATAAGTAATAGGGTGTTTTCATAATAGGTTATAATTGTTGGAGAGAGATAACCGGGAGAGACTTAAGGTTGTCTAGGCCAATCGAGATTCTTTCGTATAGGCGGAGATTTCGCTAGGAAGGCTCGAAAGTAACTCGTTTCGTTTATGGCTACTAAGAGCGCAAGAAAGTAGGATAGAATTGTAAGAACAATATTATATTGTTAAGGTCACTTCTCCATTGCTTGATGATGTCTAAAGCTTGGGAGGCACTGCGATATTTATATTCCGCGTCTGAGTGTTCGTGGGCTACATCTGTCTAACATACAAAATATATACCTCTTTAAATCTAATGCGCAACGTTGAGTTCTCCATGAAGGTGCGAACACCAGGAGACCCTGAAAACAATCACATCCTCTTCGGTAATTACTATTTCCTATCTAGAAGACACACTTGTCACCAGTAGTAATTATCCAATCCTCAGAGTCCTTTGACCTGTAGCTGAGTTCTCAAGTCGAACTATGCTGGCTCCAATAGTCCTTTCGGTTGTCCAGAGGATCACTCTTGATACGGAGTTGCTTTTACGTCTACGCTGGAGTCGATGACTTCTAGTTGTGATAATTCAACAACTAACCAATAGAATTCGTTCCGATAACTCTCTCTACATAGAGGAGAGGTCATTCGATTGAATAGTCTCATAATTCCTTGGTCAGCAACTCCTGGTTGTTCTGTGTAGAGGGGGTAGACCTTTGTATTATGTTAGTTATAAATCCCACAACTGCAGTACACCCCATATCATAGTTGCAACACTCCTTGGAGCTGGTTGGCTTCTTTGATAGTGTTTTCAGGAGTTCTAGACTCTTTCTAATTATTGGAGGGTAAGTGTGAATGCGTTGGTTTATTGTCCCAAACCTCCTAACATTCGTATCATGTCCTTGTGCAAAACCGTCCTGTTACTTACGGCCTATGCCAAAGATGTCATATTTTAGAAGCCTAGTAACTCCCTGAGAAGTTGACGGATTGACTTCGTTCTACTTTTCAGGTCTCGCCAGAGGTCCTCTCTTATACATCCTGTGAACAGCTTTCTGTTGGATGGACGGCAGCGACATATACGGTGTTATTCTGACACCTTCAATTCTGTGATCATATAGTCACAGGACGCAACTATGGTTGATGTGTATGATGACGTGCGGGCCCCGTAAGGGGGCCGGAGGGGGGTGTTGGAGACTAAGATTCTCGGTTTCGGGTAAAGTTACCCTGCCTAAGGTACTCCTAGGCTATCGGAATCGGGTACTCCCAACATGAGCTCCCTCCTCTAGGGCTTCGCCTTGAATGCCCCTTTGGTACAAAAATAAAAATTGAACATTAAATTTTTAAACATTAAATAATAACCCTTAAACATTAATCAGTTAGGGACCCGATGAAAGCAGGGTAAAAAAACTTCCACGTTTGCTTGGCTATGGCAGGAAAACCTTATCTTCATCGTCCTTCCACTGCACACCATTGTATTTCTGGATTATCATGATAAAATTCTTCCCCCAATTTCCTCGCATTATCCATTCTTGTCGCAGGCTCCGAAGTGTTCTCATCTTCAGAACAGTCCTGCTATTTGACGAAGTACCATAGCTCGTGTATCTATTGATAGTAGCCACAGACTCTTTTCCTATAAGAGCGTATCTTGCTTCTTATAATTTTTCCTACCTCCTATTGTAGGTCACCTTCAATATCTTCAGTTTTCCTGGGAGGCTATTGTAGGTCTGCTCGTACTGGCTCCCTGTAGGGTTCCAACAGGGATACGTGGAATACTGGGTATATATTCCAGCAATCTGATATATTGAGTTTCAATGCGTGGCTTCCTTGTTTCTCTAGAATCACGAACGGTCCATAAAGTTTTGGACTTAGCTTTTTTGACTTCCGGTGACTGCGAATGCTTTTTGCATTTAACATTACTTTATCGTCGGGCTTGAAGTCTGGTTGTTGTTTGGCCTTTCTATCGTAATATTTGGATATAGCTTCTCGTGTCTGTTCGAGTGATTGCCACGCTTGCTCATCAATAGTTTTTATCCAGTTCGTATAAAGGGTTACTCCTGGATTGTGTGCCTCGTGCTCCTTAATTCATTCCATTTAGGGATGAAATACATAATTTGGCTAGAATGGAGTCATTCTGTGTGCATTGGTAGCAGAGTTATTGTAGTCATGTTCGGCTAAAGTTAGGAGTTGATACCAGTCGTCCTGATCGTAATTAACAAAACTTCGGAAGTAACCTTCCAGTACTTGGTTGGTACGTTCTGTTTGTCCATCGGTCTGTGGGTGGTATGCTGTTGACATCTACCTTTTTATATCTAATGCTTTACTCAATGACTCCCAGAATTCTCCTGCAAACTTTGAATCCATATCTGAGACAATTTCTGATGGTAAGCCGTGTAGCTTCCATATTTCCTTCGTAAAGGCGGTAGCGACATCTTTCGCGGTAGCCGTTCCCTCTAATCTGATGAAATGAGCCATTTTGGTGAATCGATCAACCACTACCATTATCTGGGTACATCCTTGACTCTGAGGTAGTTGCGTTATGAAATCCACGGATATAGATGCCCAGGCTGCATATGGTATCGATAGTGGTTGGAGTAGCCCATATTTTGCGTGTCGTGGTGACTTGTTGTGTTGACAATTGTCACATGATCATACATAATTGTTTACTCAATTAGCCAGGCCTTTCCAATAAAAATCTCGCATGATGATTTCAAGAGTTTTTTCTTGTCTGAAATATCCTGCAATCTTTGCATTGTGACATCCCTCAGCTATTGTGGTATAAAGGCTCTGGTTATTTGGTACGAATAGCCTTTCCTTGGTGTAAAGCAAATTATCAGTTAAGATCCAATCCTTTAGGAAAGGTTTGTTGTTGTCTCGGAGTTTTTTTAATTCTTTTCTTCGCTTAAGCTATTCCTTATAGCCTAGAATGGCCTTCTGAATCTGCTCTAGAAATTCAGGATTGAATTTCTTCAATTCTTTGCGGGCTAGTATAGTACTAGTCATGAGGGTTTGTTTGAGTATTTCGGCTACGTCATACCAGTGTTTATTCTGATCCTTTGATGCATGGAGCTAGCTGACTACTGGTTTGATTTCTTGAATAGTCATAGCTCTTTTAGCAGTATCTGTGCTATCGAATCCTGCTGTTCCTCTTTCTGTTTCGTCCAGGTTATCTATTTCCATCATATTAGCGGTATTAATCTTTTCTATTACTAGTTGGGTGATACGATCCCCGTCTTTGATGTGACAGTCTGCATCTCGGTGGTTCAATAGTAGAACTTTGAGTTTTCCGGTGTAATCGGTATCAGTTACTCCGGCAGTTGTTGAAATCTCGCTTTTAACGGCTAACCCGCTTCTGGGAGCAATTCTTCCATATGTTCCAACCGGTAATCCCACTTCAATACCGGTTCCGAATATTAACTGTCTCCTTGCCGAGACTATGTCTTCTTGTAGAGCATAGAGGTCATGGCCTGCTGCCATTCTTGACCCTTTGGTTGCTAACCTTACTCTTGTGTCTAACCATTTAACCTGAATAATGGAATTGGGATTGTTCCATTTGGGTGCTTCCTGGATGTCATTAGCAGAGACATCGCCTTCAGGGTTTTCTGCAATGATGCAGACTTGAAATTCTCCCATCTTAGTTCTTGTAATTGAACTGATTTGGAAATATTCGGGCTCCAAGATCGCTTGTTCGCGATATGCAGCTTCCTTCTCAGGACGGTATTCCGGCTGTCGACTAAGTGCATCCAGTTTTCCTCCTCTAGTTCCTGGACGGTAAACAATTTTGAAATTGTAGTCCGTGAGCTTCTATGCCCAGCAAATCTGGTGACCGCTTCAGACCTTTGAGATTAGGAAATATTGAAGGTTTTGGTGATTGGTATAGATAGTAACCGGTTTTTCAGTTCCAACCAAGTATTGGCGCCATTCCTTGAAGGCTTCTAGGATCGCCAATAGTTCCTTATCATAGATCTTGTAATTTCGCTCTGCTGAGTTCAGTTTGCAGGAATGAAATGCTACCAGATGTAGTCGTTTTTCCACAAACTGAGATAAGATGCATCCTAAAGCGAATTTGCTAGTATCTGTTTCTACCACTGTTTCTCTTTCAGGAAAGAAATAGTGTAGGATAGTGTGACGTGTTCGCTAGGTGCTAATCACGTTTCGAGAGGTGTACGATAGTTGACAGGTGGCCTGCTCTTCCAGAGGGGAGGCGAGAGCTGTATGAACTAAAAGAGGCTTCGGAGGTGTACTGGAGAAACTAAAGAGTAACCGTTCAACCAAGTATATTGAGATACTGTCTGTCGAAGTCTGTCCTTTCCATCGTGGAATAGGACGGTCTTTAAATACACAAATCTGTTCATGTCTAGCAGGAACGAAACTACACAAAGGTATCAAGCGATACTCTTTGGTAAAACAATATAAGTATCAAATCGATACTTAAAACAAAACATAAAACAAACTAAGTATCAAAACGATACTTCAAACAAACCAAGTATCAAAGCGATACTTAAAACAAAACATAAAACAAGATCCTTAACCGAGTACCAGTACCGGTTACATTCCCCAAAACAAAACAACTGTTTAAACAAAATCAAGTTTCAATAGTCCTAAAAATTAGAGTCTTCAGAAGGCTCGAAAAACTCGCTTTCTGCTAATATCCAATTATCGGCATTGAGACACCAAACACAAGTAAAAGCCTTAATATAACAGCGGGACTCAAAGAAAGATAAATCACAATAGTCACGAATACCAGATTCGCGGTCAGCTTCCACCCATGCTTCATTGCAATCAGGACAGTAGTCTACCCATAGGATAGCGAAATAGTCTTCAGGTTGGATAACATCGCGGTTCAACAACAGTCCAACAAGCTGTTGTCGCTGCCTCACTTTGATCTCCTCCTAGTTTGACATCGTTAAGGTATTCGGATGGTGGCGATTCAGATGAAGTCATTAAGAGCCTGCTCCATGGTTTGGTTCTCTTCATCGCTGCTTTCAAATTCGGACTCAAAGTGCGTGGCCCAGAATCCTTCTCGAGCCTCGAGTTCCTTGTACCATCGTTCTGTTTCTGGCACAGTTGGTGACCAGCACATGGTGATATAGTTGATGGTCGGTGGTAGGGAGTTGTCAGGCATGTTCGCTTCCCACCATTCATTCACCATTTCCATAGCGTGCTCCAGTCCTTCTAACGGTTCCCAGCTGTTCTCACTTGTAGGGTATCCTTTTCATTTGATGAGGAACTGATCATTTCCATGCCAAAGGCAGTGGTCTCGGATTTCTTCAACTTCCCATTCCTCTTTCTTGTCAATGGTGATGGGAGCGGGGCGGGAGTGAATTCGTCCAGGGAACTTAGAGTCGTCATTAGGGTAGAATCGTTTAATAGAGGAGGCATGGAAGGTGGCAGTGGGGCTGCGGTACATGCGTCCATCCATCTGGACAGTATAGTTTTCGGTGTGCTCATCGAAGGCTAAGACCTTAAAGGGTCCTCTCCAGCGTGGTTGAAGCTTCTTACTTCGTCCAGGGGTGGAGATGAACATGCTCCCGTTAACCATAAGCATATCGCCAACAGGAATAGGCACATATTTGCGTCGTCGCTTCTGGGCAGTAGTGGTGCTTCGGAATCGTGCAGCTTTTGATAGCTTGCAAAGCCTCATTGCGTATTGCCTGGTGCCGGTTCAGGTGATCATCTGAGTCGGGGATTGAGGAGTTCTTGTAAAGAGTGGTAGGTAGGAGGGGGTATTGTTGGCCAAAGACTGCTTTGTATGGTGACATACCAAGGGTATTGGAGTATTCGGCATTGAGGTATACTGCAAGCTCGATAAGGGCGGGTTCCCAATTGGTTTGTTGTTCATTGATAAGGTTCCGGATTCCGGTTTTCACTTCCCTGATCTTGCATTCAGCTTGACCAGTAGTTTCATGGTGTCTAGGAGCGGCCATGATGTGGTTGATTCCTAGAGAGGTGAGGGTCTGTTTCCAGAATCGAGAGGTAAAGCGGGAGTCAGCATCGCTGACAATAGACAGAGGGTATCCATGGGGTATAAAGAGGTTTCGCTGGAGGATGTTCCATGTATCCTTGGAGGTGTCGGTAGTCTTCATAGGTTGTAGCCATGTATATCCAGAGAATCGGTCAACAGCTACCAGAATGGTATCATATCCGGCGGATTTGTTGAATGGTCCTGCAAAGTCAATAGCAAAGGACTCAAAAACATCAGCGGGTAGTTGGAGCGTTTGAGCTCTTCCTTCAGGCAACTGAGTACGTTCCTTATTCGCCTGGCAGAGTTCACATTGCTTAACGAAATCTCGGAAGTGCTGTCGCATTTCTGGCCAATAAATATATTCACAGGCGTAGCGGAGGTTTCGATCTGCGCTATGGTGTCCATTGTTGTGGATTTCGGAAATGACATATTCTCTGATAGTCGTGCCGTTGAACATGTGGCCCTTCGGTATGTATAGGCATTGGTAGCCGTACCGAGTAGCAGTATAGACCATTCCATCAGATACCTGGTAGGTTGCGAGATCTCCATTCTTGGTGCTATCTAGTGCTTTGAAGTAGATTGGGTCATGGCGGTATCCCTTGATCATTTGACTTCGGAAGGCAGTGGTGAGTTCATCTGTGGTAGTTCTGACATCGCGTTCATCTTCGATAAGAGATCCCCTAGACGGCTCGATTGGTGCTTCCTCTTCTTCTTCAAAGGTTTCATAAAGTTGGCGCCGGTGTTCAGGAATAGTGGGAGGCATAATTGAGACGATAGTTTCATTATTGAAAACTCGGAGTGGTCCACCATAGAGGGGACGTGAGTCTACCGGGGGTGTGAAAGAGGGTGGTGCAAAGGATGGTACATGCAGGAAGGCTGCTGCTTCCTCGAGTCGTGCCGTTCTTTCGAGTTGTTCTAAGTCTTGATGTCTTTTTGGGGCTGGATTACCCACAGGGGCAGATGATCGGATCGCTGGGGGTTTCCATGGTCCTGAAGGTCTGTTACCAAACTTAATCTCAGTTTGGTGAAAGGGACATGTATCTTCGTAACAGTGGGACCAATGGAGTGTGCTTTGTTCAAGGTCTTGAGGTGGCGTACTGCGGAGGGTACAATCATCTTTCCATTCGTCTTCAAGATGCTGGCCTCGCTCTATTCCTGCCGCAGGGTACATAGTATAGGAGAAAGGAGGGGATGGAGAGGTCGTGTTGATGGAAGCCATGACTAGTTCTTCCTCGTAGGCTGTGCTGTCGGAACTGTCGTCACTTTGTCTAGTATGGTCATGGACAAGAGGAGGGTTCTGGAGTGATTGGTTCTCATAGATGCGGGAGAGGGCGTCAGCTAAATAGTTGGTTCGTCCTGGGTTGTAGACTATTTTGGCGTCGTATTTGCTGATTTCTCCTATCCATCGGGTTCTTCTTCGCCCAGGAACCTTTTCGGTCTTTAGGTTGGTAAGGGGTTGATGGTTGGTAACAATGGTGAAGGTAGTTCCCATCAGGAGGTGGTTGAAAGCGGCAAGGGCATCGATCACTGCAAGTGCTTCCTTGTCTGTGGTCCCATAGTTCTTTTGAGAATTAGTGAACTTCCTGCTGTGTAATGCTGCCGGTCTCGCTTGTTCATGGGTGGGTCCTTGTCCAACCCAAGCTCCAACGCCAACATCAGAGGCATCGGTTATCAACCAAATGGGTTCTTCTGTGGACAGGTCAATAGGCCGTATAACATTTGCGTTTTTAATTAACTCCTTAATGTTATTAAAGGCTCGATCATGGGTAGGGGTCCCAACGAATTCAGCATTGCCGGTGAGGTCTGTGAGTGGTGCAGTGATAGTGGCGTCGTGTGGAAGGAACTGGGAGATGTAGTTGACAAGTCCAAGGAACCGCATAAGTTCCCTTTGATTCTGAGGTGTAGTCCATTCCGTCAGGCAGGATATCTTTCCAGGAGATGCATGTATCCCTTGATCATCAATTACATGTCCGAGTATCTCCAGACTATCGGCAAACAAGGTGGATTTGTTTCTACTGGCATAGAATTTGTTTTTTCTTAACTTGTCGCAAACTAGGCTGATATGGTGCTTGTGTTCTTCTTCAGAGTTGGAGAAGATGAGGATATCGTCAATGTAGATCCATACAAAGTGATGGAGGTACTCGCTAAGCATATTTTCCATAATTCACATGAAGGTGGTGGGCGCATTCATATCACCCTGTAGCATGACTCGGCTAACGAAACTTGCGAAGGGTGTCTTGAAACTATTAATTCGCTCGCTTTCCGGATCTAACCGTGTTTGGAAGTAGGCGTCGCTTAGATCTCTCTTGCTTCGGAATCTAGCTCGTCCAACTGAATTCAAGATCTGAGTTTGATTGGGAATCGCAGAACTGTTCATAACTGTATTGTTATTTCGTAGTTTGAGATCGACAAGGGGGAGGATTCGCTTTCCATCTACCTTAAGTTGGACAAACATAGGTGCGGCACCTGGTGCTTCTGACCGGTAGGTGACTCCTCGCCTGAGGTTCTCATTGACCCAGGTATTGAGTTGTTCTTTGTATGCTTCCGGAATGGTGTATGTCGGTTGATTTTTGAGATTAGTGGGATCTTTCAGGCGGATATGATGGTTTATTTCCCTCATAGGAGGTAGTTCTTCTGGGATTCGTTCAGGGAAGACATCGGAGTACTCATCCAACAGGCTTAGTGCTGTAGTTTCACAGACAGCGGCTCGGAGTTCTCCACTTGTTGGTTTGCAAACAACCCTGACCTTATGGTTTGGGAACTCGATAACTGAGTCTCCACACTTGATGGTAGCATTATGGCGTTTGAGGAAGGGCATCCCAATGAGGGCATCGTATTTTGCTAGGTTCCCAACAAGCATTGTCTGTGGAGGTAACGAGACTGATCCTAGCTGAACGGTAGCTTTGCATGTCTTATGGCTAGTGTAGCGAGATCCTTTAACTGCCATATTAACGGCTAATGGTTGTTTGAGGGTTTCGGTAGGTAGGCTGTAGGCGGAGACGAAGGTATTGCTGATTATATCTCGTCCAATAGTACCGGTATCGAAAAGGACCCGTGCCTGTTTCCCATTGATTAAGATAGTCCCTTCTAATGCTGGGTAAGGCTTTGCCATCGGTGGACGGGTGCTGTTGCATTCTATTTCGATATAGCCGATGTGAACTTCTTCAAACTCGCTTGATTGCTTGCCATCATCACTGAGTTCAATGTGGTTTGTTGACGCTTCTTGCTTGACTTTAACTGCCTTTCCTTTGCCTTTCTTGGTGGGACAACTTCTCGCCATGTGTCCGGTTTTACCGCACTCAAAACATTCACCTTTCTCCCTTCTCGATTCTTTATTAGATTTGCCTTTCATCTTGTAGGATCGGGGGGTTTCTTCTTCTGAGTTGTTGGAGGTATTTCGTCTAGGCTGTCTATTGCTACTGGTGGATGTTTGGGTTTCGTAGGCTTTGGTTTCATGAAGAATGGCGTCCTTTCGTTCAGCTCTAGCTATGATGGTTGCTATCTCGTCATCTTCGTCCTGGAGCGGCTCCACTTCACGTTGAAGTGTAGGGTGCATGCAATCGTAGAACCTTCGTTTCACGATGTAGTCTGAGATGCTGACTTCCGCCATCCTGTTCTTAAGCATCACCAGATCTGTCGCCACATCAGTTATTCTTTTAACGTGGGACCAGTTAACTTGGTGAAGTTCATTGAACCGTTTGAACAGGAGATCGTTTGTGATAGAGGATTGGAAGCGGGCTCTGAGATACTCGATTACTGTGGAGCCTTTTAGCTTTGGGTTTCCTCTGTTTTCCTTATAGCATTGGTGGTATGCATCGACTGCCTTTCCTTCGCAGAACGATCCTATCCAGAGGCCGGTAGTTGCTTTTTCACTATCGACCTTTTTCAGGAGGAGGTAGTGTGTAACTTTGGTTGCCCATCGCTCAAAGGCTTCTGGCTTAAGGTCTTTTCCTTCTCCTGTGAACTTTGCAGGTAGATGGATCTTGATGTCAGGTAACGGGATATCGTCTTCTTGTGTATCTGCGGGGCGGCACCTTGAAGGCCCACCACCTGTGCTGGCCATGTCGGACTCGCTGCTTGATTCTGGATCTTGAGGAGGCTTGACTGCGGGTTTCTTTCTGGGAGTGGGAGGGACTTTTTCCGGATGGTGTGGGGGTTCCGTTGTGTCGTCCTGAGAGTTCTTTGCAGGACCCTTGCCTTGCTTCTTCTTTGTAAGGCCTTCTCATGGGATTCGCTTCCCACTTCGGGTTGTCAATGACTCTATGTTGAGGTTGAGCTGAAGCCGAATGTACCGAGATTCTGCCGCTTCACTCCGCTAGCGTTCCAGGGTGGATATCGATAGGTTGATCAGGCCTAAATCCAGAGACAGGTTCTTAACCATTTGCTGAGGTTAAAAAAATGTGACATGTTCGCTAGGTGCTAATCACGTTTTGAGAGGTGTATGATAGTTGACAGGTGGCCTACTCTTCCAGAGGGGAGGCGAGAGCTGTATGAACTAAAGGAGGCTTCGGAGGTGTACTGGAGAAACTAAAGAGTAACCGTTCAACCAAGTATATTGAGATACTGTCTGTCGAAGTCTGTCCTTTCCATCGTGGAATAGGACGGTCTTTAAATACACAAATCAGTTCATGTCTAGCAGGAACGAAACTACACAAAGGTATCAAGCGATACTCTTTGGTAAAACAATATAAGTATCAAATCGATACTTAAAACAAAACATAAAACAAACTAAGTATCAAAACGATACTTCAAACAAACCAAGTATCAAAGCGATACTTAAAACAAAACATAAAACAAACTAAGTATCAAAACGATACTTCAAACAAACCAAGTATCAAAGCGATACTTAAAACAAAACATAAAACAAGATCCTTAACCGAGTACCAGTACCGGTTACAGATAGGGGCAGAAGTAAACCATCTCTTAAGTTCCTGAAAGACTGCTTCTTGTTCCTGGCCCCACCAGAACGTTTTTGGATCGCCCTTCAATGTTTCCGTGATCGGAGCACATATTTTTGAGAAGTTTTCTATAAAGTGTCGGTAAAATTTCGCAAATTCTTGGAATATTTGGACTTACATGACTGACTTAGGTAGTTTCCAGTCTAGCACGGAATCTACCTTTGGGTGCTCATAGACACCCCATCGACGGCCACTATATGGCCTAAAAATTCCACCTTCTTTATGTGGAAGAAAGATGTCTTTATTGAAATCGCAAGTTGGAAATCTGCTAGTTTTCGCAGAACCTTTTTGACCAACTCGATATGTTCTCTCTCACTATTGGAGTAGACGAGAATATCGTCTAGGTAGCAGACAACTCCTTGGTTAAAGCGTTCTCGGAGAACTTCGTTCATCATATCTTGGAATGTTGCCAGAGTGTTGGTTAGTCTGAATGGCATTACCTTATATTTGTAGTGCCTGTATCTTGTTTGGAAAGCTGTTTTCCATTCAACTCCTTCTTTTATCCGAATGAGGTTATAACTGTCCTTTAAATCAATCTTTGAAAAGATGGTTGCCCCTGCTACTCGATCGTGTAGTTCCAACATTAGTGGTAGTGGATATTTGTTTAAGATAATGATCTTGTTTAAGTTTTGGTAATCCACTACCAAGCGTAGTCGACTATCGGCCTTTGGTGTGAACAGAATTGGTGTACCCAATGGCGATTGACTTCGTGTAATTTTTCCTTGTCCGATCATATCGTTAAGATATTCACGTAGGGATTTTAGTTGCTTTTTGGATAGGGAATATATGGGTTCCTATGAGGGTTTCGCTCCGTCAACTAACTTGATCTCATGATCGATCGTGCTTCTCAGTGCTAACGTTGCCGCAGTTAGCGGTAGGAAGAGTTTCTTGAATCCTGAGTAGTGTTTGGGGAGAGAGTCGGAGTTAACCTCATTTGGGTCTTCGATGGTTCTGATTCTTCCAATTTGTATTGTGTTTTTATCCCAAGCTACCAATTCGTCGTATTTGAACATATCTGCAATTCCTTCATCTTCTTCTTCCACACAAGTATTTTTACACTTGGGGTTTTTAAATTCCCAGTTATCCAGGTCCCCAATGTTTCTATAGGTGGTGTTCTGAATGCCACCACCCAAACGGGATAATCATCCCGTAGTCTCCTGCTGCTGCGATTTCGCATGCAACTTCGGATAAATGTTTGTTGCGTCCAATTTCAAGCCATAATGGACACGTATAAAATTTTCCTCCCGATGGAGATTGTACTCCATCGAATCCTTGAATAGCGACTGGATTCGGTCTTTCTGTGAACGGAATTTTTAATTCCTTAACGAGGTCTTTGTTGATTAGGAACACATTGGATCTTCAATCTAACAGAACACGGATTCTGTATCTCTGTCTGTTTGGATTTAAACCATGAATATGAGCATATCCCTCGGGACAGCCACATTGTGTAGGTTTTTTGTCGCATCCAAAGTGCGTCTCTTTAGATGAGAGGTTGAACAGTTGTTTTTTCGTTTCGACCTGTCTGAGGTTTGATACCAACTATGATGATTGTTACCGCACCCACGCAGTTTCGACCATTCAGGTCTCCTCAGACAACCTGGTTTCCTATTAGTAAAGAAAATCCTAACTTCCTACTCGGCGTTTTACTGATACACTAGTTAGTGCATGACCAGTTCTCAGGCTGGATCCCTCTCTTTTCTCTCATGCTTAGGGCCTTGGTTGTAACGAGGTCTGCTTTCGCAAGTTTATTGTCCCTTTCCAATTCCTTTCCCTTAAGAATTGGTTTGATCTTTCAACCAGAAACAGCTGTGTGTGCAACATAGGAGTATCCCCGGTATTTGTCCAACTGGTACAACTTCCCAGATACATGTCCTGCAACTCCACCTATGTTTTCTGGATTCAAGATCCCGTCACGTGGTATGGTCGTCCGTACCATCCTTCACCAACCCTAAGAACTAACTGGGAGTGGAAACGCTTGTGGGTAAGGCCTGCGGAATAAATAGCGTACTTGAGAGACTAACTAGCTTATTCGCTGCTCTTGTCCGGGCGCTTGGACCATCCCCTCTTTCCAACATAACTCAGCTCCAGGTCTGATAGGTTCGAGAGTGTGGGCCTGCATAGCCTTTCGGGCTGATTTCATCGTCATGAATTCGGCAACCCTTCTGACTGGAGGTCTCTTGCCCACAAGCCTACTTACTATGCCTGCCAATACTGGTATGGAAAGAATGCCTGATTAAGGTGTTATTTTGATTCCCGTTGATCCTGGCAGACTACCTAGACGATAATACTGCTGGTGCGTGGTTCTGTTCACTAAGTTCACCTCTGCCCTGGGGGGTTCTCAATTTCGATTCTGGTTTCATATCTTAACGACCCCCAACTACCCATACGCCGTCGCCATTGGTATCAAATAGGATGACCGAAGTCATCTCCTCGTATTCGCCTAGTTCCCAAAGTTTATTTCCTCTAGATGTTAGGGTGGCGGAGATGTTGCGAGGACGGTGTACAGTAGCTACCATCCTAGGCCTGTGTCTAATAGGGACGGTGGGATGCTCAGTCCTTGCTGTAGACACCTTGATTTACCCCCAGTATGTCTTGTAATCATGGTTCGTTTTTCCACAATGAGTACATGTGCTGTCTTTATTTTGTTCATCGATGACGTACTGGGGTATTCCTTCGTGGTCCTTTTTAAAGTTGGTATGCGTTTGTTTATTGACTCTACTGGGTCATTTTGCCAGCTTATTGGGCTCCGGTTCCAATCTTCATTTTTTGGAGGGACCACTGCCTTTGATTTGGGACTTCTCCTTCTTAAACCTGGGTCGGTCAGGTTTCCTATTATCATCCGAGGTTTTTACCGGTTTTGGTCTATCCTGTAATAGGTGGTCTCATTCTTGTAACTCCTCCTCGTCCCGTCCTACTTTTTGGAGTGCTGCCTCCCATTCTGCATCGGTATCGAGGGTCTTAAGAGAGAGGTGTAAGCGTATACCAGTTGGTAACTTTTTTTCTATTGCTAAACGCTATGCTGGGCCAGTTATTTTAGCCTTGGCATTAAGATTGGTCATGATTTAGACGTAGTTTTGAATATTATCTTTATATTCAACGTTTTCCATATCTCAGACTACCTTTAGTCCCTCTTCGATCAAAGCGAATCTTTCTGTGAACTCATGGTCGAAGCATCTCCAAGTGGCCAGGCTGATATCCTGTTCTACTCCATGGAGGCAATCAATAGCCCTGCGGTACCACATTGCTACCGGGTTGACTAACTCCGCTTTCGTTCTTCCTAGAGCAAAGATGACCCTCTCTCGGTCACTTTCCCAAGTTCTAAGGCTTCTTTTGAAGTAGTCCACACATTGTAGCAACTAATAGTGGACGCATTAAGAAGGTTTTGCTTCGAAAAATGGGGGTGTGTCAGCCGGCCATTTGGTGCTTAATGCAAAGGCTCCTACCAGTATATCGGCTATTCCACGTTGTTTGGGTGTCAATCTGCGGCTAAATCTGGATGGGCCTCCACCACGTCTTCCTCTATTTCCTCCTTCATCATCACTCCCATGGTCATCTGCGTTACCCCTTGGTGCCACGGGGATGGGTGGTTCTCCATCTCTTTACTTCCCTTTATCTTGGGAAGACCACTCTGGAGGGTGAGTCTCCTCTCCTGCTTCTGCCGAACTTTTAGAGACCGATTCCAATGCCGATTGTCGAACAGCTTGTCGACCCTGTGAAAGCTCAGTTACCTAATCTCTTAGCATTCCAAGAGTATCCAAGATACAAGTTTGATCTTGTTGTATTGTTCGGATACAGTCACTGTAGCTATTAGTCTCGCATTCTTGTCTTTCAGCAAGGTTAGATATTATGGCTCGAAGTGTCATGTTTTGTTAGAATTGGTTGTCCTTCCATGCCTGGAAATTACATTCCAGGGTGAGGTCTCTTTCTAGGACTTCTCATTGCAATTGAGAGGTTACTCCCTCATAGTGCTCATGTCGAGCATCTTGCTGTGCTAATTTAGCATCAATTTCCTTCGACAACTGGGTTTGGATATCGCGAATATTGGCTTCTACCAAGACACACTGCTGTAATACGAGTGTCATGTCGTTATCGTGCGGATCTTGGCCTTCCAATAACTGCTGTTGAACTTTGATTAACCCTCTTGCATTTTCCTGAGAATCTGCAGAGAGGGTGTCGAACGCAATATTGGAGGTGTCAATGCTGGTGGTAATATCTTGACGAATCTGCCCAATAACTACTCCTAACCGTACCGCGAGTCTTGCGAGATCGATCGCGTGGGTGTTTGGTCATGGAGTAGTGGATCTGGAATGAGGAGATGTTTTGCTCTTGATGATGGCACAACACTAGGGGTTCTTGCTCCTCTTGTCGGATCTCGAAGAGCTGGACCAAGAGAGGTAGGATTACTGAAGGCAGTGGGACCGTTGTCACCTGAGGTATCCATCGGCTCCCCTGGACCAATCTGCTTTGAAGGCTGCAATATCATCTTTTTCGGGGGATAGTTTGCTCTGAGCCGAGCCAACCAATACTCATTGCCCAAGGCAATGGTTATAAAGGTAGAAGGCTAGAAACTTGGTGTCTTGCCGTATCGTGTGGTAAGGAGGTAATGTGAACGGTGGTTCACTTGTAGGTAGAGAGCCTTGGTAACAAGGAGATCTAACAATATACTGTTAGGCGGAGACAACCGGTAAAGACTTAGGGTTGTCTAGGCCAATCGAGATTCTTTTGTATAAACGGAGATTTGTCTAGGAAGGCTCGGAAGCAACTCGTTTCGTTTATGACTACTAAGAGTGCAAGAAAATAGGATAGAATCGTAAAAACAACATTATATTGTTAAGGTCTCTTCTCCGTTGCTTGATGATGTCTCAAGCTTGGGAGGCACTTCGATATTTATATTCCGCGTCTGAGTGTTCGCGGACTACATCTATCTAACATATAAAATATGTATCTCTTCAAATCTAATATGCAACGTCGAGTTCTCCATGAAAGTGCGAACACCGGGAGACTGTGAAAACCATCACACTTACATTGGTAATTACCATTTCCTATCTGGAAGACATAGTTGTCACCGGTAGTAATTATTCTATCCTCAGAGTCCTTTGACCTGTAGCCGAGTTCTCAAGTTGAACTATGTTGGCTCCAATAGTCCTTTCAGTTGTCAAGAGGATCAGTCTTGATACGGAGTTGCTTTTGCATCTATGCCGGAGTCGATGACTTCTAGTTGTGATAATTCAACAACTAACCATCAGAATTCGTTCCGATGACTCTTTCTTCATAGAGGAGAGGTCAATTTATTGAATAGTTTTATAATTTCTTGGTCGGCAACTTCTGGTTGTTCTATGTAGAGGGGGTAGACCTTCGTGTTGTGTTGGACATAAATCTCGCAACTGCGGTACACCCCATATCATTGTTGCAACACTACTTCGAGCTCGCTAGCTTCTTTAGTAGTGTTTCCTAGAGTTCTAGACTCTTTCTAATTATCAGAGGGTGGGTGTGAATGCGTTGTTCGTTGTCTCGAACCTTCTAACATTCGTATCTCGGCCTTGTGCAAAAATGTCCTGTCACTTATAGCCTATGCCAAAGATGTCATATTTTTGAAACCTAGTAACTCCCTGAGAGGTTAACAGATTGACTTCGTTCTACTTCTCAGGTCTTGCCATTTTTTTTTTTTTTTTTTTTTATATCATGTATTCATTGTTTGGTTAAGGTACAAGAATGTGCGTGCAGCGCTAGCTATAGCAGAAACAAAACCCAAAATCAAACAACTAACAAAAGAAAAACAAAACCAGTTCCTCCGATGGCGTCCAACAACCGACGCTTTGCCTACACAGGACTTATAAAGGAAAACTACTAACTAACTAGTATTGTGATGGAAACAAATCAAAAACTCATAATAACAAGTAATGAAATCAAACAGGAGTCCTTCCACCACTTAGACCATTTGGCAACCCAGCCAACCAAAACCGAGGCGAGGCAGGAAGGGAAGGGGAGGGGGAAACAGAGGGCTGGCGGGGGTCATAATGTGCATACATGTCGGGGGGGAAACCAGTCCTGGTAGCAGTGAGGTAGTGACCGAGGCCCAAAAATATCGGGATCAAGGTCCATAGAGAAGAGTCAGGTCCAATATCCGTTATCCCCTGGAGGTGGTGATGGCGGGCGGCAGACTTGGCAGAACAAAACAGGAGAGCTTGCTCGAACGTCTCGTCCCCTTCCTCGCACCAGGGGCAGAGGGGAGAGGGGTCCTTGTCGTACCATGAGGGTTGGGCAGCTAAGTAGCTCTTGCCAGCACGTATCTGATGGAGCTGGCCGGAGAGGAAATGCCCCAGACCCATAAAGGGGTGCAGGTGTAGGGGGGGGCCGAAGAGGTAGTAGGGCAGGAGAGGTGAGAGGAGACGCCATGAGGTGAGGAGTTCCTCACAGTATCGGGTCTTGAGCAAAGCGTAGAGGGCAGGGGCACCGAGCGGGGCTACCTGTAGGGGAGGCAAGAGGAGAGGGTTTGCCGGAGGGAGGGGGTCACTACGGTTGCCAATGATGAAGTGAATGCGGCGGGCGACTGCATTGACAGGAAGGTGACGTCGGTTGGGTTGTTAAGGGGTCCTGTTCCTATATCAGTTCATGCGACAGGCAACGATACTTCTCTTATAGTGTCGTATGACACTATATATTTCGTACTAATAGTGTGCGTTCACACTATTACTTTTCTTCGTCGTTCTTGTATAGTGTGCGTTCACACTATTACCTTTTTTCTTGTTACACTTAGTAGTCGTAGAGGCGTTCCTCTTCTACTAAGTTTGTGTAACTATCGTGAGGTAGATAGAATAAAGTAAATTCGTTCTTAAAACAATAAGTAGGAAAATAACTTAGATGGTTGCGTGAAGAACTAACTAACTCGCCTCCGAGGACTCCTTATATAGTCCTTCCCTCAACCCGCTTACAAATCAAACCATAGGCAGTCTGCCTTACCAGTCTGCCTTGCGCGGCCCCCTTGCGCAGCCCCATGACCTCTGAATAGATCATGTGCGTGAAACATAACATAAAACATAACATAAACCTAACGAGTCTGTCTTGCGCACAGCCTCGTTGCATAGCCTCCTTATGCAGCCCCGTGACTTCTAAATAAGTCTCGTGCGTGAAATATAACAAATGAAACCTCAACGAGTCTCCCTTGCAGTCTGCCTCGTTGCATAGCCCATCATAAATCACATGACCTCTGAATAGGTCAAGTGCGTGAAAACATAAATCATAACATAAAACAACTACGTAACAAAGGAAACTCATAAACCAATTTCGTAACAAATGAAACTTACTAACTAACTAATGAAATCTACTATGTCCGATCTAGAATCGTGACAATAGCTCCCCTCTCCCTAGGCCTAAGTCCCATTAGGCCAACCAATCGTACTCCCCGCTCTTTCCCGCTATCTCCAACATGAGATTAGCACTCCTCCTTATCCCCCCGGTAATCTCGTACAAGAGGTTTTTAAGTCTCTGGTACTTCGCTTCCCGGCTCCTCAGTTGCTCTCGCAACCTCTTCATCGCGTGCTCCGCAAGTCCCACCTTGACTTGCTCCGCCGTCACCTTCCTCGCCAACCGCTCGTTCTCCCTCTCCAACTATCTCCCCTTTGCCTCCCACATCTTTGTCTGCCCTTGGTATAGGCGGACATCGATTTCGTGCGCGTCGATCGTCTCCTGCATTCGTTGGATTTGCTGTTGGAGTGATTCGATCGTATCGGGCTCGGTTGTTTGTGGTGAAGTGGGAGGTTCGGGACTCGTGGAGGAGGTTGGTGTGTTCAAGGGAGTTTTCGGTTCCGGGGTTGGTGTCGTTTCTGTGCTCGGGGGGGTTGGCGTCGTTTCCGTCTCCTGGTCCGCCCATCGGACCTTCTTGGATTTTTTGCCCCCCCTTCTCCTTGACTTCGTCCCTGAAGTCCTTCCGCTGAGTTCCCGTGGGAACCAGTTCGCTCCGACCTTGTCCCCGTAGTGGGTGGGACATCCGTCGTCGTAGCAGTGTGTCCACGACATTAAGTCGTGTTCGTGGGATGGGTTTGCTGGGCGGTTGAGATCCGCCAGGTTCACCCATTGTTCGTTCGTGAGGTCCTCCTCTTTCTTGTCTACCTCCACCCAGTCGCTGAATCGTACTGGGCTCGGGGCCTGGCTTGCCAGGGCTTCGTCCATGGTATTCTCGCGTTGCCACGGTTGCATTTTCGAAGTTGTCGGCTGGATACCACTCTAGATCGTGTTCAGGGGGGTATCCGGTCCACATCGCGCGGTATTGTAGTTTTCCGTAGTGTAAGCGAGAATCGATGATTTCGTCGAGTTCGTATTCTTTTTCACCGTCGATTTCGATCGGTGGAGGAGGAGGTTGTTTTTGTGAGGGAAAAGAGTTATCTTGGTACGGTTCGATGAGACTGATGTGGAATGCTGGATGAGTGTTGTTCATCGAGCGTGGGAGGTCGAGCTTATGAGCTCTCAATCCCACTCGTTCCTTGATCGTAAAAGGTCCTAATTTCTTGTAGTCCAACTTCCGTGAGGGTCTCGTGGTTCGTATGTTTTTTGGTATTAGCCATACCTTATCTCCTATGGCTAAGTTTGGGTCGGGTTTTCTGTGTTTGTCGGCTGATTCTTTGTGTCGTTGTTGCGCGTGATAGATTTCTTCTCGTAATATCGCGTGCAGTTGATGCATGTTCTCGACCTCCGTTATCTTTGTCGGCACATCGTATTTTGCCGGATCGAACGTTGGATCATATCCGTAGTTCGCGTAAAAGGGTGTCATCTGAATGGTTTCTTGTTTTCCGTTGTTGTATGCGAATTCTGCCGTAGCGAGGTAATCTATCCAGTTGTCCTGCTGATAGATCACGAATGCCCGTAGATATTGTTCTAATATCGCATTTGTTCGTTCCGTCTGTCCGTCGGTTTGTGGATGAAATGCTGTGCTTAACCGTCGGTCCGCTTTCAAATGTTGAATTATTTCCTTCCACAAATCGGAAGTGAATAGCGATCCACGGTCGGAAATTATGTCTTTCGGTAATCCATGTAATCTAAAGACTTGGTCTTTAAACAACTGGAATAATCCCGTCGTATCCATTGTGGTATTGCATGGCACAAAATGTGCCATCTTGGTCAGACGATCAACCACTACCCAAATTGCATCGCATCCTTTGGATTCTGGCAGTCCGGTGATGAAGTCCATGCTTATCGATTGCCATGGTCTTCCAGGAGCTTCCAGCGGTTTTAGCAATCCATAAGGTGCATGACGCACCGCTTTGGTCCGCTGACATATTTCGCAGTTCTTGACGTATCGTTTGATATCGTTGCGCATATCAGGCCAGTAATATGTCCATCCGATAAGTTCCATTGTTTTAGCCGTTCCGCCATGTCCAGCTTGTGGGATATCCTGATTTCTTCTTATCGTTTCCGTTCGTAACGCTTCATCTGCCGGGATCCTTATCCGGTTGTCGTACCATAGGTATCCCTCGTTTCTTTGGTATAATCCCAACGCCACCCCTTTCATTTCCTTTCTTTTTTCTTCCAACGCTTGGGATATTTTCTTCATATCCTCATCTTCTGTTGTTTTTTCCTTGATCCATCGAGTGTATCCTTCGTCGCTTAGCACCGTTGTGCCTACTTCGTTCATGGATTCGTATCCACTGTCGTATCCTTCTTCGAAATACTTTTCCTTAGGGAGTAGTATTCTTTCTCTTTGTTTGATCCGTTCATCTTCTTTGTTTGGCAGATCTTCTGCCCTTCTCGTGAGCGCGTTGGGTTGTCCTCCTTGTTTGCCGGGTCGATACTCGATTTTGAAATGGTATTGCGACAACGTTTCATACCATCTTGCTTGTCTTTGGTTGAGTTCCTTCGTGGTGGTGAACGGCACTAGATTCTTGTGGTCGGTTATGACTTTGATGTCATGTTTGTGTCCCAACGTATAGGTTCTCCATGTCTTGAATGCCTGTACGATCGCTAACAGTTCTTTGTCGTGTATATCGTAGTTGCATTCCGCTTTTGACATGGTTTTGGATCGGAATGCCACCGGGTGCCAAAATCCATCCTCCGCTAGTTGCGATAGTATACCCGAGCATACGTAGTTCGATGCATCCGTTTCAATCCTTATCGGTAATTCTGGATTGAAATGTTGGAGTATGGGTGCCGTAGTGAGTTTTTCTCTTAACTTGTCGAAACTCGTTTGATGTTGTTCCCCCCACTCCCATTTGATTCCTTTCTTCGTGAGTCCGTATAGCGGTTTAGCCACTCTGCTAAATCCTTCTATAAATCTTCGATAGAAGTTGCAGAAGCCCAAAAAGCTTTGAACTCCCTTGACGCTCTTTGGAGGTTTCCAAATTTCGATTTCTTCTGTTTTGACCGGATCCGCTTTTATCCCTTCTGGGCTGATGATGAAGCCCAGATATTCCGTTTCTTTTTTGTGGAACTCGCATTTTGTAGGCTTCAGTTTGACTTTAGCCTGTCGTAATGCCGTGATTATCGACCGTATATCCTTCTGGTGTTGTTCCAAGTTTTCTGAATATATGAGGATATCATCTAGATAGACGATACAACATACATCCAGGAATTGACTTAACTTGGAGTTAATCCATCGTTGGAATGTGGCCGGTGCATTGGATAGTCCAAACGGCATTACTAGGTATTCGTATAGTCCATACCTAGTGCGAAATGCCGTTTTCCATTCGTCTCCTTTGGCGATCCTGATAGTGTGATAGCCATCTTTGATGTCCAGCTTGGTGTACCATTGCGCCTTTCCCAGTCGATCCAATGCTTCATCTATCAGAGGTAATGGGTATCTGTCCTTTTTAGATACCGCATTCAACCCTCTGAAGTCCACGCATAACCTCAATTTGCCATCTTTCTTTTTGACAAATAATATTGGTGCTCCTGCTGACGATGATGATGGCCTTATCCATCTTCTTGCCAGGTTTTGTTCAAGGTGTTCTCTTAATACCTTGAGCTCTTCTTCTCGTAACGGGTAGAGTTTCATAAAGGGAGCCGTCTTCCCTTCCTCTAGCTCGATCTTGTGATCCTCTGGCCTGCGTTCGGGTAAATCCTTCTTTTCTCCTTCTTCGAACACGTCCAGGAATCCATGGTATTCCTTCGGTACCATTTCTTTAAGCGTTGTCTTTTGCTTATTCATTCCTTGTCGTACGGCTAGCCGCGTACTTATCGTTGAAGCTTCGGCTATCGTTGGCCCATCTTCTTCGGGCTCCCATTTGAGTACTCCACATCGTTCTCCTTTTCGATAGAGCTTTCCGAAGGTTTTTGCTGATATAAAATCGATATCGAGGGTTTTCCCTTTAGGTTGCTCTATTTCCGTGGTACCAGTACTCCCGAATCCGTTCTCGCCTCTTATCGTCTCTTCCAAGCTAACTACTTCCTGTAGTTGCCGAGTATCGATTTTTTCGATGATCATTTGGGCGATTCGGTCCCCTTCTCTGATCTCGTAGTCTTCGTCTTTCAGGTTCATAAGCAATACTTGAACCTCCCCTCGACAGTCTGCGTCTATGACTCCGGCTCCAGTGGTGATACCATGACGTATCGCTAATCCACTTCTTGGAGCTATTCGTGCATAGGTTCCTTCGGGGAGTTGTATCGCAATCCCGGTTCTTATCATGGCCTGTCCCCTGGCGGGAACAGTCATACCATGCATGCTGTATAGGTCGTGACCTGCAGCCATAACCGATCCTTTAGTCGGTATCTTTGCTTTCGGGTCCATCCGTCTGATCTGAATGTCCCCTTCGTTACATGTTGTTTCTAACATGCGTGCTTGCTCGTTCTCCCATATCGCAATTTCTTCTGGAACTGTATTGACCGTTGGTGGTTTTTCGACACAGCTTGCCGTGCATTCGTCGCTGTCGAAATGTATCTTTTCTCGTTTCCAGTCGATCCTTGGGTTATGTCGTTTGAGCCACGGTGTTCCCAGTATGGCCGTATGCTTCCTCATATTGGCCACTTGGAAAACCACCTCTTCTTTGTGTGTTCCGATCTCCATAAGTATCTCCGCTTCGTGGGTAATGGGTCCCGCTTTGCTTTTTTCCCCGTTGACCACATAGATGTCTCTGGGTTTGCTGATCCTTTTCAGGGGGAGTTGGTTCATGTCGCAAAACTCTTGGTCGATGAAATTTTCCGTGGCCCCTGAATCCAGCATTGCGTTGGTCTCCGTTATTCCATTGGTCGTTGATATCTTTATCTTGATCATAAGGTGATCGGAATCGTCTTGTTCTTGTTCGTTGTCCGTGTGTTGAATTAATGCCGAGTTGTCAAATGCCGTCGATAGTTGTGTAATCCTGGTGGGTTTTCCCTTTGGCTGGTCCCTCCGACCACCATTTACTGGGGACCCGAGTCGTTTAAATCCTCCTGGGGATTTTCCATCGTCATCTCTCGGATCTTGACATCTTTATTCCCGCATTGCGCAATAAACTGCCCCTTGTTTCCGCATCTGAGGCATGCGTTCTCTTCTCTTCTCTTCCGATATTCCAAGGGTGATAATTTCGGCATCCCGAATCGGGTTTAGAACTTCTTCTTTCCTCCCCTTACCGCATCCAGGTCCATCGGTTCTCCTCCGCTTCCTCCAGATGTGGTAGTCTTAGCCACATATTTTCCGTCGGCGCTTCTTGGTATTTCTTGTTGTCTCGCCGTCGGGTTCTGCTTTTTTGCATGCTTCAGCTGGTTGGGCTTGTTCTCCTTCACGATTGCCCATCTTGCGAAAGCGTCAGTAGTGGTGAAAGGTGTATCTCCTAAGCCCCAAGCGTCTTGTAGCGTTTCGTTGCATGCTGACAACAGGTGATTCCATAGGGAGTTGTCGTCATATTCTGCTTCGCTTGCGATAAGTCGGAACTCGTTCCAGAATTCTGTCATGTTCTTTCTTCCTTGCTTCATTGTCTCGAGTTTGAGTCGTGCTGTTTCTCTTGCATTCGGGTCTCCGAATTGTTCCTTTAGGGTTTGTTTGAACTCGTCCCACGTGTCCCAAGTCCTTTGTTTGGATCCTTCGCTATAGGGGATGAGCCATGCCTCGGCCGTGTCTCTCAGGAGAGACTCCGCAAAGGCTACCTTCAGGTTGTCTTCGCTGCCGTTGTATTCCTTGACCCTAAAGTACCCCTCTTGTTGAGCTATGAAGCTCCGAAACTTCGTTCGATCTCCTTTGAACACATCAGGCTCCCATGGTGTAACGGGGGCTCCCTCTGGGAAGATGGATCCCGAGGTTGCGACCGTACCGAAGTATTCTTTCAGAAGTAAGATAAAGATAATCAACAGTAGAGTTGAAAAAATAAACGGTAAAACTTATTATCGTTAAGCCACAGCTTTACTCAATTAAGTCCTGATCTCGAGAGGTAGTTGATTGCCAGAGTAGAGGAGAACTCGCATATACTTAAGTAGGTTTTGGTATGCTGCCAGTTACTCCCCATCACTACCCTGCGTTCGTGAGCACCCAACTCCCTTGGGCTGTCTAGCCAACCTCTACGGATCGGACCAACGATCCTCCGTAGCGAACTAGACCACTCGATGGTGTTCTAACATCTGCCCGATAGAAGTGTTTTAGCCGCTGCATCTCCAATGCAACCGCAGGAGTAAAAACTCTTCATATCGTGGTCATGCCAGTGGCGAGCTGTCATGCCCGTGCGGATACTATACCAACTATGGAACTCTCTACCCATATACACTTAGTCTTCTGCAAGCATTCGCGGCTCCTGAACATCTATCCGGTTCTACTCATTTCCATATCACTCCGGAAGATAGCCACGTAGCTCCCCCGATAGACCACTCCGGAGGTTGACTACCAATAGGCGCTACCCACAGTCAACCCTCCTAGAAGTAGGTCATATCGTGGCCCCAGACTAGTGTCTTAGAGTCCTTAACGATTCTCCAATACTATTACTCTTTCGGGGCAACGGACTTCGGTTACCTCGCCTACTGGCCTCCGGTAACCTCACATACTACTTCTTACTTCAAAGCGGTATTACTCCGTCAGTTCTGGTCCGTTTTACACGAAACCACCTGGAGGCTATTCTCCAGGTTCTCCTCTGTCCCCTCATATATCCTGCGGACAGCTTCCGGTCGGACGGACGGCAGTGAACGTATACGGTGTTATGGAAGCATCTCCACCGGGAGACTTTTGCTAGACTTACAGCAACTCTTCAGGCTGTAGCCCATGACGCTAGGGACTTATAACGGGGCCGGAGGGGGGTGTTAGCAACCACACCTCCAAGTTACAGCTTGTTCGGAGCTCAACTGGTTGTGCGGGAGTGATCCGCACAACCTGAGAATCGAACACCCTATGTAGTTTCGCGTGACAAACAATCTAGTCACTTCCCCCGAAGTCCTGCGTAACAAGTTACTTTCAAGGTAGGGTAACTTGACTCCATAGCAGGGTAACCCGTGGCCCAAGGCAGGGTAACCCTAGTCCGAAGGTAGGGTAACTGTACCCCGAGTTACCCTACAGAGTAGGGTAACTTTACCTGGACTCTCCGTCGAGTAATTCAGGGTAACTCCCAAATTGACTACTTGGGTTACCCTACAGAGTAGGGTAACCCCCAACCATTACTAGGACCTATGTACCTTTGGTATGGCCTAGCATGCCCGACTGAGGTACCTAACCACCGGTACCTCCACCCGGTAGACCTAAGTCTACCGCCAGCCCTACCGCGGTAGTCTCTTGACTCCGGTATGGGTGTAGGTTTGGCTACTTGTAATAGTACTCAGTGGAGTCTCGTTACACATGGCTTCGGTCGATTCCTCGAGTTTGGTTGAGCGGAAATTCGGAAAGCGTTAAATTGTGCCTTAGTCATGCCGATTACGTTGACTAGGGCTGGTGGTGCCGTCGCTAGTGCGGGTACGTCTGCCATCCTTCTTGGAGTTGGTGTTCCTTCTTCGTCAGAGCTTTCTGCAGGTGACCTGTCTTCTGGTGTGACTAGACATCCTGTCCTTGAGGGTTGTGCTGATGCGTTTTCTAGGGCGTCGGTTAAATCTCCTCCTAACCCTAGGGTATCGTCGTTTATATCGAGATCACCTTCGTGATCTGGGTTGAAAGCCGTGTTGTCTATCGTTGGGCGTCGCTGGTGAGACGCAACCAAATGTTAAGGGGTCCTGTTCCTATATCAGTTCACGCGACAGGCAACGATACTTCTCTTATAGTGTCGTATGACACTATATATTTCGTACTAATAGTGTGCGTTCACACTATTACTTTTCTTCGTCGTTCTTGTATAGTGTGCGTTCACACTATTACCTTTTCTCTTGTTACACTTAGTAGTCGTAGAGGCGTTCCTCTTCTACTAAGTTTGTATAACTATCGTGAGGTAGATAGAATAAAGTAAATTCGTTCTTAAAACAATAAGTAGGAAAATAACTTAGATGGTTGCGTGAAGAACTAACTAACTCGCCTCCGAGGACTCCTTATATAGTCCTTCCCTCAACCCGCTTACAAATCAAACCATAGGCAGTCTGCCTTGCCAGTCTGCCTTGCGCAGCCCCCTTGCGCAGCCCCATGACCTCTGAATAGATCATGTGCGTGAAACATAACATAAAACATAACATAAACCTAACGAGTCTGTCTTGCGCACAGCCTCGTTGCATAGCCTCCTTATGCAGCCCCGTGACTTCTAAATAAGTCTCGTGCGTGAAACATAACATATGAAACCTCAACGAGTCTGCCTTGCAGTCTGCCTCGTTGCATAGCCCATCATAAATCACATGACCTCTGAATAGGTCAAGTGCATGAAAACATAAATCATAACATAAAACAACTACGTAACAAAGGAAACTCATAAACCAATTTCGTAACAAATGAAACTTACTAGCTAACTAGTGAAATCTACTATGTCCGATCAGGAATCGTGACATGGGTGGGGAGGGCGGTTTGGTGAACCATCTGAGGGGGGTGTAGTTGGGGCCAGCCCAACAGTGGCGGCCTCGGACAGAACCAGGGAGATGGAGGGAGTCTGGTGCCCTGAAAGGGGACATAGTTGGGACAGAGTGGTCCAGGCGGGCGGATGCCGGGTTGATTTCCGGTGGCAGGCAGACGAGACGGACTGCCGCCAGACGTTGTAGGTGTTTAATCAGGAGGTCAATTGGAGGGAGGGAGGCCTCACAGGGGAGGATGGCCCTGTTGGTAGAAGCGAAACAGTTTGTGACCCATCTCTGCACCCTGTGCCAGAACGCCCTCATCTTGTCAAGCATCTTGGAGTTAGGGGAGAGTAGGTCGCAACCATAGAGGAGGATGGGGTGGACAAGGGAGGAGGCAAGACGATAGCATAGATGTGGTGCAAGACCCTTGCCTGGCCGCGATAGGCGGTCTATTGTAGCGAGAGTAGCTTCAGCCAGGGCTAGGCGTCTGGTGAAATGGGAGGAGGTGGCCAGGTCCAAGGCAGGAGTCGCAGGTTCCAGCCAGTAGCCCAACCACCGAAGTACTAGGGCCGGTTTGACGGGGACGGAGTCTACTGAGAAGGGGAGGGGGGACGGGTCCCTCTTTGTTGGGGCGTCCTCCAGTGCATTAGTTCTGTTTTGGGGAGGGAGAAGGCAACACCTATGCGCCTTCCTTTTGATGTGAGTGAGGACGCGACTGCCCACAGCTTTTGGACGTTACGCCTGTAGGAGGGTGAGTGTTAGGCATAAAAGACCTAGCATAGTGGTAAGGTCACACCTATGACCAGAAAGGTCAAGTGACTTGATAAGATGGTTGCGGCAAAGCTATATAGAAATTAAAATAATAATTTCTAGTTTATATCTCCCTGACCGTGAACCATATGAAACCACTTACTATAAAGTGAATAGCCGACCGAGGGATTTTCTATCAATTAGATACAAGACCTCCGGCGCTATCAGATTACTTCAGAAGTCACCAATACCCATTCAAGATTAGGTGTATGTCGGATGGCTCCAATAGGGGTCCCTCTTAGAGGCAGGAGGTCCAAGGGGAACCACACTTGAATTGGAAGACTGGGGATGCATGAAGCCTTTCTATGATACTGGCGTGTCAAGACTCATGCATGCATATATTAATTATGCACCAGTTCCTGACGATGAACTTAGCTAGTTCTTGATCAGAAGGGACGATTGAAATGATAGTTATTCGGACTACATTTACATACTTAGTACATTCAAGCCTAGAGATCGCGAAGAGATCATTGGGAGATAGGATGCTATCTTCTCAAGATAAATATCTCGTCTCAATTAAGGTTGAAGTGGTGTACGAACTTTCAGGATCAAACGGTGTTCACACTTAGTAGAAACTAAAGTTAAAAGCTCCTCGGTACAAGTTAGTACGAGGATACTAAGTACCGGTAAAAATGTATAAATAGGTTTAAGGTCTCCGGGTTAGTTAGAGGAATCAAGCAACGGAGAAGAGACCTTAACAATATAATAAGAGTACAACTACGAATCTTTATTCTTTTATTCTTTACTACTTTACGAGTCTTCCTAGACAATCTCCGATCAAAGATTCAGGCCCTAGTCCGACCAATAAGTCTGATCTCGGCTACCGCCTAACAGTGAGGCCACTGTTATAGCGAAGTCGTCAATGTAGGAGAGGATTATGCCGCTGGGGACTGGGAAGTGGAGGGAGGAAACATAGATTAGGAAAAGAAGAGGGGAGACAGGTGATCCCTGGAGGCTGCCGACCTGGACCGATGAGAGGACTTTAGGAGAACCCTGGTATAGGAGGCGGCATTGTCGGCCATGTAGGAAGGATCGGACCCACGAAACAAGGCAGGGCTGAATGCCCTTTTCCCGAAGCTTGCCGCATAGGGCAGCTGAGTTGACGTTATCAAAGCCTCCTTTGACGTCAAGGAAGAGTGTGTAGGAACAGAGGCCCATGCTGTGCGAAAGTCGGACCTCATGTGAGAGGGTAGCAAGGACGTCGAAAGTGCCCATGCCTGATAGTGAACCACATTGATTGGAGTGGACGAGGCTAAGGGCCCGAGCAACTGCGGCTAGCCTTACAGCTACCACACACTCCAGGATCTTGGATAGGGTTTGGAGGAGGACAATGATGTGGAAAGAAGCTGGAGTGTCGTAGGAGGCCTTGCCAGGTTTGTCGAGTACAATGCCATTGACCTGCTTGAGGGATGAGGGGTGAAATCCGTATAGTAGGAGGGGGCTCAGGAGGGAGGTGAGGATCCTTGGATTGGTGCCGTGGACTCTTTTCCAAACCGAGTATGGGATGTAGTCGGGGCCAGGGGCGGACGAGCTTGAGCTGGATGCCAGGGCCTTGGAGACCTCTTCTTTAGTGAGGATTTCAAGGTCCCTGAAGGGGTGCAGGATAGTAGGAGGGGAGGACTCTCTAGGGGGGAAAAAATGTGTCAGGAGGGCAGTGTTGACAGCAAGTGGAGTGTCAGCGTCCGGGAAAGACGGAAGCTGGTCAGGGGGGCATCCCATTGCGAAACGTTTGGCTGTCCATACAGTCTTCGGGGTTGCAGAGGAGAGGAAGTTGTCCCAGTACCTTCGCTTAGCCTGCTTGATGGCCTTAAAATAAGCGTTACGGGACATCCGGGCTTCGGTCTGGGAGTCCACATTAGGCACCTTGCGGGCAAGACGTGTAGCGGCGTGAAAAGAGATTCTGAAAGAGGAGAGGAGCGGCGACCACCAAGGCTTAAAACGGGTCGACATGCGATTGAGGGGAGTGTGCAGGGGGAGAGTGGTGCGGAGGCGGTCAACATTTCTGTCGAACCAGGTCGTGGCAGAGGACAAGGTCGGGAGGGTGGGAGATGGAAAAACAACAAACAACTTAAGGGAATCACCAAGGGCAGGCCAATCGGTCTTAGCCCAGGCTGGTGTGGGGGCAGAGGGGCGTAATAAAGGAGTGGAGAGTGTTCTCAGGTCTTGCCAGAGGTCCCCTCTTATATAACCTGTGAACAGCTTTCTGCTGGACAGATGGCAGCAACGTATACGGTGTTATTCTGACACCTTCAAGTCTGTGACCATATAGTCACTGGACGCAACTAAGGTTGATGTGTATGATGACGCGCGGGCCCCGTAAGGGGGCCGGAGGGGGGTGTTGGAGACTAAGATTCTCGAACTCAGGTAAAGTTACCGTGCCTAGGGTACTACTAGTCTATCGGAATCGGGTACTCCTAACAATAATGGTAAATGTTAGGAGGTGCAGGACAAAGAACCAATGTATTCACATCCATCCTTTGATAATTAAAAGAGTCTAAGACTCTTAGGAGTCATTACTAATGGAACCACTGGGCCCTATGGAGTATTGTAAATATGTTAGGAGTAGTGTCATGGTTGTGGGAATTATCGTCAATGCCACTCAATGATGAACTCCTGTTACATAGTATAACCAGAAGTTACTTACTATGGGATTATAAGTATGTTCGACAAAACAGCCCTCTCTTCTATGAAGAGAAGGTCATCTGAACACATTCCGTTGGTTAGTTGTTGAGCTATCACCACTGGAAGTCTTTGACTCCGGTACATATACAAATACAACTTCATATTGTGACTGATCCTCTCGATAATAGAATGGACTATAGGAGTCAATGTAGTACAACCTGAGAACTCGACTACAGGTGTAAAGACTCTGAGAATCGGATAATTACTACTGGAGACAAAGATGTCTTCCAGAAATAAAATAGTAATTATCAGAGAGGATGTGATGGTTTTCAGAATCTCCTGGTGCTTGTACCTTTAAGGAATACCCGATCTTGCCAGTTATATTTCAAGAGGTATATGTTTTGTATGTTAGATAACTGTAGTCCACTACTACTCACATACGGAATAAAAATATCAAAGTGTCTGCCAAGCTTTAAACATCATCAAGCAATGGAGAAGAGACCTTAACAATATAATATTGTTCTTATGATTCTATTCTACTTTCTTGCACTCTTAGTAGTCATAAACGAAATAAGTTGCTTCTGAATCTTACTAGACAAATCTCCATTTGTGGAGTGAATCTTGATTAGCCTAGACAACTAGAAATCTATACTGGTTGTCTCTACCTATTACTAGTACCTAGCTAGTTGCTAGCATCTTTTTATTCTTATTTCCTTTCTCTTAGGCTATATATTCTTATACACTAGTCTTTAAATAGGTATTATTATTTTCTCTATCTCCCATAGTCTCTAGGGTATTGTAGGAAGTGTTGTGGATTACTGCAATGAAAGTATCCTGTTACTTTCAACCTGTAGTTAGGATCCCTGATTTTCACATCTAGTAACTCAATGCACCTCTAACAGATTTCTTCTGTTTTACTTCTTAAAAGTACTTGGAGATACCATCTTATATATTCCGTAAAAGGCTACTGGTCAGATAGATAGCACTAAAATATAAGGTATTATGAAGTGATCTTTATTGAAATAAGATTATAATCATGAAATGAAACTCTTCAAAATCTTACTAAGGATATTTATTCTTCATAAAGAGGCTAGAGAAGTGTGTTGACAACATAATTAAATAAAGGTCTGTATGAAGTTACCCTACTGAGGAGTTTGTGTTCTTCCCATATATCTAACAAATTGTAACAAGACTCTATAGAGTACTATTACAGTTAGTTAAACTTACACTCATACTAGTATTAAGAGACTACTATAGTAGGAATAGTAGTAGACAAGAGTTTACCTAGAAATGGTATAATTAGTTTGCTACCTTAGCTAGATATGCTATAGTATACTAGAGCTTGAAATACTCAGGTATAGTGTATGATTGTAACTAAACTGTGCATCAGGGCTGTTGTATCATACAATACCTAAACCAAGGAGGAATTAGGATTATGACCTGAAAGATGTATAATATTATTATATGATAATGTGATACTTTTTGAGTTAATTTATACAATGAGTCTATATTTTATGAAATTTGCTTTCAGGCTTCTTTTTTATGCAACAGAGATAATGAATTTAATTTCTCAAATTTAAAATAGGTAAAAGCCTTTTCATGTATAAACTGTAAATAATATAGTAATGACTTTATATTGAAGATTTACTTAAACTTTATAGTTGAAACATGCCTATGAGATATTAGGATAGCTTCTTGAATGCTCTCAAGATATATTTATATAATAGGTAAGAAGTTTTACTGTAGAAGTAATATACATAATTACTTCAGTTATTTTCAATATAGTGACTATTTCCTAGTTGTCTCCTATTGCTTAAGAAAACATACCTAGTTTCTTAAGTACTTTAACAGTAACTATCGTTCACCATACCAATAACAGTTTCTCTATAGGGGAGCTATATGAGGCGTGAATATGAAATAATATTTGTAAAGATATATGTTAGAAGATAACGTAGGAGATTAAATAAAGATCTATCTCAAAGGCTCAACATATTACCTTAAATAGACCAACTCACCACCTGAGTACTAGTCTAAATATCGCATGGACTCCCTATTAGAAGTACCAGAATCTGATAACCTAGGGATATCCTAGATAGGATAACTTCATTCAGAATTAGAGTTCCTGGTCTCCAATATCCTCCTCTATCAGCTAAAATTCATTGACGCAACTGAGCTACCCAGTGCGTCTAGAGTATAGAGTACTCAAAATGTTAATTGTGAATCAGGACGCAGTCATGCATCACATTGCCATCTGGGTGTTATGGGGGTACAATGTCAATCTCATGGTGCAAACAGGCGCTGGACTATATTCTCTGGGCACAACCAGGCACTACACTATATTCTCTGGGTTTAACTATAACTCTAACCCGCTAACAGGTCCCCACATTATCTCTTCATGATCTGGTAGGTCCCAGTTCAATTGCTCACAATAAAATTTATGCACAAGAGTTTAATTCTTGAAAGTACTACTAATAATAACGATCATAATCTTCCTATAGATCTACCAATAATACCAGCAAGGAGACATTCTTTACGCCGTTGGAAAGCTGGCGTTGAGTAGACCCAGCTTACAGAGTATCGGATGTCAAGTCAACAGGAAGCCTGGAGAATCGGGCATTAAAGTCAGTACATGCTAGAACCTCACAAAGAAAGACCACTTCTACAACAGGCAGTAGTTCTGGTAATAATACTGCTAGGGGGATGTTCTTTACACTGTTGGAAAGCTGTCATCGAGTAGAACCATGCTGCTGAGTATTGGATAATGTGTCTAAAGGGAGTTTGGAGAATTTGACATTAAAGTTAGTACATGCTAGAAGCTCACCAGGAAAGACCACTTCTATAACAGGTAGTATCTCCACCAACAACACCGCCAGCGAGATGTTCTTTACACCATTAGACAGCTGGCATCGAGTAGGCCTAGCCTACAGAGTATCGGATGTTGCACCTACAGGGCGCCTGGGAAGTCTGGCATTAAATTCAGTACATGCCGGAACCTTGCTAGGAAAGACCACTTCCATAATAGGCAGTAGCACCACCAATAATAGTACCAAAGGGACTTTCATTACACTGTTGGAAAGCTGACATTGAGTAAATCCATGCCATAGAGTATTGAACATCGCGTCCTCAGGGTGTCAGGAGAATCTATCGTCAAAATCAGTATATGCCAGAACCTTGCAAGAACCTCACCTGAAAAGACAACTTTAATTTACAGGCTGTAGCTCAACAGATAAAGCCACAAGGGCGATGTTCGTTACACCCTTGGAAAGCTGACAATGAGCAGGTCCAGGCAGCTGAGTATCGGATATTGTGTCCAAAGGGCACAAAGGAAATCTGACATCAAAGTCAGCATATGTCAGAATCTCGTCAGAACCACGCCAGAAAAGACAACTTACATAATAGGCTGTAGCTCAACCAATAGAGCCACCAGAGGAACGTTCTATGCACCGTTGGAAAGTTGACATCGAGTAGATCTAGGCCGTTGAGTATCAGATGTCACATCTAAAGAGCCCTCAAGGAATCTGGTGTCAAAGTCAGCACATACCAGAATCTTATCAGAACCTGACTGGAACCTCTCCAGAAAAGACAACATTCATAATTGGCTGTAGTTCAACCAATAAAGCCGCCAGGGAGATGTTCTTTCCACCGTTAGAAAGCTAGCATTGAGTAGATCCAGGCTGTGGAGTATTGGATGTCGTGACACAAGGGTGCAAGGTTAATCTGATGACAAACCTGACACATGCGCATGGTAGAACCTTCCCTATACATTATTAATTTAAATACCTACTGTGAAATTAAATGAGTTCTGAAGTAGAGTATATTATGCATTGCAATGTATTGTCAATGAGCATAATGTAAAGGAGATTATGTTATAAAGGGGAGTTGGTTGTACAGGGGAGTGTATTAAGCAGGAAAGTGTGCTGTACAGGGGAGAGTGTTGTGCAGGAGAGTGTGTTGTGAGGTTCAAGATAAGAAAGTGGTAATATTATAACAAATTACTATGACTACTACCTAACCATTGCTATCACTCGGATTCTAAGTGAAATATGTAAAGAATCCCAATGGCAAACAGGTAACTTGAATACCTGGTAGTAGAATATCTCCTGAGCGAGGCAGCACTGATAGCTGGTATGAAAACAGGAAAGTAACAGGAAGGCTAACTTAGGCATTGACTGGATATGTGTCTGACGTGACTTTGCGTCAGGATATAACAGAGTGTGTTGAGTTAACCTTATATCTCCTGGATGAGAGCAGATACAGCAATTGTCGCCTGCGTGTCCAGGGCCCAGGGTGATAGGAGTAACCGATTCCGATAGCCTAGGAGTACCCTAGGCAGGATAACCTTACCCGAGTTCGAGAATCTTAGTCTCCAACACCACACCTCCGGCCCCCTTACGGGGCTCGCGTGTTATCATACACATCAACATCAGTTACACCCTGTGACTATATAGTCACTGAAATGAATGTGTCAGAATAACACCTTATATGTCTCTACTGTCCGTCCGACCAAAGGCTATTCACAGGGTATATAAGAGGGGAAATTTAGCAATACCTGAGAAGTGGAATGAAGTCAATCCGTCAACTACGCGGAGAGTTACTAGTCTTCAAATATGTGACATCTTTAATATTAAGCGCAAGTAACGGGACGTTTTCGTGTAAGGTCGTGATATGAATGTTAGAAGGTTCGGAACAAAGAACCAATGCATTTACACTCATTCTCCAATAACTAGAAAGGGTCTAGACACCTTGGAAACACTACCAGGGAAGCCAATGAGCTCCAAGGAGTGTTGCAACTATGATATACGATGTACTGCAGTTGTGGGAATTATGACAAACACAACATGAAGGTCTACCCCCTTTACATAGAACAACCAGGAGTTGCCGACCAAGGAATTATAAGAGTATTCAATAGAATGACTTCTACTCTATGAAGGAAGAGTTATCAGAATGAATTCCATCGGTTAGTTGTCGAGTTATCACAACTGGAAGTCATTGACTCCGACATATATGCAAAGGCAACTTCATATCAAGACCGATCCTCTTGACAATCAAAGGGACTATTGGAGCCAATATAGTTCGACTTGAGAACTCGGCTACAGGTCTAATAACTCAGAGGATCGAAGACTTACTACTGGTAACAAGTATGTCTTCCAGATGAGAAATAGCAATTACCGAAGAGGGTGTGATGGTTTTCAGGGTCTCCTGGTGTTTGCACCTTTAGGGAGTACTCGATGTTGCGAGTTAAATTTAAAGAGGTACATGTTTTGTATGTTAGATAGATTTAGTCTGCGAATACTCAGATACGGAATATAAATATCGAAGTACCTCCCAAGTTTTAGACATCATCAAGTAATAGAGAAGAGACCTTAATAATATAATATTGTTCTTATGATTCTATTCCACTTTTTGCGCTCTTAGTAGTCATAAACGAAATGAGTTTCTTCCCAGCCTTCCTAGACAAATCTCTCTCTATACGAATGAATCTTGATTGGCCTGGATAATCCTAAGTCTATACTGGTTGTCTCCGCCTAATACAGGGGGTGTAGAAGTGACATCACCCATGTCAGGATACTAATGTGACATACCAGATGGAGGATGTTATTTTGCTAATTGGTAAGGCACTAGAGAGGTGAAGCTAGGTATTAACCTGAACGTTATCGATCATTTCAACGTGCTGGGTTATGTTAGGGGTGGCATTGTGAGGCTGGATATCTTCAAGGATGCCTACCAATTTTCGGTGATTTTTTCTATCCTAAAGGTGCTGAGAAATAGATTCAAGTTCATTAAGCTCTTGTAGGGTGTAGTACCTCAGAATTGCTAACCAATTTCTATTGGGAGTTCCACCTGCTGGAACTACACAGGGCAGCAAGTGTGCGGTTCTGGCAGGTACATTAGTGGTCTCGATGTCGATGATCTTGATAGGTATTTCCTGATAGAAAGAGAACAGGACATAAGCAATGGCGATATCTGCTTGAGTACCAGAAGAGCCAGCAATAACCTCCACCTCATGTTCATCATCGGAGTTCATTCAGGCCACCTTTCGCAACTTGGCGGCTTTACTAAGAACGTTGGCAATGAGGGAGTTGGGAGCGTAATTGAACAGCACATAAGGTTTGTTACAAGTGGTGTTAAACTTTGCTTGGAAGCCTTTGAATGCAGAATGTGAGATTGCAGCCGTTCTTGCTTTTTCCTGCAAGACATTCCCACACTGCCTCCTCAATGTAATTTTCTTTTCTTTGCATTGCTGTAAGAGGAAGTTCCTCACAGCATGGTACCTCCTCCCAGCAATGGTACCCTCTACTCTGTTCAAATTCAACTCAGTTCTAAATTGCATCCTGGGAATTCATGACATTCTAGTAACCAATTAGCTCAACTATGACAAAAGTCTAGGAAGGAACTACAAGGATGTGCAAGAGACTCACTTATGCAATGGAAGTAAGAAAAAAAAGTGTGGTAGCTGGAGAGGTAATTGATGTATCTTCTCAAAAGCTTATTGTGGCCGTTATAGGTCTATCTGGCACTTTTACCAATCAAGAGTATTTGCATGACTAGATAGAGAGGTTGTGGTAGTGGTTACGCCTTAAAAAGAATTAACAGTTGTAATGAGAAACTTGATGAGAGCTCTGACTTACTGTGTTGGGGCTTCAAAAGAACGGATGAGGTTTTACCGTTAAGAAGCTAAGACGTATTCCATGACAAATAAGTCGACGATTAAAAAGAGCTGCAGAATAATCCACTTGAGCCGTGCAGTAACCCTTTGAGATACCTACAAGATAATAGAACAGCTTGAGAGTAAGACAAGGTGACAGGATAAGGGATGCTAACAGTGATTGCCAATGATCAGATTAATTATTAGAGGTAGAAAATATAACTTTAAATATCTGAAATGACCTTGATGAATGAATAAAGCATCAGAAGTGAAGAGGTTTGGTAATGAGGGAGAATAGAAGAAAGATATATGGGGAGGAAGGTGGTGCAAAACAGGACGAAAAATGAGCATTTTGAAAATTCGAGGTGTTTTTCGAATTTTCGAATTTTAACTAGGGCAGCAAACCTCTTGAAAGAGATACTATGTTCATTGTAAATTCAAGATCTAAAGGACTGTTCGGAATGTACAAAAGAAAGTGTACAAGTTCAAGCATATGAACTTGTATTCTAACACTAAACATTCTCACTGTACTATTGAAGGTATAGGTCAACTGAGCTAGAAAAAGAGTCCCAGAGAGGTATGAATAGTATGTGACAAGGATAGCTGTTAGGCGGCGACAACTGGTATAGGCTTACGGTTGTCTAAGCTAATTGAGATTCATTCGTATAGACGGATATTTGTCTAGGAAGGCGCGAAAGGAACTTGTTTTGTTTATGATTACTAAGAGCGCAAGAAAGTAGAATAGAACCGCAAAAACAATAATATATTGTTAAGATCTCTTGTTCGTTACTTGATGATGTTTAAATCTTCGGAGGCATTTCGATATTTATATTCCATGTCTGAGTGTTCGCGGACTACATCTATCTAATATACAAAACATACACCTCTTCAATTTTAGCTCGGAGCGTCGAGCATTCCCTAAAGGTGCGAACACCGGGAGACCCAAAAAACCATCACACCCACTTCGATAATTACTATTTTTTGTCCGGATGTTAGGAGTACCCACTTCCGACAGCTTAGAATTACTCTAGGTAGCGTATTTTTACCTGAGTTCGAGGATTGTAGTCTCCAATACCCCCCTCTGGCCACCTTACATGGCTCGCGCATCATTATACACATCAACCTTAGTTGCATCCTGTGACTATATGCTCACAGAAATAAAGGTGTCAGAATAACACCATATACGTCGCGGCCGTCCGTCCGACCGAAAGCTGTTCGCAGGCTATATAGGAGGGGACCTCTGGCAAGACCCGAGAAGTGGAATGAAGTCAATCGGTCAACTACTCAGGGAGTTACTAGGCTTCCGAAATATGATTTCTTTGGTATAGGCCTTAAGTAACGGGACGTTTCCGCGCAAGGCCGAGATATGAATGTTAGGAGGTTCCGGACAACGAGCTAATGCATTCTCATCCACTCTCCGATAATTAGAGAGAGTCTAGAGCTTCTGGAAACACTACCAAAGAAGCCAACGAGCTCCAAGGATTGTCGCAACTATGATATGGGGTGTACCGCAGTTGTGGGATTTATGACCAACACAATACAAAGATCCACCCCCTCTACATAGAACAACTAGGAGTTACCGACTAAGGGAGTATCTGAGTATTTAATAGAATGCCCTCTCCTCTACGAAGGAAGAGTCATCGGAATGAATTCAATCGGTGAGTTGTTGAGTTATCACAACCAGAAGTCATTAACTCCGCCATATATGCAAAGGCAACTTCGTATCAAGACTGATCCTCTTGATGATGAAGAAGACTATTGGAGCCAACATAGTTCGCCTTGAGAATTGGGCTACCGGTCAAAGAACTCTTAGGATCGGATAATTACTACCAGCGACAAGCATGTCTTCCAGATCAGAAATAGTAATTACCGAAGAGGGTGTGATGGTTTTCAGGGTCTCCTGGTATTCACACCTTCATAGAGAACATGACATTGCGCATTAGACTTGACGAGGTACATATTTTGTATGTTAGATAGATGTAGTCCACAAACACTCAGACGCGGAATATAAATATCGAAGTGCCTTTCAAGCTTTAGACATCATCAAGCAACAGAGAAGAGACCTTAACAATATAATATTGTGCTTACGATTCTACCCTACCTTCCTGCGCTCTTAAGCAGTCATAAATGAAACGAGTTGCTTACGAGCCATCTTAGACATATGTCCGTCTATACGAAAGAATCTTGATTGGCCTAGACAACCTTAAGTCTATACCGGTTGTCTCCGCCTAACTGTCACGGCCACCTGTCTACAATTATATAGTGGTGGCTGATAGCATTTGATTGAAGAGGGTTGAAGAAGGTTGTTCTGTCGGAGGAAGGGTTTGGGGTTTCTGTTAGAATTTGTGGCACTAGATTTCTTTTGTTATATAAAGGGATGTGTCCCTCCATAATTTTCTTTCCTTACACAACCTGGTATTTTCCTATCTACACTTGTACCTAGGAATCACAACTCTCTCTCTTGACTTCGCGTCACCCGAACTTCAGACTCCGAACCCCTGGTACAAACACGTTTTGTTTGTATACCCGCACTTGTCCCTCGCCTCGTCTCCTGTGGTGTGCCTTGGACTATCAGTTCTGTAGCACGAAGGTCTTCCCCGTTACACAAGGTTGCGTCTACTAGGATCCAACCCGCACCACACCATGTCACAATCCCTTGAGATCCCTGCTGAGCTCTTTACTCACCTGAGCCAAACAGCTGCCCTGTCCAACGAACAGCTAGCTAACCTGAACACGGACCAGAGATATAACTATCTCACCCGCATTCGCGATGTCCTTCTTCAAACCGTGAACCTCCCTGCGCCCACTACTCCTCCTGCCTCTCCAGAAATGCAGCAGCAGTTCCACAACCTGAAGGAAGAACTTCAAACTCTCCGTATTGAAGGACAAGGCCTGGAAGCCCGCCTTGCTACCACCGAACAAGATCTTGCCCGTGCCAACGCAACAATAACCTCTTTGAACAATGCACTTGCAAACACAGCCACTGGAGCTGCTACCAGGACTGACACTGGCAAGAAGGCCTCAATCCCGAGCCCAGAAAAGTTCGACGGCACAATGAGCAAGTACCGCCCCTTCGCTACCCAGCTGCGTATGAAACTCCGTGGTGATCACCATCGCTTCGAGGACGAACAACACCGTTTAGCTTATGCAATCGGCCTCCTCACTGGTCCTGCCTTCTTGCAGATACAACCGAATATTACCCCGGTGGGCATCAACTTCACAGACACAGAGGCCTTATTGAAGGAACTGGAGTGTGCTTTTGGTGACCCAAACCGTGTAGCAACCGCGGAGAGGGGATTGAAGGACCTAGCCCAAAAGAACCGCACGTTTGTCGAATACCTAGCAGACTTCCAGCGCTTGGCGGCAGACACTGAATGGAATGATGCTGCCAAGCGCAACGCACTCTACCGGGGCCTTAGCTCAGAACTCAAGGATGCCCTGCAGAACATTGTAGACCAACCCGATGACCTCACCAAATACTCCAACATGCTGAAGAAATTGGATAACAACATCCGGGCCCGCAATGCAGACAGGAAGGGATCCTCCTCTTCCTCGTGGCGCACCCCAGTAGCCACACAGCCACGACAAACAACCCCCGCCCCTGCTGTAACTACTGCTACTGGAACTGCTCCTGGCCCCATGGACATATCAGCTGGACGACGAGTCCTTACCGACGCTCAACGGCAGGAACGCATGAGGAGAGGACTCTGCCTCTACTGCGGTGGACATGGACACATGGCAAGGGAGTGCCCCAACAAAAGACCTCGTCACATTCACGGTGCTGCCTTATACCCGTTTGACCCTCTGACCATCCCCGAGAATACCCGACCTGATTCCAATCTGTCGGAAAACTAGTCGTCCCATGTGCAGAACACGGCACTCGCATGGGACATATTAAGTCTTTTTCTTGTTTGTCCATATCTAGTTTGTCTTTAGATCAAATGGAAAATGGAATTGAGGATAACCATCTGGTAGTCACTTGTGATATCATCGACAACCAAAACATAATCCGCACCCATGCCCTCATTGATTCTGGAGCAACAGGATATGCATTCATAGCCAGAGACTTCGCCTGCCCCAATCACCTCCCCCTATACCAATTAAAAGAAAGCATATACCTTGCCGTGATTGATGGACGTCCTATTAGCTCTGGTGCCATCACCCATCTAACCAAGGTTGAGTTGAGAATAAACAACCACCTCGAATCTATTCCCGCTTTTATCACCAAGCTTGGTGGATACCCCCTGACTCTGGGTATACCCTGGCTGAAGCAACATGATGTTACTATCCGGTTTGCCAGTAATACCATCACGTTCGAGTCTGACTATTGCCTAGAAAACTGTACCTCTGATGTTACCGGTATCCAAGGAGTAGAAGAAGATATCCCCCATTTCCTTCAAGCTTATGCGGTACAACGGGCACTAGGACACGAGGTACTAGAGGAACAAGAGGTCATGGACATCGTACCCCCTCAATACCATGACTTTATGCACCTTTTTCTGGAAAAAGAACAAAACCAGTTACCCCCACACCGACCTACTGACCACACTATCCCCTTGAAGCCCGGTTTTACCCCCCCTTTTGGCCCACTCTATAACTTGTCCCCGCCGGAACTCGAAGCCCTGAGAGGGTGGCTTGACGAAAACCTCAAGAAGGACTTTATCCATCCATCTACCTCACCTGCTGCTTCTCCAATTCTGTTCATCAAAAAAAAGGATGGATCCTTACGCTTATGTGTCGACTATCGTGGACTAAATGAGGGGACTATCAAAGACCGTTACCCCCTACCCCTCTTGACAGAAACATTCATGCAGATTTCAAAAGCCAAAATCTTTACTAAACTGGACATCCGGGGAGCCTACAACTTGATACGCATGAAGGAGGGTGAAGAATGGAAGACTGCTTTCCGAACCCGCTATGGACTTTACGAATCTAAAGTCATGCCCTTTGGCCTCACCAACGCGCCTGCCACCTTCCAAGCTTACATCAATAAGGCACTGCGCCCTGGCCTTGATCGTTTCTGCACTGCCTACCTCGATGATGTTCTTATCTACAGTGAGACAGAGGAAGAACATACCAAACATGTACGTTGGGTGCTGAAGGCCTTAACTGAAGCGGAACTCGAAGTTAAACCTCAGAAGTGTGAGTTTCATGTTGACCAAGTCGAGTATCTTGGATTCATCATAACCACCAAAGGAATTCGAATGGATAACAGCAAAGTACAAACCATTATCGCATGGCCAGTGCCTGACCGAGTACGAGACATCCGTGCTTTCCTCGGTTTTGGCAATTTTTACCGCCGCTTTATCCGCGGCTTTTCCCGTCTGGCCCGTCCACTCACCAATCTTACCAAGAAGAATCACCCCTTTGTCTGGACCTCTGAATGTCAACAAGCTTTTGATAAGCTCAAAACCGCATTCACAAGGGCCCCGGTTTTGGCGCATTTCGACTTCTCCAAGGAGGTTGTCATTGAGACTGATGCCTCAGACTTTGTGTCTGCAGGCATCATGTCGCAACATGGGGATGACGGAAACCTCCACCCGGTCGCTTACTACTCCCGGAAGCATAGTCCCGCGGAGTGCAACTATGACATCTATGATAAGGAGCTGATGGCTGTGGTACGCGCTTTTGAGGAATGGAGATGTTATCTCATTGGCCGAGAAGTCACCATTGTTACCGACCATCTCAACCTGAAGCATTTCACCACCAAACGGCTTCTTAATAGGCGACAGGCCCGTTGGTCAGAATTCCTGACCCAGTTCAACTACAGAATCGAGTATCGTCCAGGAAAATTAAACGGTAAGGCGGACGCCTTGACACGTATGAAAGGCGAGACTGTGGAGGAAGTGGAAGAACGAAAGAACCACCTGACACAAGTGGTGTTGAAGTCCCAGTCTATGGGTTTGTTGGCGTACCTTACGCTCCCGACAGGAGCGTCCCCGCTTGAAGATCTTTGGAAAGAGGCTTATGACGCTGACCCGATACCAAAACAGATTTTGAAAGCCTTGGACCAAGGGGACCGCCAGTCGCGCCTCATCTCACTTGCAGAGTGTCGATGAGAAGGAGATTACTTACTTTTCCGCAACCGCCTCTATGTTCCGCAACATGATCTCTTAAGACTAAAGATTATCCAAGAGACCCATGACCGCCCTGCTGCAGGCCACGTTGGTAGAGCCAAGACCCATGAGCTGGTATCCCGAGGTTTTTTTTGGCCGGGTATGCATCGAGATATTAGCAGGTTTGTGAGAAATTGCCATACCTGCCAAAGAAGCCACACCTCACGCCATGCTCCTTTTGGTATCCTACGCCCCTTGTCTATCCCTGAAAAACCGTGGGAACACATATCTATGGATTTTGTTACTGGCCTACCCTGGAGCCAAGGCCATGATGCAATCCTAGTGGTAGTTGACCGCCTAACCAAGATGCGGCACCTGATTGCCTGCCGTACGACTATTGATGCCCCCACCTTAGCGGAACTATACCTTAACCATGTCTGGAAACACCATGGCCTCCCTGCAACAATTACATCCGATCGGGGCACCCAGTTCACGTCAGAATTCTGGGAAGCAGTTTGCAATCGGCTTCAGGTATCACGAAAGCTATCAACATCATTTCACCCACAAACAGACGGCCAAACAGAACGTATGAACGCAATCATGGAACAGTACCTGCGTTCTTTCGTCAACTACCAACAGGATGACTGGTCCCTCTGGTTGCCTATGGCGGAGTTTGCAGCAAACAACCATGCCTCCGAAACAACAGGCCTCTCTCCTTTCTTTGCCAATAATGGGCATGACCCTCGTATGGATTTTCTAGATACGCCTACGGTCCACAGAGAGGAACCTGCCGCAGGAGAGTTCACCAAGCGCATGGCGGACATACATGATCATCTTCGTTCTGAGATTGCCTATGCTCAAGATCGGCAACAGGAATATGCTGACCATGGACGCCTCCCTGCTCCTCACTTCCGTGAAGGGGACAGGGTATGGCTTAATGCCAGAAATATCCATACAAAACGACCATCCCAGAAGCTCGATGACAAACGCTTAGGCCCCTATCGTGTGATGGCACCAGTGGGAACACATGCCTACCGCCTGGAACTCCCAGCATCAATGCGAATCCACAACGTATTTCATGTCTCCTTGCTGGACTTGGCCTCCTGTGACCCTCTCCCTGGTCAAGACATATCTCCCCCACCCCCTATCGAGGTAGATGGAGAGGAAGAATGGCTGGTAGAGGACGTAGTGGACTCCAAATTGACACGGAACCGCCTGCGCTACCTGATACGTTGGAAAGGATATGAGGAAGCAACCTGGGAGCCAGCAGAAATCGTGAATGGTCTGCAAGCGATTGACCAGTTCCATGAACGATACCCAAACAAGCCTGGACCGCTTACTGACTGACTGCCAGACACATGCCTCAGAGGTCTTCGGCGTAAGGGGAGGGAGCTAGTGTCACGGCCACCTGTCTACAATTATATAGTGGTGGCTGATAGCATTTGATTGAAGAGGGTTGAAGAAGGTTGTTGTGTCGGAGGAAGGGTTTGGGGTTTCTGTTAGAATTTGTGGCACTAGATTTCTTTTGTTATATAAAGGGATGTGTCCCTCCATAATTTTCTTTCCTTACACAACCTGGTATTTTCCTATCTACACTTGTACCTAGGAATTACAACTCTCTCTCTTGACTTCGCGTCGCCCGAACTTCAGACTCTGAACCCCTGGTACAAACACGTTTTGTTTGTATACCGGCACTTGTCCCTCGCCTCGTCTCCTGTAGTGTACCTTGGACTATCAGTTCCGCAGCACCAAGGTCTTTCCCATTACACTAACACCGGAAGACATACTTGTCACCAGTAGTAATTGTCTGATCCTCATAGTCATTAGACCTATAGCCGAGTTTTCAAGTTGAACTATGTTGGCTCCAATAGTCCCTTTCGTTGTCACAAGGATCAGTCTTGATACAAAGTTGCCTTTGCATATATGCCAGAGTCGATGACTTCTAGTTTTGATAACTAAACAACTAACTGATGGAATTCGTTCTGATGACTCTCTCTTCGTAGAGGTGAGGTTATTCTATTGAATAGTCTCATAATTTCTCAGTCGGCAACTCCTGGTTGTTCTATGTAGAGGGAGTGGACCTTCGTATTGTGTTGGTCATAATTCTTACGATTGCGGTACACCCCATATGATTGTTGCGACACTCCTTGGAGATTGTTGGTTTCTTTGGTTGTGTCTTTCAGGAGTTCTAGACTCTTTCTGATTATTGAAGGGTAGATGTGAATGCGTTGGTTCCTTGTGTCGAACCTTCTAGCATTCAAATCACTTCCTTGTGCAATAACGTCCCATTACTTACGGCCCGTACCAAAGCAGTTATATCTATGAAACCTTGTAACTCCCTGCATAGTTGACAGATTGACTTCATTCCACTTCTGCAGTCTTTCTAGAGGTCCCCTCCTATGTAGCCTGTGAACCACTTTCAGTTGGACAAATGACAGCAACGTATCAGGTGTTATTCTGACACCTTCAATCCTGTGACCATATAGTCATAGGACGCAACTAACGTTGATATGTATGATGAGGTGCGGGCCCCATGAGGGGGCCGCTGGGGGTGTTGGAGACTAAGATTCTCGAATTCAGGTAAAGTTACCGTACCCAAGGTACTACTAGGCTATCGGAATCGGGTACTCCTAACAATATCCCTAACTTGTTAGTACTGGAGATTTGAAATTTCTTATATCAGAAAGTACATACTTTTTAAATATGGATCTTGTAGACCCAATTTGACCGTTTAAAGTCTTGAATCCACTGAAAATAACATGTAAAAAGAGTGTGATTTTTCAAGATACATTGTATGACGCAATAGTAGACTGGCCCAGGGGTGAGTACAAATTAGGAATAGTGCTAAATAGTTGAGTTGCATCTTAAGTGTACAAAGGGGTGGACCAATAGGGAAATATCCACTTGTATGAGCAGAGAGGCTAGTTGAGGATAATACTACTGAACAACTTCACATTGAATAGAACTTCAGTACAACCTGGCACTATATTGTTTATTCGAAGATATACTGTACTCTATCTAATTTGCAAGCAAGAGGTATGATTGAGACTATTGATCTTTGTTGGTCATTTATGCTCTTCTAACAAGCTAATTAAGAGATATAGTATGATAGATTTATAGAATAGTACATGAGTCACAATGTCCACACTGTACAGAAAGGTACAGGTCAAGTACAGTTGTGTCCGGAAAGTCTTCACACCCCTCCATGGCAACGGAGTAGACTCATCCTCCCATTGTTGAATTATTACCAACAAATCACATGGTGATTGAATAAAATAATAAAAGTTTGCCTAAGATAGCTTACTATCACAAGAGAAGTTTCATATAAAAATGTAGCCAGAATTGTCATAATTCGCATGGCTCCGGGGGGAAGTTAATACCTATTCATATTTGACTAAAAATGGCCTAAAAACTATCCAACCTTTAACAATTCCTTACAATTATATACTGAAGAGTTATTACTTACAAATTTAGGTAGTTATACTAGAAGCATTAAATATTATTTTAAATTAAATCTGGTTGAATAGATATATAAAAGTAATGGAAGATCAACTGATCGAATACTCTTTGCTGAAATCCAACAACTAGTGAATTAAACTCATATGAAGCAGTATTAACAAGCTAAAACATACTCTCTTAGATATTAATACATCCCAGTTATGATTTGAAAATATTTTAAGGATTGCTTAATATACTTGAATACTGTAGACTTGCAATTAAATTATTTATAAAATAAAACATAAAATATTCAAATAGCTAGTACTATGAAAGCAATATAGTAGTTCAAAACAGTAATTTAAAAATTAATCAAGCTACTAGTTTGATTAACAGAGGAATATTAGAGATTTTAATATTATAAAAGTTGTTAAAGTAATTATTATATAGCTATAAAATATCCTAACGTAAGTCTGTTAATATATATTCTATTTGTATTAATATTTGCTACTAGGAGCACCGAATCTTTGTACAACCTAAAAAAATTGTTCGACAGGTGACAAGAGACGAGCCAGAACCTTGAAATTCATTTCTGGAAGCAAATGAATGATTCAATTCAATTGAACTTTCAGAGGTAGATTATGTGCTGGAATTGGATTTGAGTGAAGTAGATTCTGATGTTGAAGGTCTTGACCTCTCTGAGAAAGAAGGAGGTTTTATTGAGCTGGATAAATCCCCTGGGACAGCAAATCACAACACTGTAGGAAGAGTTCTCCATGACATGGCATAGCTTGAAAAGGCTGAGGATGAACTATAGAAACCCTTTCAAAACAAGGCTTACTTCAAATTTGCCCAATGGTTTATTGAAGTAAAAGTACATCAAGAGCATATTGACAGGTTTTTTAAGAAGGATCTAAGGCTGGAGAACAGTACAATTAAGTCTGTCTATCATCTCCTTCATACAGTTGATGAGTTAGAATTAGGTTTGGGAATGAGGAGTTGAAAAGAGGACTTGGTATCATTTGATGAGCTTGGAAGTAGATCAATTTGTATAAAGTATTCAACTAACATGAAACAGGATATTGAAGATGGATATCAGCCAGAAGCTCCTTGATCCACGTGGAGATTCTTTTACTACAATTCTATTTATTGTGTCAAATTCCTTCTTAGTTAAAAATGCTTTGTAGAGGACATGGTTTATGTACCAATAAAGGAATGAAATAGTGAAATACCTCCTGGGAGAGTGTATTCGGAGATGCATACAGCTGATTGGTTATAGAAGACTCAGGTAGGTCACAATTAGACATTGTGAGGTTCAAATACACCGTAACTTGAAGAGAGTACTAGCATATTTGTATTAACAATATAACAAGGATAGTTTACCTGAAAGAGTAACACTTGTAATGATCATTTGTTCTTCAGATGTTACATTTCTTATGCACTTCTCAAGAGATAAAAAAGCCTGGCCAATTTACCTGACGATCCACAATATCTTGTCAAAAATGAGAAGTAAATCATCCAAGCACATGACCGTCTTATTGGCGCATTTGCCTGTTGTACTCAAGATACTCAGAGTAGCATCAAAGGATTCCGAACAATAAGAGGTGAACAATTATATTCTATGTGGGCTTATAGAGGCTATTTTTACTGCATTAAGTGCTATTGCGCAAGCCGGAACGGTGGATGATTGTGCTAATGACAAGGTTTGACGATGTTTTCCATGTCATGCAGTATGGATTGCGGATTATTTGGAAAATGTTACTTTGCATCGAATTCAGCAGAATCAATATGCAGTTTGTGAGACTTCACCAAATCAGTTAGGAGTCTATATGAGATGTTCTGCAGCTAAACAGTATTATAGAAAACATTAAAGACTTTTCACCAGATATTGTAACGGGGATGGGAAAGCTGGTAAAAATTTAACTATTCTCGGGTTTAGATTACTTCCAAGTATCTTTCGGAGACTTTCTAACATTGATCAGGCCTGGTTGCTAAGACTGGATATCCTACATGTCATCTACTTTGGAATATTCGAAACACCCCTCTTCAAGTAGGTAATTAGATTTTTCAAGAAGCACAAGAGACTGCAGACTTTTGATGCCATTTGGAAGAGTCTATCAGTTTATCCTAGATATTCACCACCCAATAAAGAGTACAGTAGGGATTCACAATGGACAGGCAAAGAAATGAAGAATTTAGTTAAAGTTCTCTTATCATATTTTGCCGCCGTACTATGTCGTCCCAGTACCACTAAATATCAAATATTTACTAGGACCCTGGCTTGTGTTTGATTAATTGTCAACTTCACGCTTATAGCACAATATAAAAGTCATACCGATGAGATGGTTTTATACATTAAGCAGTACCTGAAAGCCTTCTACGATCACAAAGATGTCATTAAAGAGAACTGGAGGGATAAGTCGACAGATTAAAAGTATGAGACATAACATTGACAATATGGAGTGCAAATAGTCATATTCTTAATTAGTACCAACTTTCAGTTGTCACCATAGCTTAAAGACAGCACATTGCAGATGAACAGCATCATGAACTCGAGGGTGTGGTGGAAGATATATATGATGAGGATATGAATTTCAAGTTCATTAAGATACACTAGTTAAGTTATGTTAGAGACCATATATAGTGGTTTGGAAACATCCAAATGTATTTGACCGAGTCTGAGGAGAGTAGCAATAAGACCATGGTCAAGGAGGACTATAGACAGTCAAATAAGAACAATGCGGCTATCAGATGCGACAGACCTATGCAAGACAGGATAGTTTCAAAATTCATGAAACGAATGTCATTGCTACAGTCAGTCATCAGAAGTGTTCGTGATGATGACTAAGCTGCCTCACTAAAAAACAAAAAAGCTAGGTCTCCGGTCAAACTTTATCGCGATTGTGACCATTAACAGCGTCGCGACCGTAACACATCGCGACCATAACACATCACAACCGTAACATAATTTATATAACTGACTACTCAATTAATCAATCATGGTTTACTGGTCTAGATATGCAAACCCTCCAGCACTTAATGAAAAAAGAACTCCTAAAACCTTGTGAAGAAAAATAACCTACATTGAAAAAAGCATGATTATTGTCTTTTTTTACTGCCTCCGGAATATTGACCTTGTTGCTCAAACTATTGGATGGCCTTGTAGTAAAGTTAAAAGCTCTCTTGTCTGGGCATCTGAGCGCCAATCACTAGAAAACCTTCCTCACCCTCGTCGCACACCAGTTCTTAGCCGTCAGCAGTATCGTACAATTGTCCCGGCAGCCAAATCCAACCAGAAAATGACCAGATCAGATTTCAGCAATTAATATATGCCGGGTATTTCCCTTTCCACAGGTAAAGCCTCTTAGTACTGGTACCATCCTGAGTGATAGAACATGATTGACTAATAAACTACAAATAAAATAGTGGATAGGGTACTCAGAAAGGCCAATATCAAGAAATGGCTAGCCAAATCAAGACCTAAACTCAAGTCTGAGCATGTTGCAAAGAGATTGAGGTGGGCTACAGCCCATAGAGATTGGATAGTAGATGATTTTGAAAGAGTTATTTGTAGTAATGAGTGCAGTGTGGAGAAATCCAGGGATTTAAGGCAACAATGGGTTTTCAGAGAACCTAGAGAGAAGTGGCTGGCTGATTGTATTCATCCTAAGGAGAAGGATAAGGGAATTTCACTTATAGTTTGGGGTTGCTTTTGGGGTAAGAGAAATGGTCTTTTGGTTCCTATCACTCAAAATATCAACAAGACTAGGTATATTAGACTCTTGAGAAGGCATCTTTTTCATGTTATTCATCAAATGATCTCTTTTGGTATACAAGATATTCTTTTTCAGCAAGATAATACTCCTGTTCACAAGGCTTATAGTGTTATTAATTAGTTGGAGAGAAACTCTATTGAGGTTGAAGAGCATCCCCCTTTTTCTTCTGATTTAAATCCAATTAAGCATGCATCAGTTGAGCTTAAAAAGTGATTGTACTAGCAGTATCCAAGGATTGCAGATACCCCAGGAGGAAAGGAAGCTGTTAAGAGGAGGCTAGCACATGGATTACCATTAGTTTAAGAAACAATTCCTAAGGAGTTTTTTGAAAAGTTGTGGAAATCAATGCCTGATGGAGTAGCTGCAGTTTTAGAAGTAAGGAGAGATTTTACAAGCTACTTTTATTATCTAATTTCAAATTCTATTTGCTACTCTGATTGTTGATTCTAGGTAGTTGATCGTCGATCGTGGGTTGTTGTTTGCCTGTATGTACACAGCGTTGCCAACCCCATGACCTGGAACCTACTATGGCGCAACCACTGGTAATTAAACATATCTTGGATCACAAACACTTCTGATGACTGACTGTAGTATTGCACGTCCTGTTTGTGACAAACAAAGAAGTACCTCTTACAAGCGGCATATCAGATCAGCAATTAGATGACCAAAGGGTGTAACGGGGGCTCCCTCTGGGAAGATGGATCCCGAGGTTGCGACCGCACCGAAATATTCTTTCAGAAGTAAAGATAAAGATAATCAACAGTAGAGTTGAAAAAATAAACGGTAAAACTTAATATCGTTAAGCCACAGCTTTACTCACTTAAGTCCTGATCTCGAGAGGTAGTTGATTGCCAGAGTAGAGGAGAACTCGCATATACTTTAAGTAGGTTTGGTATGCTGCCAGTTACTCCCCATCACTACTCTGCGTTCGCGAGCACCCAACTCCCGTGGGCTGTCTAGCCAACCTCTACGGGTCGGACCAACGATCCTCCGTAGCGAACTAGACCACTCGGTGGTGTTCTAACATCTGCCCGATAGAAGTGTTTTAGCCGCTGCATCTCCAATGCAACCGCAGGAGTAAAAACTCTTCATATCGTGGTCATGCCAGTGGCGAGCTGTCATGCCCGTGCGGATACTATACCAACTATGGAACTCTCAACCCATGTACACTTAGTCTTCTGCAAGCATTCGCGGCTCCTGAACATCTATCCGGTTCTACTCGTTTCCATATCATTCCGGAAGATAGCCACGTAGCTCCCCCAATAGACCACTCCGGAGGTTGACTACCAATAGGCGCTACCCACAGTCAACCCTCCTAGAAGTAGGTCATGTCGTGGCCTCAGACTAGTGTCTTAGAGTCCTTAACGATTCTCCAATACTATTACTCTTTCGGGGCAACGGACTTCGGTTACCTCGCCTACTGGCCTCCGGTAACCTCACATACTACCCTTGACTTCAAAGCAGTATTACTCCGTCGGTTTTGGTCCGTTTTACACGAAACCACCTGGAGGCTATTCTCCAGGTTCTCCTCTGTCCCCTCATGTATCCTGCGGACAGCTTCCGGTCGGACGGACGGCAGTGAGCGTATACGGTGTTATGGAAGCATCTCCACCGGGAGACTTTTGCTAGACTTACAGCAACTCTTCAGGCTGTAGCCCATGACGCCAGGGACTTATAACGGGGCCGGAGGGGGGTGTTAGCCACCACACCTCCAAGTTACAGCTTGTTCGGAGCTCAACTGGTTGTGCCGGAGTGATCCGCACAACCTGAGATTCAAACACCCTATGTAGTTTCGCGTGACAAACAATCTAGTCACTTCCCCCGAAGTCCTGCGTAACAAGTTACTTTCAAGGTAGGGTAACTTGACTCCATAGCAGGGTAACCCGTGGCCCAAGGCAGGGTAACCCTAGTCCGAAGGTAGGGTAACTTTACCTGGACTCTCCGTCGAGTAATTCAGGGTAACTCCCAAATTGACTACTTGGGTTACCCTACAGAGTAGGGTAACCCCCAACCATTACTAGGACCTATGTACCTTTGGTATGGCCTAGCATGCCCGACTGAGGTACCTAACCACCGGTACCTCCGCCTGGTAGACCTAAGTCTACCGCCAGCCCTACCGCGGTAGTCTCTTGACTCCGGTATAGGTGTAGGTTTGGCTACTTGTAATAGTACTCAGTGGAGTCTCGTTACATCACTCCCCTCTTCTATAAGGCTCGACCCGAGCCGATCTAACGACGTCTCTTATTTCCGCTACTCGGTACATCTACAACCCTATGGTCCCTAGGTTTAGATGGATACCTTTTGTGGAAATCGCTTAAGGCTTGTATACCGGTTCCTTCCAGCATCTCAAACGGCTCCCAAGAATTTTCTTCAGGCCATAGCCATCCCACGATATCAGGTACTGGACAAACCGATGAGGGAACTTCTGTTTAACTCCTCCATACCACCGGCTGTCTAACACTCCCGAGATAACATAACTTGGCTCGTCTTCCACTATGTCAGGGATAGGGATGTCTTTAACCCTTCTCCCGGTCTGATCCTCTCGGTAGGGTTCTAATAACCCAACATTGAATACCGGGTGGATAGACCAACGCGCAGGCAACTGGAGTTCATATGCCCTAGTACCAACACGTCGCTTGACCACAAAGGGACCAAACATTCGGTGGTCTAGTTTCTCCATAGGCCTCTTTGTACGGATATTCTTACGATTCAGCATTACCCGATCAGCCTTTAAAGCTCTGCCCTCTTCGACATCTTCTAGTGTGGCATATTCTGGAGATGGTAATCGTTTCTTGTCATGCCATTTCCGTTGCCTCTCTTGAGCACTTTGTAATGTTTCCCGTATGTCTTGCCATGTACCCTCCCAATCCTTTACTAACAGCTCCGTACTAGGATGAATCCCCTTATTGTCAGGAACAATTCCAGACCAATTTGTCCTCGGTGAAAAACCATAGTTAATCTCAAAAGGTGACAACCTAGTGGATTCCGAGGTGGATGTATTATAGGCATACTCTGCTAATGGTAGTAGCGATACCCAATCATCCTGTTGGTATGTACAATAACTTCGCAGATATTGTTCCAATGTCTGGTTCACCCGCTCCGTCTGACCATCAGTCTCAGGATGGAACGCGGTAGAGACATTGAGTTTTACCTCAAGTAGTCCCATTAAGCTAACCCAAAATTTTGAAGTGAATCGAGTATCTCGGTCAGAGATAATTGATTCTGGGAGTCCATGCAGTCTCCAGATCTCTTTGAGAAATATAAGAGCAAGTTCCTTGATAGGTACCTCCGTAGCGAGGGGGATGAAATGTGCCATTTTTGAAAACCTATCAACAATGACCCAGATCTTCGTATAACCCTCGGATTCTGGTAACGCCACAATGAAGTCCATTGATATTGCGTTCCATGGCCTCATAGGAACATCTATAGGTTCTAAGAGTCCAAACTTCTTATGTCTAACTGTCTTTACTCTTTGACAGACATCGCATGACCGAACATAGTCTTCGATGTAGGCCTCCATCTTAGGCCAGTAGAAGTTGGCTTTAACCTTCCCTATTGTCTTATAAGTCCCGAAGTGTCCGGCTAGACGGGAATCATGTTCCGCTTGCATGATCCGTTCTTTTAGCCCTTCATCCTCCGGTACGTACCATCGCTTCTTATAAAGTAGGAAGTCCTTCTCTAATGAGAAATTAGGGTCAACCTTCTTGTCCCCTTGGACAATGGACTTGTAAATACTTTGATAAGTATTGTCCTTTGCTATCGCGACCTTCATGTCATCAAGCATTCCGGACTTCAACCGAAAGCCTTGGCACAGTTGCAACAACTGTGGTCGCAAGATGTCCCGCTCCTGACTATCTAAATACTGTCTAGGACGGAAAAACATCTGTTCTTGACCCAATTTCGCAGAATTACTCCCCCCTTCAGGGCGGTACTCCGAACGCCTCGATAATGCATCAGCCTTCCCATTAAGGCGCCCTTCACGGTAGACAACCTTAAAATTAAATGGTTGAAGGAATTCCGCCCAGCGATGTTGTCGGCGATTCAGTATCTTAGTACTATTAAAGTACTCCAAATTCTTATGATCAGTGTAAATAGTTATCTGATCAGATACTGAGCGCAAGAGATGATCCCATTCCTTAAAAGCAGCAACAATTGCGGACATCTCTTTATCATGCACATCATAATTTATCTCTGCTGGCGAGAACTTCCGACTATGGTAGGCTATAGGATGCCATCTACCATCTTCGCATAACTGTGACAGTATAGCACCCAATGCAAAATCACTAGCATCGGTTTCCAACTTAGTTAACCGTTCCAGATCAAAGTGGGCTAGAATGGGGCTTGCAATGAACATCGCTTTCAGGCGACTAAAGGCTTCATCGTGCCTTGGACCCTATTCCCATTTGGTATCCTTCTTCGTTAAGTCAGTTAACGGCTTTGTTATCTTACTAAAGCCTTCAATAAACCGACGGTAGAAGTTTGCAAAACCCAAAAAGCTTTGAACGTCAACAACTGTCTTTGGTGGAGTCCAAACTTCAATAGACTTCACCTTTTCCGTGGTCATCATAATACCACGATCGGATATACGGTATCCCAAGAATTCTACCTCTCTTTGATGGAATGTAGATTTCTTAATGCTTACACAAAGCCTAGCCTTGCGCAGTCTTTCCATAACTCGCCTAACGAGTGAGACATGTTCCTCGATGGTCTCTGAGTATATTAGGATGTCATCTATATAGGCGATGACTCCTTCGTCTAATAAATCATGAAAGATTTTATTTATCATACTCTGGAAAGTAGATGGGGCGTTACATAGCCCAAACGGCATTACCGTATATTCATACAACCCATAACGACAGCGGAATGCTGTCTTCCATTCTTCTCCTTCTGCCATTCGGAGGAGATAATAGCCATTCTTCAAGTCCAACTTAGTGAAGACAGTGGCTTTTCCAAGTCTATCACGCAGCTCATTCATCAGTGGTAAAGGATATTTATTCTTCACCGTAATCTTGTTAAGCCCTCGGTAATCAATACATAACCTCAATGACCCATCAGGTTTGGGTACAAAGAGGATTGGGGCTGCGGCAGGGGAACTAGATCTCCGTATCTTTCCCGTTGCCAGCATCTCATTGAGATACTCCCTCAGAATCTTGAGCTCGTTTTCAGACAATGGATATATAGGACCAAAGGGAGGTGCTGTCTCAGGCATTAACTCGATCTTGTGATCATACTCTGAGTGCTCTGGTAACGCATCTATCCTTTGTTGGCTAAATATATCGCCATAGTCCTTATATTCGGGGAGGAGACTTAGGGCAATGTCTTTCCCGTCTTCTCCTGTGAACTGGGCATATCCAAGAAGATATACCTGAGCCTGGTCTTCTGCCAATAGCTCTTCTTCGGTTATAAATTCTAACCGTCTCTGGCCCACAAGGCATCTAGCCTTACACAATACAGACCTCCAAGTGAAGCTGCGTGTTTCCCAGTCTATGTCGGGATTATGTTCATGGAGCCATGACATTGGAAGATAACCATCAATCTTCTTATCGGACATGTCCGCCAGTTCAAATCTCATGTCATTGACATGATCGCCAATACGCATCTTCAGGGTCTTAGTGTAATGAAGCCCTGAGTTAGGAATGTCATTCCCGCTAGCATCCTTTATTGGAGCAGCAACCTTTCTCCGGACACAAGGAACTTGTGTTTCCTTAGCCCATCGTGTGCTAAGCACTGCGCCAGTAGCGCCACTATCCAACAATAACACAGCCTCGGCTGCACTGTCTCTCGCGCCACAACGCCATTCTAGTCTAACTCGAACTCGGATAGACTTTATATGTTTTGGGGGGCCTGAAAGCCGCGCCTTCTTTCTTGAGTTTTCTTTTAGAAGCATGTTTAACGGAGTCTCTTGCCTTTCGACACAAGAGTGGCCACAACGGGTCAAAATGTTAAGGTTTCAAATCACGGTATATCAATAGCTAGGGTGTTTACTATCACGCCAGCATGATTTCGGGTACTGAACCCTCCTCAGGTAAACTTGATAACAAAATTTCATTGCTCGAATCAAGGCCTGCTTGATGTGAAAAGAACTAGTCTAACAAAAGAAAACAATTTCGCTTCCAATACTAAGGAAATAATCCATCGAAGTAAGGAAATGATATATTCCCGCAGTAACATAACAAGAATACAAAGGAGAAATAAACCAAGACAAACACCCAAAGAGAATTCCTGTGCTGACCCAAATCCTCCACCTGCCTCGTTCCTTCGCAGACCGCTGCGGCCCAGAACATCTAAGAGGCCTGGTCAGTCTATGTATTGACTGCAGGATTTCTCGGGGCATGCTTACTCTCGGAGCCCTTCACATAACTTCCTAGAGTTATGTCAGTGTCTTGTTATTTCGCTGCAAGGAAAGGAACTTACCTATTCCTCAGCATCCGTATCAACCTCCATAATCTCGGGAGATGACTTTCGGATTTCCAATAACTTCTTTGAAGGTGGTGCTTCGATGCGACGGACTTTGTTGTTTGATGCTTCATTGACTTCTGCATCTTCAGCCTTCCTCTTTTTGGTTATCGCTTTAACCCCTTTGGCTGAACTAACAACAGGGTCGGTGGAGAAACATTTCCGCCAAAAGTGACCCGGTTTTCCACATCGTGTGCACTGCGACTCCTTCTTGCGCTTATCGATAAGCGTAGACGGGATATTCTTATGGGCATTAGCATGCTCAGAATTCCCTTGCTTCTGGGATGTACCCGCAGAAGATAAGGAGCGCCTAGGGTTGGGCTTACCCGAACCCTTTTCCTTCCGTTTCGGTTGTTTCCTCGAGGTTGACAACCTCTCCTCGCTCTTGCCCTGGTTATCACTTCGGCTTTTCGTAACTGTCTCGCTGAAAGTGATATTGTCTTGGAGGGCGTGGCCCGTCTTCCGCAGAAGGTCCATGTACTCGGACACATCGGTAGGATGAGGGGTCTTTTGTGCCCAGACATTCCGTAGTTGGGATGTCATTGTCATCCGGATCTTGTCTTTGATCAATGTAGGGTCCGTATACCCCAACTGGACAATCAGATCCATTACCGAGTCTAAGAACTGGTCTACTTGCCCAGGCTTCATCTGCAATTTCGTCCACTCGCTAAGAGCGCGGTCCCGATCAACATGGGCACCGAAACTTGCCATTAGCCGTTTCCTAAATCCTTCCCATGTACGAAACTCATGGTTGGGGTCAAACGGCATACCCACCCGGCGTGCACCGTCCTCGCTGACGTACCGGTGTAGGCCCATGTACCAAGTTTTGGCAGTGCCTTGAAGAAGAGGGAAAACCAAGCTGATTTTGTCCATATCTTCCGTGACTGATTCTCGGAAGTATTCGAACTTGATTTCCACATCGCTAATGAACCGCTGGGTATCGGTTGTATCTCCTTTGAAGGGAGTTACATCACCTAACTTCGCGGGCTTTCTTGGCTTTCCCCCTGAAGGGGTGGAGTTACCGGCTGGCTGACTAGCTCCAGCTGCCCCACTCATCTGCAAGAAAGCTCGCAGTAACCTTTGTGCTCCGCGGTCATAGCGTCTCTTTTTTTTCTCGCTCCAGTTTGGCTTCCGCCTCCCCAGAAACTCAGAGAAATCGGGTATGGAGTCGGCATCATCGTCATCACTGCTACTGGAGGAACTGGAATCACCCGGGTTTCCGCCAGCACCAACGTTTCCGCCAGGCGGGAGTTGATCTCCCCCGCCACCGGCATTTCTGCCAGGGCCTCCAGAGGGTCTATCATACCCGTCAAAGGAGTCCTCCCTTTCCCCTTGTCTGTCCTCTTGGGGAACCACCCCCGAACGAGACAAAGGCATTGGAGGTGGGTCAGGTAATGGAATAGCTCCAGAAGCACTCGGAGTTACCCCATACCGACCCTGAACAAACTGCTGGAATTCCAGACAGCTTTCCGGCATTGCCGGAGGTCCCACGTGCAACCGTGAACCACAATAAGAACATTTGGGCTTTTTCATCTTCGAACCTACTTCCTCAGGCTTCCGGTACACTTGACTCGAACGACTGTTAGGACAGTTGAGTGCATGTGTAGCCTTTGGAAAGTGAGGTCCTCCCACGACCGTACAACCAGTGTAACAGAAGGCCGTAACCCCCGGCGACAAAGGCCTTCGGACCCGTTCTCTCTCCGGAGCACCCCACATACCCCATTCACCCCCGGACTTGTTATATTGTCCTTGCCTAAGTTTGTCAAAAAACTCATTTGCATCAGTAGGTTTCCTGGGCGCACCAGGTAACTTAGGCATGGAAGGCATGGGAGGCAGGGGAGCAGGTTCAATGATAACAGGAGCTTGTCCTGGCTTTGGGAGAGGTGTATTCACAGCCGCCTGGTAAGGTCGGTCTGGCACAGGGACATTGGTAGAGGGTGTTGGGGTATCAGTGACTCCTGTCAAGTCTACCTGATCCCGACCAGGTTGCGGAGGTGGAGGAGGGACTCTGGACTTATCCACCCTATGACCACTATCGCCCGGACGAGAGCCTGTAGCAGGGCTAGGAGTCCGTCGGTTTCTCCTTTGAGATACCGGGGCGAGTGCTTCTTCGAGCTGTTCGTGGAAGGGGGAACGACGAGGAGAGACTAGAGCTCGTGGCTGTTGACCCGCTATCTGTACTCCTAATTCAGTCAAGTATGCCTGATATGAGGGATTGGTCAACATAGCGGTTAGGGTCTCCGCAAAGTTGACCGCGGGACGCTTCTCCATCGGAGGTGCCACTGTCATGATCGTATCATTGTCATGATCAATCTGATGCCCTGTACGGGCAGCCTCTTCCAACGCCGCTATCCTCTTGGCTAGCGCACGTGTGTCACTAATTTGCCGTATGAACAACTTCTGTTGTTTCCGCATCCACTCCGTAGCCGCCGTAACCATCTCTATTTTAAACTTAGTCTGCGCCTGCTCATTCCAGTATTGCATCTGGCTTTGAGCTTCCTTCATCTGTTTTGTAACTTCAAGAAGGATGTAGGGTTCCATAACTTCCCTAGTAAAATCCGCAAGACTAAACCCTTGACCTTGCCTTTCTGGCACTACCGGAATCGCAAGCTTCTGCTGTGTAAACGATTCGAATAACCGCGCAGGGTCTTCGACCACAATTTCCTCGGCATCGTCGGGAAGGTCGATATTGGTAGCATTAAGGACAAGTTCAATGGGTTCCCAACCAAGGCCTTTGGCATCCGCAAAAGCTTCGCGTCGAAGTTGCCATTGGTGGGCTTCCGCCGCGGCAGGATCAAAGTGACCGGCTTGGTTCGACATAGTTATTTCCACCCGATGCTTCTGGTACCAGACCAGCGACTCGTACTCAAACTATGTCAATTCAAGGAGGTCAATACCAACAAATCTCAAGAGTAGGTAGAGTTAAGCGAGGTCTTCGCTTAACGATATACTGTAACGGGGGCTCCCTCTGGGAAGATGGATCCCGAGGATGCGACCGCACCGAAGTATTCTTTCAGAAATAAAGATAAAGATAATCAACAGCAGAGCGTTGAAAAAATAAAACGGTAAAACTTAATATCGTTAAGCCGCAGCTTTACTCAATTAAGTCCTTGTCTCGAGAGGTAGTTGATTGCCAGAGTAGAGGAGAACTCGCATATACTTAAGTAGGTTTTGGTATGCTGCCAGTTACTCCCCATCACTACCCTGCGTTCGTGAGCACCCAACTCCCGTGGGCTGTCTAGCCAACCTCTACGGGTCGGACCAACGATCCTCCGTAGCGAACTAGACCACTCGGTGGTGTTCTAACATCTGCCCGATAGAAGTGTTTTAGCCGCTGCATCTCCAATGCAACCGCAGGAGTAAAAACTCTTCATATCGTGGTCATGCCAGTGGCGAGCTGTCATGCCCGTGCGGATACTATACCAACTATGGAACTCTCTACCCATATACACTTAGTCTTCTGCAAGCATTCGCGGCTCCTGAACATCTATCCGGTTCTACTCGTTTCCATATCATTCCGGATGATAGCCACGTAGCTCCCCCAATAGACCCCTTCGGAGGTTGACTACCAATAGGCGCTACCCACAGTCAACCCTCCTAGAAGTAGGTCATGTCGTGGCCTCAGACTAGTGTCTTAGAGTCCTTAACGATTCTCCAATACTATTACACTTTCGGGGCAACGGACTTCGGTTACCTCGCCTACTGGCCTCCGGTAACCTCACATACTACCTCTTACTTCAAAGTGGTATTACTCCGTCAGTTCTGGTCCGTTTTACACGAAACCACCTGGAGGCCATTCTCCAGGTTCTCCTCTGTCCCCTCATATATCCTGCGGACAGCTTCCGGTCGGACGGACGGCGTGAACGTATACGGTGTTATGGAAGCATCTCCACCGGGAGACTTTTGCTAGACTTACAGCAACTCTTCAGGCTGTAGCCCATGACGCCAGGGACTTATAACGGGGCCGGAGGGGGGTGTTAGCCACCACACCTCCAAGTTACAGCTTGTTCGGAGCTCAACTGGTTGTGCCGGAGTGATCCGCACAACCTGAGATTCGAACACCCTATGTAGTTTCGCGTGACAAACAATCTAGTAACTTCCCCCGAAGTCCTGCGTAACAAGTTACTTTCAAGGTAGGGTAACTTGACTCCATAGCAGGGTAACCCGTGGCCCAAGGCAGGGTAACCCTAGTCCGAAGGTAGGGTAACTTTACCTGGACTCTCCGTCGAGTAATTCAGGGTAACTCCCAAATTGACTACTTGGGTTACCCTACAGAGTAGGGTAACCCCCAACCATTACTAGGACCTATGTACCTTTGGTATGGCCTAGCATGCCCGACTGAGGTACCTAACCACCGGTACCTCCGCCTGGTAGACCTAAGTCTACCGCCAGCCCTACCGCGGTAGTCTCTTGACTCCGGTATGGGTGTAGGTTTGGCTACTTGTAATAGTACTCAGTGGAGTCTCGTTACAAAGGGGCTTACACCAATTGGTGATGAAATTGCATTGTTTGAATCATTGTTAAAGAATTTACCAGGACTCATAGCTGATTATTATCAGCGGAAATCAGCATGAAATAACACTTTTAATGAGGACTCCATTCAGAAGTTCTCTACTGAAATCTCAGGCTGCTGTGTATTATGAGTTCCAGTAGAAGACTTTCAGAACTCACAGTGGCTCACATGGAACATTCTCTGCTATACAGGAACACAGCTCTGGAAATCAACAGGATATAGTAGGAATGATTAGGTATGGGTGTATTCTGGTAAAGTAAATATCTATAGAGCACTTAGGGGACTCGATCTGGCTCATTTGATATTGGTTTTGAAGGTTTGTGATATTATTACAGGCTCAGTTGACTGGCTAGTATTGTAGACTAGAACCCCCCTCGATCTGATGCTCAAGTGTGTTCTCAATGTTGAAAGTCTGAGGGAGAAGGTATAAATGGTCAGAAATTGCTAGAACTTGGATATATTGAACTTTGGAGGTTTTAGCAAAGAATTATTAACTTGGATTTTGTGAGAATGAATCCATTAAGTCTAAATACAAATAATATGACATGGTCATAAACAGAAAATAAAGGAAAAAGTGAAAATCCAACACTTGAAAAAGACACAATATGTAGTCAGTTAGTAATTTATATTCTGAGAGGAGTTAAATATCAGTAAGAAATACATACCAGAATGGCAGAGCAACTATAGAATGCGTAGACAGAGTAGACAGTAAGCTAAAGAACAATTAGTAACAAGATCAAGAGTAAAACAATGAGAGAATTACCAGTAGAAAAGGAAAGATAGCTTGAGAAAGCTGCAGAAGTGAAGTGAATGCAGATTATGATGTTTGGGACTGGAAGTTCTGCTATAGGAATGGATTGGTATTATAATCAATATTTCTGAAAATAGTACATGTATGAAAAAAGACTTACAGGAGGAAAATTAGATAAGAATCTCTGGATATACTATGTTATCTGTCTCGGTTGGAGATTGCTCTGAGGGTAAGAGAGTGAGTCCATCCAGTGATGTTACTCTGAAGAGAGCTACATAGAGTTGGCCATGAGTAAAGCAGGAGTCCGTAGATCAATACTGACCTGTTCCAGAGACTGACCCTGGGATTTGTTGACTGTCATGGCACAGCATAGACGGGCTGGGAACTGAGTATGCTCCAGGATAAATAGTAGATCCTCCTCAGTAGTGGTAAGCTTAATGCGTGAAAGGAGACGGATCATGCCATCAAACTTTCCACCAAGAATGGCTACCTGCAAGCAGGTTCGTCGAATTTGCAACACCCGCAGCCTGGTACCATTACACAAGCCCTCTCTTGGACTCAGATTACGGAGCAGAATAACCAGAGCTCCAATCTTGAGTCTGAGGCAGGAGGGTGGAATTGATGCTAGACTGATACTTTGCAAGTACTTAACTGCAAAGGCTTAGCCGCTACACAGCATCTTCAGCTACATTGACGTAGTTGACAGCTTCAAATCTATACTCCTCGCCAGATATCTTTTCCAGCAATATGTTATTGAAATTGTTCACAGTTTTGTTACGAAAGGGAAGAATGGCTCTGCCTGTAAGAGCACTATGTATTGTTAATGCTTAATCAATAATGACTGTGGATAAAGATGATCACAAAGCTGATCAACTGTAGACACCTGTTCGAATATAAGGAGGCAGCCGAATTCTACCACGCAGGAGTGGATTGGTGACCATATCTTGCAAAAGGTGAGAATTCGTGGTTAACCTCAGTGGAAACAATTTGCATATGTCTTAAGTTTTAAGATTGTTAAATATGGCCAAATCGAACTGTGCTGAATGGAGGCCAGCACGGTAGACTGTCTGGTACCATGGCGAATAACTGGAAATCTGTGCAAAATCACCGCCAAGTACAGTAGGAATTCCACCAAACACTGTTCATTACCAGAGTTGCAGACATCATTCAATGTTCTATTAACAGC